>OZ007568.1:24884389-25021889 GCA_963931925.1 Onchidella celtica
ACCCTCGGATAGAGGTGTGGGAATTACCGAGTACATGGTATAATTATTGGAGGGAGTTGGGATTCTAGGAAGTGTCCGTACGCTTTACACTTCTGGCAATGAAGTGAGAAGTTCCATTATATTTATCTTTTCTTTTTCAACAAAAAAGTTGTAGGATTAATTAGGAATTGAACATGGACTGTGTATCTAGTGGAACAAAATAATCCATGCAAAATGTCATTTAAAACATTATAAACATCAAGGCCTTATCATGGATATTCGTCGTTTTGCACTAGTACATGGAGATAGAGGGGTTGGAGCCACGTGCACGAAAAGTATATCACATAAGGGGGTGGGGGGGGGGGATGTCAAAAACTGCCACAATTAAAGAAACTGGCCACCAGCAGAAAAAACGAATAATGTATAAGCTGGCTACGCTGTGTCACAAAAGTATGTGCAAAAATGCACTAACTTATTTAATTGATGTTTTGACTGCATTATTATGTACCATCACATCTCAGATCATAATGCAGGCACTAAAAAGTTTAAAATTCCAAAGATGTCACTGAAGGCTATCGGTGGAAAATCTTTTTCTCTTCAAAGGCCTCAGATTTGGAATTCTCTGTCTCTGTCTTCAAGAGAGATTGAAAATTTTATGACTTTTAAACATCAGCCGAAGGGTCATCTTTCTACACTCTGAATGTCCATCAAAATTTCTGTCCTGAGTATGTGTGTGTATCGTGTGTACGGTTTAGGATAGATTTGATATAAATGTTGTAAAGTGCTAAAAGTCTGCTTGTAAACACAATGGAGAGCGATATAAATGCTATGTATTATTATTTTCATAGTTAAAATCGAAGGTGCGTTCTTGATGGAAGTCCCCTAAACTATAATGTCATTATAGTAACTGCGTAAGTGGGCATTCATAATTATCTCTTGTCTTCATGTGTGCATTCATGCATTTCTCGGAGCGTTTACATATTCATTAAACGTTTCTGCCTCTTCGCTGAGTCATTGATGACGAATTCTCAACAACATGTAGCATCTAGTTTATGGCAAATAAAAGGCACTTAAAGTTACATTTTTGTTTCCGTACATTATAAAGAAAGAGGCAAGTAAACGTCCTCTTTCGCTGAAAAATATCCTGTAACATATGCAAGGGATTATTTTTAAAAATTGTCATGCATCAAATAAAACTGAAAAATAGTTCTGTATTGTATCCAACATTTCATGAAACAGTAATTTTGCGTCCCATGTCACTCATTATGTCAAGTGGTTACTTCAAGTCTTCGTAGATGGTGCCTGTATAGGAGCAGATGCACTTAAATTGAAACGCGTCCCAGAAAGATAGTTCTTGGCAAAGTCAGAAAAAGTAACAAAATTCATCATGACTCGGGGATTCGGGGTATATTGCTTCAACTTTGATGATGCAAAAGGGTGCTTTTGTATTTCTCTTTAGGGCTCACGCCAGTATTTTTATGGACATCAATTTGTACGATCAATATCAGCACAAAAATTATTGGATCACCTTTGTTCTGTAGCTTCAGTAATTATTATCATCATCATTATATCATTACCGTCATCAATATTAATTTTAGAATTACATGTATGATTATTATTATTATTATGATCATTATTATCAGTGTTAATTTTATTATTATTTTAATTATTATTACCATCATCACCCTCGTTATTTTCTTACTTACTTATTTTCTTCTCAAGGAACTAATGAACAAAGTCAGGTATAGTCAACAATAAAATCAGCTGTACTTCCAGTGCAACTGCGTGAAATTCGTGGCTTCAACATTACTTGAACTTAATCATCTAAAATGCTACAATTAAAGTAAAGAAATTAATAAGTTCAACGTCATTACCACAGAATTTATCCGAGATAATAATAATTCATATTCATACCTGTCCATTAATATGGTCATTCGTTCTTAAACCTGAAAACAATTAATATCATAACATCATGTTTACAAATAAAGTAAAAGCATTGATTGGATCTTTAATTACTTTTACGATACTTTCTGTCACCAAGATAGGTGGGTAAGAGTTTTTAATGCTCGTATCAAATATTGAAAAGGAAAGAGAGCAAACATAACCATGAACCTTTCTAGAGAGATTTAGCCAGATTTTCATTCCATATTTTACCAAAATCTAATTTCCCTGACCCAAGGAAGAAGAGAAAGTATGGGAAAATGATCAAGAGGAAGCCATAGGAAGTGCAATCCGCTCAGCCAACCAAGTATCTTCATTAAATGGAACCCTTTCTTTAGCATAATATAGCACGCAGATCGTCTCTATTCATTTGGAAACCTATGCTCAGCCCAATCTCGAATACTCGTCTGAATTAAATGACTAGCCCAATCGTTCGCATCCAAGGCTATTTTGACATGGTCAAAGGACCGGGGGAAGTGGGTGCAACATGATTAGAAATGCAATCTGATATAATTTACGTGATGCATTAACAAAATGCTCCGACATCCCTGCAGTGAGTTTTTTTTGTTCCCAAACTCCATAAAACGTATATAAATAATTGGTGCATGTTTGCTTGGGTATCATATTGAGGGGGAAAAAAGGGGCGTTTAATTTCCCCGAGAAATTCGAAAATTGTGTTTTGTTTGTAATTTCCATGACGTGGAATGGCCCATTAGTTATTGTGTGCTTTAGTTAGGAATTAGCTCTGTGGTCAAAATAATTTATCAGTGAATAACATAAAAAAACGCAAGGCCTGAAAGGGTTAATGTGAAGACAAATGTTTTAGTTTCGGTGGGGGGGGGGGGGGGGTTGCAGGATTGCCCCCCCCCCCCGTCCTCCCCAAATCTAAAATTGCTTCCGCCATACCTGCTATTTATCTGTTCAGTATCGGAAATCGCCTCTTCTGTAGCAGACCTCGGATGAAAGAGACCGTGAATTATTTAAACACGCCGGGTGCATTGACCCAGCTATTAGAGTTATTGACCTAGGTAAGAGATAAGTGTCCAGTGTTCAACCGGTCTAATTTCTCTTGCTATTTTTAAGACACTTACTCGTTGGCCTCCTGACGAGGACCACAATTTTAACCCTGATACAACCTAATTGAGCTGAAAACAATAACAATAACAACAGCAGCAGCAACAACAACAAAAAATACGAAACCCCGTAAAACAAAAAAGAAATAGAGACACAAAAAACACAGTTTTCTTAATATAACAAGCGCTGTTTCTACAACTCTACCGGTAATCGGAGGGACAGATAGAATACACGGTGCTTCTTTTTCGAGTACACAACTCACTTAGATAAGGACAGGGACAATATCAACCACTTCAAAACAACAAGCTCAGAAATCACACAGAAACAACAAAATGTACGGGTGAAACAGACCAAAGCTGGTGTAGGCGCCAGACTGGTGGCTCGCCGCCGATAAATTATGTATCACACTAGTACACCAAGCACTGCCCGCCGGCAAGCCACCACTCTGGAGCCTACACCAGCCTTGATCTGTTTCACTCCTTAATTTGACTGTCAGATTCCGCTGGCCCTGGCAAACAATATTGTCAACGCTCATTCATTCTGTCCCACGCATGTGCACATAGACATTTTTTTAATATATAAGATAAAATCTGATCCAAAAATAGTGCCCAATAGCGCAAGATAAGCTGGGCAGGAGCATATTGCTTACATAATCTCAAAGAAGAAAAATGTTGTGCATCGCTGGCTCAAACTGAAAGTTTTCAGTGTAATGAGAAATAAAGAATCTTGACTACAAAAACAGCAGGGGTGTAACTGGATGAGAGAATTTACAGGGAAACTCACAACATCTCTACTGGCATTTAAAATATCAATTCCATATGCCCCAGAAGACACCGACAAATTTTCTTATCTTTGCTTCATGGACAAAAATGGTAAATTTTTTGCCGCCTTGAAAACGTTTGTTTCATACACAAACCGTGGGAAACTCCAGCTTTGGTAAAGCGGGCTGGGAGACTGCAGAGCACAGGCTGGCGTTCACTTGTACCCGCAGCGTAACGAACAGAGAAAGAGTGACGAAGGAGGACATGAGGAAAATTTAAGAATTAACAAGGAAAAGAAGTAAAAGGAGCAGTACAGAATTGGGTTAAGCGCGGTGGCCAAAAGAACGAACGAACAGAGGGCAGAGTCTGAAGGTAGGACTCAGGGAAAGGAAACAATCTTGGTTGTACTGATGTGTCAAGATAAATAGAAACATACTTATCTCAAGTGAAAGAACAAGTTTAGTCAAAGATTTAAAAGTCTAGTCTAATGAGAGAAAAACAAAATCGGGCAAAAGATTATTGGAAATACGCTGAATCGACATTGACCTGTTTTTTAATCAGAATAGTAACGACTGGTTTTGTGTAAAGTTCACTGGCTGATTGTACAATGACAGAAAAGCAACAACGAAAACAACAACAACAGCAACAGCAGCGACAGATTCCTATGAAAAAGTTCATTGTCCTGTGTATGAGGGCACGACAAAACAACATGTTCTTTTTGCGCTGTCAACTTCTAGTTCGCGATACACTCATCCATGACTTCTAGAAAAGGAATGAAATGTGTTTTTGAGAGGATCATGTTCAGCGCTAAAGAAAGCGCGAACACGAAACTCCATAAATCTCTCACGAAAACATATCGCTCCATGCCAAGAAAAGAAATGTAAATCAAAATTTGAAGATTTCTAAGTTATGCCATCATTAGAGGACCATGCAAGCAATTATAAACTGGACCATTTGAAGAAATGGGTAAATAAATAGGAAACTGAAAATTATAATATAAAGAAAATTAATAAATAAATTAATAAGAAAACGAAAACTGATAAAAGACCAGTGAATTCACTGTAAGGAAAGAGTCTTAAAGTGCTTTTAGTGTCATTATTGCCTTTGACAAAAACAGTGCTAGAGATTTTTCATCTCCTTTTTGTGGAGACGGATGTTATCTTTGTCCAGTTTTTAATCTTCCTCCAAACCGCATACTAATTTCATTGTCTTTCATTTATAAAGTCACCTTCGCTGTGGACTACCAACTCACTTCTAGCTACAAGGAAAACATAATGGAATTCGCAACTTACCACTATAACAACATAATCTCTGTTACTTTGATGAGCCACTATTCAGCGAGCATATTTCATCTCGAAGTAAACTTTCCGTCAATGTACAAAGTCACTTTCCTCCTTAAAACTGAGAATGGCAACTGTTGCCCCGGGGACAGGCAGAGGTCCGAAAGTCCACACTTATGACCAGCGAATGTCCGTCCCTCTGCTGATATCCCTGTTAACTACTTTACACAGAGCTCGAGTGACTCAGGTCTTGCAGTCTGTCATAAAATACATGGATCAGTATTCTCCTTTGATCAGTCAACTCTGCAGAAATGACAACACTGCGTGCGATGACTCCTGATACTACTTCAGAACAGTGGTAAACAGCGCTAGTCCCGATATGAATTATATGCGAAGCTGCTGCCACAGCGCCATGCGAACATTTTCCCACGATAAGCTACAGTTTAATTACATTCGCGACAGCCTGGACCAGAGGCTGGCGTTCATGTCGCACCCGCCACCAGGAGAGGTGGTGACTGTAAAGTTGGTTTTCAGCATCTGTTTTCTGCGCCTTTATGACCAAAGCTGCGCGGGTGCAGCGATTATTTGAGAAATTACATAATGTATGTAGTTTTAGGAGTTAACCCGGTAACTGCTTCAATCCAATAAAATGGCGCAATATTTCAATGTTGTTTTCCCAGAGTTAGTGAAATCAGCCCTCGAGAAGTATAATTATAGATCTACTTTGTTGAAGTTTCTCAGTCAATTCAAGCTCCAAATATGAACTTCATAAGGTACTTTTTGAGGTTAAAACCCCCATTATCTAGCACATAATATCGCTAACGGCAGTTATATAAGGCTAAAGAAACCACTTCCATCCAAACACTTTAGAAAATAACACCCCAAGTTTTAACTTTTGATTCAAACACTCCTGAAACCTTAAGGGTTATTTCCGAACATTATTTTACTCTTTCCATTTTTCTTGATATGTATTTTTGTGTGCTGGGCTAACTCTTCCCGTAATGACTGGAAACAACAATGCGACAGAAATGTTTATACGAACAACTTGATCACGGCAGATAGAATAATAATAAACAACAAGACAAATGTTTGAAGTTACAAGTTAATATGTTTTTTTTCCCAGCGTAATGATAAAGCGATAGCGCCTTTAACTTGTCATAGTTACTGGAGAAAAGGGTCGCAATCCACCAAGTTACCATTTTTATCCCTGAAACGCGCCAGTGGCGCTGACAGCGAAGCGGGGAGAAGTAGCCACTGTTTCAGTTAATGCCAATGTTCGCACGGCAAAGCGGCGTCCATCCTTGCGTGAGCACAGCTGTTTTCGCTACAGCAAATTCTCTCTTTCAATTGCCCACACTCACCAGCCTTAACGTGTACCCAGAGATCTGAAACGCAACCGTTCACTCTTCCAACCATTTGGATTTCTCACATTCACATAATAATCACCGTTAAGCGCGTGAGGAAAAATAATTGAAAACTACTCTGGGGAGTGCATTTCTCCTCCACACGCAAATTGCATGCAAATTAATCATATTATTTCCCAACAATTAGCTCTTACATTAATATTGAGGACATCGTCATAATTAATGCCGTGTTCCCTAAATGTTAATTTAATGGCCTATCAGTTAATTAATAACACCACTGTTATTATCAGCATTAATTAGGAAAATATCAGCAAGTAAAACACGTTAATAGTTTTACTACTTTCCTGCTGGAGCTTTTTGACATTTACCCCCTGTAGTTTCTCTCTGTTCCCCAAACATCGAGGCTTTTAACTCCAGACAGACATTCATTTCACGCGCCCACCCCTTGTCCACTTGCACCGTTTATATAAACTGACATTACCCCGAGTTGACATGCAGTGACTTTTAGTGTCTGCAAGATACAATTTGATGCAGTTGGAAACTCGACAGGTCACAAAACAAGTAAATCCGCCGCATGGGATGTGGAATTGAAAGCAAGATTAAATCACCAGTGGCATGTTACTGAAAGCGGGAGCTATTTTAAAGCTTTTCTTTTTTAGTTGTAATGGAGCAGTGAACTTCTTAATTAAGTGAAAATTCACGTGCACCGACACTGGTCGACAATAAAAAAGAGTCACTTACTTTGTAAATAAATTGCAGAATTTCTGGTTAAAAAGTCCTTCAAACTCATCGGAATGTAAAGTCCCAACAAGGAATATGGTATTTATTCATTTCATCTTTAAAATGACAATTTAACGCTAGCAGACTATCTTTGTTTCAACTTAAATTTTCAGAATGACCAAATCCAATCTCTCGGCGCATTGCACTTTTGCACCGTCTTAACTCTCCAAAAATGCAGTCTAATGTGTTTTTTATTCATCTATTTATTTACTTATTTACTTGTTGTTTTATTTGTTTAATTATTTATCTTTTTAAATTTAAATATAAAAACTGAGACACGTTATCACCATATGGAATGCCACAAGTACAAGTCATGTGTTCTGTTCATGGCCATTTATGCGACTGAACTTCAATACAATAATTTCATTGGCTGATTGACGTTCCACTCGTTCACGGCTAAGCCTAAAAAAAACCCTGAGAAACCTGAATGGAAACCCTCTCTGCGACAAACTCTAATTGAAGTTGGCTTTGCGAGTTCAGAACAAATTTTGCATTATGCAGCTGACGTCAATCTCAGACTCACGAGGGCCTCGTTTCCCAAAGACGGGAATCGAACAAAGTTGTTTATAATGGCGAATTTAGGTGTAGTAAGTCTGAACAATTGAACGTGTTCATTTCATCCAGGAAGTTCTAGCTTTTACTGAATGGGCAGCAGTGCAGTTAAGCAGTTAATACCCCGCCGTCTGGCGAATAGGGTTTTATGTCATCAAAAAGCCGCGTGATTTAAAAATAGATGATTAGTAAAAAGTGTGGGACTTGTATCGCTTCAACTGTTAACTATCTTGATTCGTGCTCCACCTTCTAGAAACCCTTTTACTCGCGGTGTTATTCAATGGCACACTGATGTATCATTCATATGTCTTCCATTTACGGGCTGGATCGTCAGACTGATTAGTAAATCGATGTCGAGACAGACAAGAACGCATAAAGTAGATAGATGCACGGACAAGTAGAGAGATAGATCGAAAACCGACAGACAGACAGATAAACAGACAGACAAACAGACAGACAGACAGACAGACAGACAGACAGACAGACAGACAGACAGACAGACAGACAGACAGACAGACAGATAGATAGATAGATAGATAGATAGATAGATAGATAGATAGATAGATAGATAGATAGATAGATAGATAGATAGATAGATAGATAGATAGATAGATAGATAGATAGATAGATAGATAGATAGAAATGTCCGAGTTCAAAGTAAACAGATTGGGAGCCATCTCAAAACAACAACCGATTAGTTCCCAGGGCTGCAAAGAATAAAAATAGTTCTGAACACAGTATTTCAATTGCTCAGATCCACCTGTCGACAGTCAGTGGTGGTAGAGCTTAGTTTTTGTGTTCTGTGAGAGCAAGAAAATGCATGAGAGAATGTAAATTGTTCAGGAAACAAGAGTAACAGCATGCCTGACTCCTTAAGATAAGACACAATCAAGAATTGTCATAGTCTCTCTAGAATCTAGCTCCATTGCCTCGTTTGATGAATCGTTTAATGCTTCTGGAAGACTGAACATTAATTTGGAAAGGGTACTACATAATGCACAGGCGGAGCTAATGATGTGCAGAGAACCACTGGGGCTAGCGGAGTGTAGATGGAGATTTTATGACCCTGAAGATGTGCGGCCGTTCATGCTTGGCCAGGAGATGCTACATTATCCAATCGAAACGTACATGATGGTTCCAGATTTATTAATTTGTCTCTCGTTAATTATTCTTCCCGTTTTTCCGTTGCTGAATTTTGTATGGAACCTAGAAACAAAAAGTTTACAGTAACACAAAAAACAATCTGGACGAGGTTTTTCTTCTTTCAACAGCTGTGCTTTGAAGACTGCTCTGGTTAGTTCAAGCAAACTTAGACAAAATTCTGTTTGCTACAATACATATTCTTCAAAGTCCATGTTGTTCCGATAGCTGCCAAACCAGGAGAACGTAATTCGGGCCGCTTTCAACAATTTAGTCGGACTCTTTATGAGCAGGACGATGCCCTGAAACAACATTTTACATCCCAATTACATTAGTTTCTTTGCAGTTTCCTTGGTTACTCCGTTCTTCCATCGACATTAAAAATATCCTAATGCAAGGGCTAATTGTAGGTATGTACGCTCATAGTTGAAGAAGGTTTTGTTAGTCTGAAATTTGGGTGCCAAATTATAAACCGAGCAGAATAACCGGCCGTGACAATAAATTCTGCGACGTATTCACATTCTCTTATACCTTCAAGCTAGAACGTTCGTCTCCGTGATGCGTGAGCATGGGGTTATTCAATCCCGGCAATCATTTAATTTTCAGGTGTTTTCTTACCATTATCCATCCCCTTCTCATTCTCTCTGTCCCCTCCAGCGTCACTGGTTCTCTTGCCCTGCACAATTACATCTTTCAGACAGTTGCAAGACCTCGACATGTGGAATGTCTACATTTTCTGAACGCTCAGCTGCCCGCCTGTCAGTGAGTTAAGAGTTCGCTCGGCTGAAAGAGTCTGCTATAGATTGGGACACAGATTAAAAATGATCTCTCGGAACATTTTATACAGTCGGGGATCTGCAGGAAAAAATGGTTTCGATCCCGAGTTGATTAAACAAGAAATGCAAAAACTGGTTGAATAATTTCTTTTTCTTCCTTTCTAAGTGGAAAAATATATTGAGATACCTGGAAACGAACACTTTCATTTGGAAAAGGATTGGATAGTGTTGGGCATTTTCATAGCATTATTTGTCAGGTCTGTGTCTATATGGCTTTGAAAATAACGCATGGCCCGAAAAAGATCATTCTTGGAATTTATGTAATGCATTATATAATCAAGTAATTTTACTGACATATTGGATCTTGAAGTAATCAGTTAGCATTGACATCCTTAATCAAATTCTTAAACTATTAAGCGTATAAAAAAGCTCATGCTTTAAAATTGAATGGGATTGATTACTGCCGTCCTTCAGGTAAAGATATTAAAAGCAATAAGATGAAACAGCGAGCACTTTTGGCGTGCACAGATTTCGCAACGCCACCTAGCGGCGAATGCGCTAAAGTATTGAACAAGACAGTATTTTATAAAGCCAGATAGGGAAAATACTGAATTTTGTTCACTATTCATTTATCGCGGTAGATTTTGATTGACGTCACTTATTTTGGAATTATAACTTCAATCGCTGTGGGAAAACTATGGCTACTTCTTCTTTTTTCAGTAGCAGTGGCAATGTAATAAATCAGCATCACTAATTTATCATTATATCAAGCACTCTTTCATGCTATACGCCATGGGTCCCGCCCCCGATCAACGCCCAAAATGTGTGCACGACTTTTTTTAGAGGTGCGAAGAAGGGAGTGTCCCATCTTATCGTTTGTAGTATTCTTGCTTGAAGGGAAAAGATCTAATACATGATGTATGTTCCAAAGTTCCATATGCTATGTTGTTACCGATTTGGATGTATGAGTCTACAAAAATACACAGAGAGATATTTTTGTGTAAATATTTCAGTTGACAGCATAAGCCATTATGGGGATCTCGAAGCTACAACTTCTATACATCATATTATGATGCCTATGATGCCAAACACCAGATTTGCATATTAACTAACTGGATTATTAGCATCAACTGGACTTCAATATATTAATATGAAACCCTTATCAAGTCAGAAAGACGGTATTCCTTACCTTCTACACTGCCAATCCACATTTTCAACTAAAATGAAATACTGAGTGCAACACTACAGTATCTTCACTTACACTCCAAAAGACCATCAAAATTGCCGCCATTCCTATTCGCCATCTACCCTAACCGTATACCCTCGTTATCATTCCTCCACGCTCATAGCTCCTGTTTTGCTGTGGGCACCCAGGATACTTTCCAGGATATTTTCTGGGAGATTTAAATCAATGTGCTTTTTCCCTTACATTTTCTAGGATTTCTGAAGATAATTTCAGAAAAACCTTCGTGATTCATGGTCGTTAGGTTAAATGCCTAGACCAGGCTAGACTTTCACCATAGAGAACCATAATCTACTGTTGCCACAGAAACCTCTCCCGCCTCCCCACTAAAAAAAAAAGGCATTTCTCACTCACAAATAGCCCGCATCATCATCCTCCCCAGGGATCCATGTCGCGTCATTATTAAGGTTCAGTTTCCAGCTGGGTTAGACTGTGGAAAAGTTACCACTGAGGCCATCTGTTCAAATGTCACATCGTCGCCACCGTGAATAGGCGGGTTGCTACGAAAAATAGAACTTAATAATGTTTTTTTCCAGACGTAAACTGAAATGATATGGCTGTATTTTTACATCTGACATAACAATGAAGGGGGTTTGTTGTTGCTGTTCCCCAAGTATCCTCCCCGATGGTTTCAGGGCAATGGGATGATAGACCATTTCACAGTCAGATCAGTCACATACACGATGAGTTTAAAGGCTTTTATTTCGAGGGCCTTTTTTTTTTCTTTCGCATTGTTTTAGCCCTTGCTTCGTTTTGGCCCATTTGCTAACTATTACCGCTCACGCACAGTTCTTTTCCACGAAGCTTACTGTTTGTGGGTTTGAGGTCCCTTTTCTAGCTTTAAGGGGGGACAAAGAGTGAAAAATCGCATAGCAAGACTTCTTATTTGTTAGTAAGGTCACAAATCGCCATGGCAGTCTGCCACAATGCTGATAACTACTAGTCATTTGGTGGGAAGACGTTCTTTCAAAATCAGCGCTCGCTCTTGCACGGAAAGAAGTCGGGTAGTTTCGGTGCCTAAAACGGCCGAAAAAATGGTCGCCACGAAAAACGACCTACATTATCTGCCTGAGTTTCGTCATTTTTCTTGACCAAGTTATAACAATTTTTGTAGATATTCTTTTGTCAATCATTTTGGATATGGAACATAAGTCTGGAATTCTTAGAAAAACAAGACGAAGAGAAACAGCATGTTCTCCGATGTTGGGCATATTCAAAGCTGTTTGAATCTAAAAGTCGTTCATTAAAGTGGATCCTCGTGGCTGGAATGGTATTAGTAAAGTGACAGGTATCAAGGTATTAGAAGTCTGTTCTTTGTCCACTCACTTATAAATTCCAGAAAGAAAACCACATACAACCTTATTGGTCAGGAAGCTAGGTCACTAATTGGGAACCTGATATGAAGCAGAACGTTCGTCTCCGTTGAGTGGATTTACCGCGTTCAACGTTGGCCTCATCACATAATTATCAAACAACATGGCTGGACGTCCAGTCCACCACCAGACAGTTTCTGTCAGGAAAAACAGTAATGGCATGGTCTTTGACACTTGGTAGACTGAAATAAAAAACACTATCAGCTAGTAGATCTGAACATAATGACAGCCACTGGTCACTCAACTCCTTAGAACAGGATACCAACCACAGATATGAAAATACTAATAGATAAAGGGATTTCTATTTTTCATTGTCACTGCCCTTGACATGGATAATTTTTCCACAGTTTATCATCACCGTAGCCACAGTATCATCAATTATTTTATAGACAAGATAGCTTGGGAGACGGGGGTGTGAAGAGCAGTGTTTATTCATTTTGAAGGACATTATTTACGTTAGATCCGCTGGTTGTGTGATTTCATCGCATAACGATAAACATTCCCAGGGTAGATTATCTTGGTGGGGTCAAGACCCTCAAATTTAGTCCGCATAGAACACAAAGTGAGATGGATATAGATGTCATATAGGCGATGGACAGAAATAGGACTAGGTGCACAGTTACGACAATAAAATACTTGACGTATATACAAGGTCTATTTGTGGAAACACAAATACATTATTTTCATGTTGTTACTAACACAACACAAAGACAGATGCCAAGTTTCATGTTTTTTTTGTGTGAACGAGAGCAAGATAGAACAGCCAAATTAAGCACTGACATTTTTGTATTTCATTTTCCGTTTTTCATTCTTTCATCCTGTGATGTTTCTGCATGTTTCTTCTTCATGACTTCTGAGCTAGATCTATCTTCTTTTCATTGAAAAGACTGATAAGAAATTAGGTTTGTTCATATTATGGAACCCTAATACACAATGCAATTACGTCAAAGTGCGAAATATGCAGAACTGCCAAAGTTTAATTTCATGGGCTGACAGATCAGACCCTTACACAATAATCTCTCTCTCTCTCTCTCTCTCTCTCTCTCTCTCTCTCTCTCTCCCTCTCTCTCTCTCTCTCTCTCTTTCTCCCTCTCTCCCTCTCTCTCTCTCTCTCTCTCCCCCCTCCCTCCCTCTCTATTTCTCTCTCTCTCTCTTTCTCTCTCTCTCTTTCTCTCTCTCTCTCTCTTTCTCTCTCTCTCTCTCTCTCTCTGTATGTACGTTTAATCAGTGACTGATGTTGTGGAATGAACCGTTCAAGTTTGATTGTCAATGCACAATGTACCCTACTATTGTTGCAATAAAATAGGGGAAACGAAAAAAAAAAAACACGTTTGTACACGGCAATGTGTTGAAACGAATTCAAACACAGAACGATCAAAAGGCAATACGAAATGAGTTGTTGTTGTTGTTTTTTCTTCATCTGTGTGCGTATATTGTTCAACTCACGGGAAGGTTTCTTTATCTCATGTTCAGATGTCTTGCGTTCTCACACTTTTTGTCCTACTCTCCTAAACAAACAAGCAAACAAACATAACACATGCTTTCAACACCTAACATTCTTTGACCGCCAACGGTTTGATGCATTCTTCTTGATGCAAATATTGAAATATTTGAATATTGCAAATATTGCCACTTGAAAGACGAAAAAGAAAGCATTCAACAACAACAACAACAACAACAACAACAACAACAACAACAACAACAACAACAACAACAACAACAACAACAACAGCAGCAACGACAAAAGCTTCAAAGTGCAGCATTTACAAAGAGACGATTTACTAATTAATTTGCCTGACAATGGCGATCGGCGTCTCAAGTAAAAATTAATGTACATCCATCCTTTCGTGACAAAGTTATTGTTATTAATTTTGTTTACTAAAATTATAAACCCCTCTCCCCCTCCCCAAACACCCCAAACCACAACTACAGCAACACCAACAAAAACTAACCCGCTGCTTATTTACAATACAAAGAGGCGATTTTCGCATTTGCTCGACACTTTCTATCTGCGAGACTGTAATAGTACAGCAAACCCTTTTGTAGCAGAAGTTTTGTTTTACTTATTGCTAAAATTATCCCCCCCCCCTCCCCCCCCCCCTCCCCCCCCCCCCCCAGCAAAAAAAAAAAAAGAACAACAACAACAAAAAAAAACCAAAAAAATTCTTGCAATCCCCCAAAAAGTTGTGTAACCGTGGAGAGAAAAATAATGAGACTCGGGACACCCATCATTTATAATTACGTACTTTTAATCTGTTCCATCACGGGGTTGACATTTGAATGTCGTACCAAAGAAAGCTAGAATCTACAGTAATCTAAAAGTTTATTTTTTATTTTGACATTATGACAATGCCTCTGAGCTGTTTGGGCCCCTCTTGCTTGTCATTAAGTTTTGAAATGATCAGTGGGTGTAGACCTGTTTCCAGTTCATTACATCAGTTGAACAAGCTATTCTATATTGTTCTGTCTATCCACTGTCAATCTCCGCAGATTTGTTTTTGGCATTTCCTCCCTCTTTCCCTTCCCTTCCTGCCCTCTTCTTGACTTCATTTTCCACTCCTAAAACCTGAACTGTTTCAGCGTTTCTCATTTTGTTTTATCACTTCTTACTCAGTCTTGTCTTTCCTTTTCTCCGGTTTATTTGTATCTAGGCTCTCCACTTTCTCTCACTGATGTATTTATGTTTCTATTTGTTTTTATTAATTCTATATATCTCTTTCTTTCTCCCTCTCCCTGTCTGTTTGTATGTCTGTCTGTCTCTTTCTGTCTCCCCCTCTTCTTTCTATGCCTCTCGCTGTCTCTCTGTCTGTCTCTGCCTCTGTCTCTATGGGGGTGTCTGTCCATCTGTGTCTGTCTCTCTATCAATCTGCCCCTCTCTCTCTCTCTCTTTGTGTCTCCTCTCATGCGCTCTGTCTCCTCTCACCCGCTCTCTCTCTCTCATTTTACATTAATTTTACATGCAATCCGTTTATTTCATTCTTGCGCTTCCACAGCAACAAACACTCCTTCATTCCATCGATGGTTTAGTTCCGTCAGCCGTTATAATCGTTCACAGTTCTGCATAATATCAACTTCAGTGCTTCTCCCAAAAGAGGAAACACTTATTGTAAGAGAAATCCACCGATTTAATTTATTAGTATAAGCGCAATATTTCCTATTATGTAACGGGAATAATCATTATATAATTCTTTCGCTCAGCTTGGGAAAGAAAGATGGATTCGGTTTTAGCTTGACTGTCGCACAGGAATTAATTTCACCGAGGCCCGCAAGAAACTCATTAAGCCGTTGAATTCTATTCTCTCTCAGTGGGCGAAGGCAAGGATAAAAAGAAAGTAAAACAAAAGAGGCAAGTTTTTTCCGTAAGATCATAGTCAAGTAGGCCTGGTTGTCCATGGTATTCTTTTTTTTTTTAAATTTCCAATCACTCTCGTCAGCACGTCGTACCTTTCTAACAATTAACATCAGTGGTTACAGTTTTCTCTCTGTTCTGTCATTTAATGAGCCATTTGTGACTATTAATTTGACAACATCGGTCCATCCATCCATATATCAATCCATCCATCCATCCATTCATCTATCCATCCATCCATCCATCTATCCACCGAAGATCGGATTTAGGTATAATTTAGGTATAAATGGCTACAGCTTAGAGCTTCACAGAATTTCACATCCATCCGCCCAACCACTCATCCAACCAACCATCCATCCATCCATCCATTTATCCATCCATTCATCCATTCATCCATCCGTCCATCCATCCACCCATCCATTTACCTAGCCATCCAGCCGCTTATCCAAAGCCCATATCTCCAACGACGACGCTATGCAAACTTATGACAGATTACAGCAAAATACATGGTCACCCTAGCAGACACTACTTCTCTCTCCCGCTCTCTCGCTCTCTCCTCTCTTTGTCTCTCTCTCTCTCTCTCTCTCACAAAAAAACATGCCCACACACACGGACGCACACATACACAAATACCTAAACATTTAAGCATTCCTATGTGTAAAACAGTAAGATTTATGACATGATAGGCATACTTCAACAACAAACGTAATCAACACGAAAATACATTTCCCTTAATTAAATGACGAAATGCCAGTTCTTTGCGCTTGTAAATACACTGGCATACGTGCAATGTCGTCGTTTCTCAAAAATCCGTGATTTGTACGCTCGCTGTGATAAGGCTTTAGTTCTGAAAGCACAAATCTACAGCAGCTTTGTTGCACCATTAATTTGTGTAATTAACCTATTTCTGTCATCCGAAAGTGGACGCCAGTGGCCATAGAACAGTATCATACAATAACAGACACTGTTAAGAGAACAAAAGCACAAATAAAATTGACATTAAACTCAGTAAGGACAACAACTGAACATGTCTGGGGTTACAACCAATATTCGCTCTAATTTTTAGTAGTCAAAGTGCGAAAAAGTCTGATGTGCATTGGTTTTCCTGTGGCAAAGGTCTGAATGTGTGTACAGAATGCTTGTGCAAAGGAAAAGTTAAAATTGTACTTATTCGGTAACTACTTGGGTCCTACTGATTTTCCGCCTTTTAGCGTATATCGCAATAAGCCGCCATTACGGATGTATTAACAGAGACAGGCAGCCAATGGATTATTGTCAATAAGTGCAATTATTAATAACTACATTTTTTTTTATAACTAAGCTTTTGTGTACACATTCATCTCCTTTGTGCCCTGGTTGTAAAAGACGTGTGCGCACATTTTAGAAGAGACAATGTTTACAACTTAACCAGAGTTTGGGTACAAGAGCCCACATCATTTTCAAGTTTGAAGGATCTGGTCTGAGCGCCACAGAACAGGAGGTGTACTCAACATTCAGCATATTTGGGGTGCGTTGTCTTATTGATTGAGGTTACCGCAACAGATCGAAGAGACGTTATGTCAGACCCTGTGCACTCTGCTTGCTCTCTGTCTCAGCAGTTTTCACAGATCAATGGTCTGGCTCATTCATCGTGACGTGAGCAATTTGCATGGTCGTCCGGGAATATGGGCAAAGATAAGAAACTTTTCCGACACACAAATACATAGTGTTTCTCTGGATGGGTCATAAATTATTTAAGGGCATAAATTATGCTTTAACAGACAGTATATGGATCACTTGTCATTAATTAAGAAAGTTTGTAAGACATATCACAGACAGAGAGTTGACTAATGTGTGATAGACAGACGTGATGTTTGATAATAAAGACTGAGTGCCAGTGACAGACGGATAAGGTGTGCAAAAACGATACATAGATGGACGGACAGGAAGACAGACAGACACCTAGATAGGCAAATAAAGAGATAGATAGATAGATAAATAGATAGATAGATGGATAGATAGATAGATAGATAGAGAGATAGACAGACAGATAGATAGATAGATAGATAAATAGATAAATAGACAGATAGATAGATAGACAGACAGACAGACAGACAGACAGAAAGATAGATATATAGATAGATAGATAGATAGATAGATAAATAGATAGATAGATAGATAGATAGATAGATAGATAACATTTGTCTATGTGTATATTTAGGTGTAAAAGATAGGCTTTTGAGTCCTTTGAGTATTCATTTTTCAGCGTGGCACATAATATTTGCGAAGAATGTTTAGTGTTCACAAAGCGTATCAAACTTTGAGAGTGACAGTTCACCGTGACATCACTTTCAAGCCGTAACCACAGTTAACAACTGATGTGACACTATGACAATTAACCATGTTTCATTATAACTACAGTGTCGGCTATTACTACAGTTAACAACTGATGTGACTCTATGACAATTAATCATGTTTCATTATAACCACAGTGTCGGCTATTACTTTTTGACGTTTGCATTCAGAATAACGGAACTGAAGCTGTTAGCCATGATTCCGTTGACTGAATAGAATTAATAACATAACATTTTATAATACAATACGCACAATACTTCGACAATGCGTCAGTAAAATGATTGTTGATGCTATTAGCCATCTAGGTCAACATCGCAGACAGTGGAACTTTAATAAGAATCTTCGGACTGAATAAATATTCTTTAATGATGCTCCGCCCCGAGTTAACACAGCATTGGATTGAAATTGATTAAAACGTTATTTCACTTTTTTTTTTCTTCAATCTGCTATAGATCTATTCCATTTTTATAACTAGTGTGAAAAATACAGGTAACCAGACTGAACGCTATTTCTGAGATAACAAAGGACCAATGAAATGTCAGTGTTTTTATCTCTTGGGTGAACAATGTTTGAGGAAACTGACAGAATTCAGAAACTGGTAGACGTTGTGTGGAAAAATTATCATGTATTATTTTGACAATTATCGACAAATACTTTTTTAAATGTTTGAGAAATATGATACTTGCTTATGTTAATTATAATAGTTGTTTGACTGTATTTCGTAAGCTTAATACAGTTTTTTTAGGCTCATTAAATAACTAAAAGTGAAACATGCAGGTGACCTCGATATTACACAGTGTTTTCCCACATAGAGTGACTTTAGTATTATTACTACAAATACGTAACCCCCATCTCAAGAGATTTCTAGCGATACAACGATTTGTTAAAATACCAGTTCCCATGAAAGTCTTGTCCAAAGGCAGAATGGGTTAAAGATAAACCATGCTCGTAAACTACTCATTCGCTCAAAAACGGCTAGTACTTTTTATACAGCACCTTAAGGTTAGGTTAAACTGGCAAATAGGATTCTTGGCATAAATGAACTGAAAACACCACAGTGATACAGGTTAGAACCATACAGAAAACATCATTTCATGCCCTATTTCTCCTTAATAAAGGATGGGGGCACAAAATAAACATCGTTAGGGGGGTGCCGTACCCCAAATATGCCACACAGTTGTGACAAGATATCTCAAAGAGTTACATAGGTGTTATTTTGAAACTTAGCATCAGTATAGAAAGTAATGGTATACAGACTTTAGACTATTTTCATGTAGATACTGTTGCTATTTTTTTTTCTATGATTTTTCAAAGTCATGGAGGAAAAATTTTCCGAAATTTATGGGGGGTCAGGATACCAAAATCTAGCTTACTCCAAAAGTTGTGGGTCAATAGCTTTAGAAATAGTCTATTGTCACTTGCATACCATTGTAGCATCTGCAAGCTATCCCTTGCCCTCCCCCGTTTTCTTCGTACACTGGTGAGCATGTGTTCATTTCTTCTTTCATTTTATTGTTGACGACCGCCAGAGTGTACTGTACTCCGTGACCTGACCTTCTTTTCTAGTGAGTAGTTTTTTCCCTCGCTCGCTTGTTGTCAGTGTTTTGACTCGTTCAGTAAATATTAGTATGTTCCCGAACATTCGATAACATTGTGGAGACGGATGTTTACGCCAGATTTGGCCTTGGGTGATGTAACCTGATGACGTATTGATGCGTGATTGGTTAGTTTGTGCGAGGGCAAAGGTAACGTTTATTTCGGGAACTTTCTGTAGGAATGTTTATATATATAGACCTGTGTGAGTGGTTGGGGGGTGAGTAAGTGAGTTTCCTTTTGTGTGGCGTAGATATTTAGTTTCGCTGGTGTCTTCCTAGTAATTTATTGTTCACTATACAGTTATTAAACTTTAGTATTATTTAATCTATCGTCGGATCTCGTGTTTATTTATTTTACAGCTGTAATAGTTTCGTTTTCTAAAAGGTTGTAGTTAGATCAACTAACTCCCCCTTACTACAACGTGCTAGAGCAACCTCAGCTGTTACATATTGGGGGCCCGTCCGGGATCCGACCATATTCGAGCGGACCAGATCAAAATTACTAGATTTATTTACATAGTTTACTGTAGGAATATCATCGACAAGCTATCTACAACATGTCGGAGGTCATTGGAAGGCTTAGCCAGGAAGCGGACGCTATGGAGCTCACTGGGCAGGAGAGACGGGACTACCTCCGTGAATGCCTGGAAAGAGAAAGACAGCTGGAGGCTCAACGACAGGAGAAGGAGGCTGAACGACAGGCTCGGGAGAAGGAGGCTGAACGACAGGCTCGGGAGAAGGAGATGAACCACGAGTTGGAGATGGAGAAGATCCGCCAGCAACGTGGAGGCAACGACTCAGCGCAGAAGACCGACGACCACGCCAGTTCCAAGAGACCCAAGCTACCTGCATTTCAGGACAAGAAGGACGATCTGGATAGCTGGTTGCTGCGGTTTGAGAGGTTTGCTGAGACAGCTGAATGGCCCAGATCCACCTGGACGACATCACTGTCTGCCCTGCTGACCGGGAGAGCTTTGGAGTGCTTCTGCAGACTACCGATCGACGAAGCCAAGGACTACGACAAGGTCAAGGAAGCGTTGCAGAAGAGGTACAACCTGTCAGAGGACGGATACAGACTCATGTTCAGACAAGGTAAGCCTGAAGATGGAGAAGATGTTGGAATGTTTTTGACCAGGATCAAGACCTATTTAGAGAGGTGGATAAAGCTGTCGAAGACGGAGGAGACCTACGAAGGAGTGAGAGATCTGTTCGTCAGAGAGCAATTCATGGATGCCTGCCCACCAGACCTTGCAACCCATGTGAGGGAGAGGAAACCAAAGACGCTACAGGACATCGCAGATTCAGCGGAGGCGTACCTGGTAGCGAGGAACCGGACGCTCAGCGGGAGCGCCAGACTGCAGAGCCGGCCAGTGCGACAGAGGCCCAACGGAGACAGAAGCACACAGGTCTGTTATAGGTGCCAGGAGCCGGGGCACAAGGCGAGGGAGTGTCGTGCAAAGTTAAACGACAAAGGTGAGTTCAGATGTTACCTTTGTGGAAAGCCAGGCCACGTTCGGAGGATGTGTCCAGCCCAGAAGGATATGGGACGAGGCAAGCCGAACAAGGCGGCGGCGGCCGTAGTGATAGCGGCGGACGAGTCGTCGAGACAGGATGCGACGACGGCTGACACCAGCATCAACGTTCAAGCGGTAATGAAGGACGGGAAGCTACAGTTAGCGGTGCCTGTTACTTGCGGAGGATGCAGTGACGGAAGGACCGTGGAGAAACTGAAGTTACCAGTGATGAAGGGCTTGATTGGAAATCGGGCGGTAGATGTCCTAAGAGATACCGGCTGTGAAGGTGTAGTGGTGCGGCGAGCACTGGTGGACGACGGACAGCTCACCGGTGGGAAGAAACTTATCGCGAGGATCGATAACTCCTTGCTAGCGGCGGAGGAAGCCGTTATCGACGTGAAGACGCCTTACCTGACGGGCAAAGTGACGGCGCTGTGTCTCCCGGAGACCATCTGCGACCTAGTAGTCGGGAACGTGGACGGAGCGAAGGATCCGTACGACCCTGATACTGAGGTGATGGTAGGAGCGGTGACCACGAGGGCCCAGGAGAAGAGGAAGGACCAGTCTACGTCGCTGAAGGTGCCGAGGGCAGAACGGCACGCGGGAGTGGATAGAGAGGAACTTATCCGACTCCAAGAAGAAGACGAAGTCATTAGGAAGTTAGAGCAGAAGAAGATCCCAACTAATAGAGGCAATAAATCTGTTCATTTTGAGAAACATGGAGGAGTACTGTACCGGATCTACAAGGACCTGAGACAGGCGACGGTTATAAGGCAAGTGGTACTACCCGAGAAACTGAGAGAGTATGTACTGAGTGTAGCCCACGACTCGATCGTCGGAGGACACCTCGGCGTGAAGAAAACCAAAGACAGAGTTATGAGCAATTTTTATTTCCCTGGAATTGAAGGTGACGTCGCGAGATACTGCCGCTCATGCGACATATGCCAGAGGACGGTGAACAAAGGAGCGACCCCAAAGGTGCACCTGCAGAGTATGCCAGTAGTGGACGTACCATTTAGGCGAGTGGCCGTGGACTTAGTAGGACCTATCGACCCCCCAAGTGAAGGTGGACATCGGTATATCCTGGTGTATATAGACTACGCTACTCGTTACCCCGAAGCCACACCCTTGAAGAAGATCGACGCAGAAACGGTAGCAGAAGCCTTAGTGAACATCTACAGCCGTTTGGGTGTGCCCGAAGAGATCTTGTCGGACCAAGGGACCCAGTTTATGTCAGATGTCATGAAGGAAACGAATAGACTACTGGGAATTCGACAGTCGACCACTACAGTCTACCACCCTATGTGCAACGGGTTGGTGGAGCGATTCAACGGCACACTGAAGAAAACATTGAGACGACTGTGCGCAGAGCAACCCAAGCAGTGGCACAGATACATCAACCCGCTGCTCTTCGCATATCGTGAAGTTCCCCAAGAGTCGACCAAGTTTGCCCCATTCGAGTTGCTGTATGGGAGAACTGTGAGAGGACCAATGCACATTTTACGACAACTATGGACCAAGGACGTAGAGGAGCCGGAAACGAAGACCAGTTACCAGTACGTCATGGAACTACGTGAGAGGCTGGAGGACACATGGAAGTTAGCGACGGAAGAACTCTCCAAGGCTCAAGGTAGACAGAAGACCTACTACGACCGGAAGGCGCGAGAGAGGAAGTTCCGCCCCGGAGATGAAGTGTTGGTGCTACTGCCGACGAACACTAACAAGCTCCTAGTCCAATGGAAGGGACCATATAAGGTAGTCTCAGTTGTCGGTGTTAACGACTATAGAGTCAAGATGGGTGCAAAAGAAAAGACCTTGCACGCCAACCTCCTCAAGAGATACATTCCAAGGACGTCAAAAGCAGCAGCAGTGGCAATGGAACCGAGACCTATTGTGACCGAGATGTGTGGGATGGACAACAGTAGGAGAGATATCACGCCTGGACATGTCAACGCCATAAAGGACGGCGGCGGTGATAGTGCTGAGACTGTACTGGCAGAGGACGACATGATGGACAAGAGTCAACCCGTGGAGTCAGCTGGCATGACAATCATCGAGGACTGCGACCTGGAAGGCGACAACGGTGGAACGACGGAGGACCTTGCCGACCTAGGAAGCTGGGACCAGAAGGAAAGCTACAGAGATGTCCAGTATGGAACGCAACTGACATCGGAACAACGTCAAGAACTCTGCGATGTGGTGAAGAATTACCAGCACGTCTTCACCAATCTCCCTGGATGCTGTCAGTTGGGTGAACATCGCATCGACCTGACGACAGAAGTACCAGTTCGTCAACGACCATACCCGGTGCCCTACGCTATGCGCGACTCCTTGAAGGAGGAGCTTACCACCATGGAACGGCTGGGCATCATTCGAAGGAGCTCATCAGCTTATGCTTCACCTATTGTTGTCGTCAAGAAGAAGGACGGATCCAACCGAGTCTGCATCGACTACAGGAGGTTAAACAAGATCACAGTATTCGACCCTCATCCGACAGCAGCGCCATCGGAAGTGTTTCAGAGTCTATCGAGAGGAAAATTATTCTCTCGGATTGACCTGAGCAAGGGATACTGGCAAGTGAAAGTTCGAGAGCAAGACATTCCCAAGACGGCGTTCGTCACCATGGGCGAACACTATGAATTCATTCGGATGCCTTTTGGGATGATGAACTCAGGAGCCACGCTGAACAGGATCGTAAAGCCATTGATCCGTGGAATGAACAATGTGACAGCATATGTGGACGACCTGCTGATTCATACAGAGACATTCGACGAGCATGTGAAGACTCTCAAGGACTTACTGCAGAGGATGGACCAAGCTGGATTAACTGCAAGACCATCGAAGTGTCTGATTGGAACGTCTGAAGTAGACTTTGTTGGACACTTAGTGGGAGAAGGTATGATTGGCCTGTTAGAAGAGAATGTATGTAAGGTACGAGACGCACCCAGACCCACCACTAAGAAGGAAGTGAAAGCATTCTTAGGATTAGTGGGATATTACCATGAATTTATTCCTAACTTTTCAGCGATTGCATCACCATTGTCTGATTTACTTAGAAAGGGTCAGCCCAATATAGTTCAGTGGGATGAAACGCAGGAGAAAGCGTACACCTCTTTGAAGAATGTCATTATCTCCAAACCCGTGTTATGTTTGCCAGATTTTTCCGAAGAGTTTGTCTTAGCAACTGATGCATCAGATCGCGGATTAGGCGCTAGTCTTATGCAGGAACACGAGGGAAAGTTGTACCCTGTGGCATATGCTAGTCGTAAGCTATTGCCTCGTGAGACAAAATATTCGGTCTCAGAGCGCGAATGTTTAGCTATTGTTTGGGCTGTAAAAAAGTTTACTTTGTATTTGTATGGAAAGGAGTTTGTGCTCCAAACTGACCATCGGTCATTAGAGTTTTTGAACTCTCCCAAGTTTGACAGTCCAAAGCTATTACGATGGAGTTTATTTTTACAGTCTTATCGATTCAGGATTCACTACGTAAAAGGCAGAGAAAATGTCTGTGCCGATTTCCTGAGCAGGGTATTTTAAAGTAGTACACTATCAGTGAAATGCATTGTAACCCATACTTTTGCCTACTAGATGAATTGCTAGGACGGCAGTATTGTACTGTAATTGGGGACGTAGTTCATCTGTGACTGAATATTGAATTGGTGGCTGATAGAGAGTCATGATGTGTTAGTCACATTTTGATTTTATGCTATGTCATATTTGTTACCAATGGAACTTGGTGTAATTTTTGGAAAATGTAACCCAAATGGGGACTGCGAGCAAGCAGTGTTTGTGTTATATTGCAATGTTGTAACTTGTTTTGACCTAATATGATGAAGAAAGACCCTAATCAGTGGTCGGTATGTATTGGTATTTTTGGCCATTGTACGTATGAGTTATACATTTTGGAGATAACCATGTTATGTACAACAAGTTATATGCTATGATTCGTGCACGAAGCATTGTGTAAACGATGGGCCATCGTTTCACCTTATATAATTTGTAATAATATCATTGACCATTGTTTCACCACAGTGGTGGCGTTGTGTTATTTTGACTAGTAGGCCTACTGTTTACTATTGGGAAGCAATGACGGTATTGTATTAGTTATGGTATTAGTGATGCAAAGGATATTGCATTGTATTGTATTTGCGATGAAATTCGGGAAGACACCGAAATTGTTAATAATTGTAATAGAATTAGCAACTACCTTTGTGAGATTGGGAGTACTGTAAGATTGTTATTTCAAGATATTGCAGACGCTGAATAATGTTTTGGAGTTGGAAAATATTCAACTTAAATTGGGGAGTTGTGTAGCATCTGCAAGCTATCCCTTGCCCTCCCCCGTTTTCTTCGTACACTGGTGAGCATGTGTTCATTTCTTCTTTCATTTTATTGTTGACGACCGCCAGAGTGTACTGTACTCCGTGACCTGACCTTCTTTTCTAGTGAGTAGTTTTTTCCCTCGCTCGCTTGTTGTCAGTGTTTTGACTCGTTCAGTAAATATTAGTATGTTCCCGAACATTCGATAACATTGTGGAGACGGATGTTTACGCCAGATTTGGCCTTGGGTGATGTAACCTGATGACGTATTGATGCGTGATTGGTTAGTTTGTGCGAGGGCAAAGGTAACGTTTATTTCGGGAACTTTCTGTAGGAATGTTTATATATATAGACCTGTGTGAGTGGTTGGGGGGTGAGTAAGTGAGTTTCCTTTTGTGTGGCGTAGATATTTAGTTTCGCTGGTGTCTTCCTAGTAATTTATTGTTCACTATACAGTTATTAAACTTTAGTATTATTTAATCTATCGTCGGATCTCGTGTTTATTTATTTTACAGCTGTAATAGTTTCGTTTTCTAAAAGGTTGTAGTTAGATCAACTAACTCCCCCTTACTATAACGTGCTAGAGCAACCTCAGCTGTTACAACCATCAAGAACTACTAGGCAAAGTTTCAAGCCAGTAGTTTAAGTAGTTTTTGAGATATCTTGTCATGACCCGCAGTCGCTGTCCCGAAAATGGTAAAACTGAGAAATCTGCAAAAAAACAGAAAATCAATGCGAAAATATACATTTGCACTCACCCTAAAAATAAAAATAAAATGTTTCTTGAAGTTCTAGAACATTGTAAAACACACAGAAATGTGCAGCATTTAATAAAGTTTCATATTAATGAAAAAATGAAAATGGCTTGGAGAACGACTTTTTCATGCCATGGGGCCCGTTCAACCTAACCTTAAGACTGTCACTTTTCCGCACTCGAAGTCTAAGTTGTTTTTAGTTTAGAAAAACAATTTATCCCTAGGGAACTTTCTGTAAATACGTAAACCAATCTTATTACTGACATCTGACATCTTCAATACTTTCGCCAACATCTAATCTTTAAATACTGAAAGGTCAGTATATTATTATGTACTAAGTAAACCCCCGTCACCAAGCCCTTCTTTTATTTCTTGAGCGTTTTTTTCATGCCATCATAGTTATCTAGAGTAATAGCGTATGATCAGTGGGAATTTAAATACGTTTCATTAGACGATGATTAATCAACAATTAGTGATTTGTTACCACAGGCGATTCAACTAAAGTGGATCAGGGTCATCGATCTTTCTCAGGTAATTGCGTCTTCATCCATCTCCAAATCCTTGAATGCATTCGATGATAATTATTGTCATGACATATTTCAGCAGGCTGCGAGAATTCTGAATTTTCAGCATTAACAGTTTCATAGAGACTGTGATTCATCTCATTGTCAGTGCATGTCTCATTTTCCCTGCTCTTACCATTATGCCCAGAACATTTCTGTCTGACACGTCTCTTCCCTAAATAGAACTGGTCAGGCAATGTCCTCATTTGTCCAGCTGCTTAACCATCTGCGTCATCAATAATGTAGTCTGACCGAAATTTGAACCATTGACCCAAATTATGTCTGAGCAAAGTAAACATTGAACTGTTTCCTTTGTCTTTGAGTTTGCTAATTAATTGCTTACGATTTCATTGTCTGTGGCAATGAACAAGATTTATGTCCACTGGAACCAAAATTTGGCCCCAGATTTGCCCATCTGAAGTACACGAACAAGGTCATTATCTCCTCACTGGAACCATAATAACGACCCATTTTCATGAGATCACTAGAGATTAACGATTTGATCCGGGATGAAAAGTAATCAAAATAATACTATCATCTATTTCCTACAAAGGGTGAGAACATCACCATACAATACCTAATGTCTCCAGATCTTCAGATCTTCACATTCTACTCCTAATCGCAACATAATAAATGAAACTTTATTAGTTTTAATTATATCATATTTTGCGCGTGCACTTAGATCTTTGTTTGAAGACGTTCTCTGTCTTTAATATTCATATATATATATCTATATATTATTTTTATTTTTTTTGGCTATTCTTTCTTTGTTGTGTTTCTGGTTTCTATATGGCTTTTTCTTGTTTTGGTCGTCCCCTTCTTCAGCCCCCAAAAGAGCTGTTTTCACTATTTTATGGTACTTTCCTATTACTGCGAAGTCTCCACATCGCAGATATTTGTTCCCAAGACCACCTGTACATTTGAGCCCCACATTATCTTAAGGGTGATAATCAGGACCATCCATCAAACTGTCTCGTGAGTATCGTGTTTCCTGAAAAGTGTCTGCCCACTCTCGTGTAGCATAGTACCATCTCCACTCATGGAACAATGCGTACCACCCGTCCCCTGCTCACATTAGCACTGCCAGTGTTTTGCTACACTCGTACCCGGGTAAAGCGTCGGAAGTATTTCTATACGATTTAAATGTTAGGTTAAGCGCTACAATGTTTTCAGAAACTAGTCAAGACCATAAGGCAAAAAAACGAAAATTTCGATGTCAAAAAGTAGATAAGTTAAATAGAGAAATAAATAAACAATAACTAGAGGAAAAAAAAAACATTAAAAAAAACGGACAAATGATTATAATCGCCTGTGGAAAAAAAAAAGAAGAAATTAAGGCCGCAAATATATTATGCACATAGGTAATTTTGTTTGTTCTGTGGGCGACAGACATGCACGGTGTACACATGCGCAGAAATACACAAAATTAAACTGAAAAAATTATTGTGGTTATTTTATTGTTTCGTTTGGATTATAACGGCGACACCAACGATAACATGTGCACTCCCCCCCCCCCCCTCCTCAAACAAAGGCCGCCAACCAATGAGTGCCTTAACATCACCGCGAGAAATTAGGACGGATCCCATACTAGAGCCGGACTCGAATCCACGGACTCTCGCACCCCGGCAGGTGCTCTTATGTCTATGATCTCGGTCATCGCGGCGACAGATTAATGACTGTTGCATGACGATTATATATAATTATCTGACCTGCTTAATGATCTACAGAAGGCATAGGCAACCTCTTTACATTGCTACCATAGGGGCCAGTCTTATAAAGTGTGAGGATATAGAGGGCCAGATAATCTCATCTTCTAGTACAGCCCTTCTACAAATAGCATGGCGTTGTTTTTGATTTTTCGGATGTTGGTTTTGAAAAAAAAAAAATCTTGTTTAATTTTGAGGAGACAGGTGCGTGATTGCGCGTTACATTTATTTGTTATAGCTCCTTGACCGGTAATTTTATTTTCAGTCAGTCTCGGGCCGGGACAGGCCAAAACTGATCCAGGTCGCGGGCCGCGTCACTGAAATTTTCAGGACACTTCTGGCGTCACCCAAACACCCTTAGCCCTAAAACTGCCAATAGCCATTTAAACAGGCTAAATTTTCAAAACTGGTGTAGTTACACAGCCAATATCTGCTTTCCAGGTATTTATACTTTGGTGGGGTTTCCAGATCAACACAAGCTTAAAATCCCAGATTTATCAGACTACCACTTGCAGGTAAAAAAATCCCAGGCCAGTGCACAATAATTCTTCCTTGGAAGTGTATATCCGTACAACACGTTGTATGGATATGGACAGTGCATATCCGTACAACATGTTTACCAAAAGCGCGACTGGTGAAGGTTTGCTGAAACAAAACTTGGTATGGTGTTCACGTATTTAAAGTAACAACACATGGAATAGTCAGATGGACCTGGGGCGTGAGGGTCTAGTCAGTTTGTATCAATGGGCGGTAGTCAGATTGACTAATCAGGCGAAAAGGGATTGGGGTAGCATTGGTGATCGACGTACACTTTGGTATTAGCGCAGATCACGCAATCTTCGAGCAGAAGTCGGATTGTTTTGCTACTAAGCCGATTCATATTTTTAAAAACTATGCAAATTAACAAGATCAGTAATATAGGTCATTGGTGCTGACTGCGAGTATTCCGGTGAGTGTTCTACGTCATCGAATTGTGGGGGTTGTACGGATATGCACTGTCCATTTCCGTATATGTTGTACGGATATGCGCTCCCTTCTTCCTTAGTAGAGATAGGCTTAAGATCCTCTCCTGAAAGGCAGTTTCAGAAAGAGAAATAAACTCATCCCAGAAGATAGTTTGATTAGAGAAGCACAAGGCGTAGCTTTCCACTTTGTTTTGACTCACATGACATGGATAATGGACAATGTAAAGAAAAGGAATCAGCCTTAGACCGAGGTTCTTGAGGCAGAGATATTCAAGGCAGAAAGTGAAACGGAAAGAAAGCCAGATGAAATCAAGTTAATGTTGGATAATATTTGACATGAAGTTTTACGGGGATGGGCGGATGGGATAGAGTGGGGAGTTAATTTTTCCGATCGTAGGCAAATAAAGCAGTTTGCCAGATAAGTGAACGGTAAAAGTTTGGGTTTGATCAGCACACCTTTTGATTCAAACTTGGATCAATGTATAAAATATGTAAAGGAATCCCGGTATTTTCGTTTCAGAAACGACAAAATAACTGCCTTATCCTTGGCTAGAGAGAGAAATTCGTCAAGGATACACGCATTTTGATGCGAGTAAAACAAGGACACAATCGACCATGCAAGTAAAAATAAAATTTCAAGAAATAAAGTAAAATCAAAATCTGGGCCATTAATTCGAACTTCTTCCCTTTATCCCATCACTCTATTTTTCTCCCCTGAACTCTCTGTTAACGACAGAATTGTTCAAGGATTGGGTTTCGTCATTCGTTACAGGACCACACACTATATGAAGTGTGAACACTGGATTTGGGCAATCCCCCCCCCCCCCCCCATCATCTACCCTTTTCATAGGCGTGGCTTCTCCCCTCTACGAGCGTACAGTCAGTAGACTGTTGAACCAGTGTTCACGCCTTGATATTCTGGAACGTTCAAACGCGTATTGCGTGGAATGTTTGCCTGTTTCATTTGATACATGGCGTATATTCCAGTTTTATGTAAGCCCACACCTCGTTTCGTTGAATAAAAACTAAATAAAACTAAACTTTAAAAACATTTTTTTTTTTACCGTGATCGAAAACATAAGTACACTGCCCAGGAACCCTCTCACCCCGTGTACACTTTTCATAAGCTGGAGACAAACTCTTCTCCCCCGCCCCCCCCCACCCACAACCCTAGACGTACTTACTTTATGACAAACCCCTGATGGAGAGGTGCAGACAGGGTAAAGTGAGAAGAACATGAGGAAACGTCAAAGTTGACTGTTGGGCTGGTGTCTGGGCAATGACTGGACTAAACACAAAGGATATTGTTAGTGGAACGCAGCATTATATATTATAAAGCCAAACAAGGAAATTTAATACTCAGTTGTGTTCACTGTTCAGCTGTAACTTTCTATTGAAAACACAATGTCCCGCTAACCAGACAAATACAAACTTAAATAAACAAGATCACGGCCATGTCAGGAAATTTAAAACTCTCTCCCAAATATGTAGCCGCCTTAGGTTTAAAGAAAAAGAAAAAAAAAGTGCACTTTCCCTTCTGTTTGTTTTTGTTTTCAACGAAGAGCCCATTACGGCCGGGTTTGGGAAATTTATGACAAGTGACATTTCCCGCTGCCCCATACACCCGTCATTATTTGTTTGCTAATACGGCAAATATGGCAGTCGTGCACGGCACTTTACTTCTCGGCTGGTTTGTTCCACTTACATCACCAAAAACTGTGATGCATTCCTCCTCCTCCCCCCCCCCCCCCCCCCAGTGGCACGGCGGCTGAGCATGCACTGCACACTTGCACTCTTTATGACCACTAGCATAATTGGCTGTAATCTCAAAGAAGAACTGACAATCTACGCGCTACGGAAGGACAATACATAATTTATGATCTTGGAGGCTCCGATGAAAAGAGAAATAAAATTCAAAATTTCGTAGGAGCACAATTTCTGTGACATCAGGTGAAACAGACCAATTCATTGAGGTCGGCGTCAAAGTCAGAATTAGTTTTCCGGTAGCATCACATCGGAAACATTCTTGTGCCTATTAATTTCAATAAACATCCGATTCGTTCACTAGGCCAAAATAAATCTTTAGGAGTCAGGCAACCTGACTAGAAGCACGGTTCTCTTCTTCCGTTACGTCCAGTTCTTCACGTTTTCCTGCTTCCATAACAGATAACTACGGGTGCCTTAAATATAACATTATCTATTTTAAGGCCAGTCAATATCCGACCTAGAATATCTGTAAACTGGGACACCCATAAAATGAATTCCACACTATCATAATTTAGTGAGGTATAAATAGCTATATTTTCTAATCAGTTTCATTTCAGCAGTATTAAAAATTTAGCGTGGCGCCTAATATTCCAGCTCAGAGTGCAGATGAAACTGCGAAATACATTATTATCTATTTCGTTTCCACTTTCAGCATAGCGCAAACCGTTTAATATGGTTTTCACTACAATATCAAGGTATTTTTTAAATTTGTTTATTTTATTTTCGGGAGAATCCTTTCTGAAGGCAGCAAGGGTGTATTTAATACACGTCGAAAAGTCTTCGGGAACCCTTAAATATATCTAAGGCAAAAATTTCTCTGCATGTTGTGATATTGCCACGGTTGTGTTAATATCATCCGGTGATAACGCCAGGGATTTTTATAATTATGCCGATATCTTTTTCTTATGATAGTAGTTTGTTTATATATTCAGATGTAAATTTAATTTTTTTGTTATATGTAAAATAACGCAGATAAGCATGAGTAATAGAGAGGTAGAAATAATAAGCTGAACTCAGAGTGCACTGGAAAAGTTAATTAAAATCCTTACATGTAGAAAAACACCAGCAATGAAAGCTAGGCGGACGACTGATAGCAAGAATCGGTTAAAAAAAACAACAACAAAAAACAGGGCAAAATGAAATCAGGTAAAAACTATAATAGAAAACAAAGCAATCATTGCATAAAGATATGAAGAAAACCGCTCTGGAACAAATTCTATATGACAGGGATGGCCAAATGCAGCTAGCGAGCCACATGCGGCTCTTTGACCTTCAACATGTGGCTCATGGAAATAATTAATATGTTGGCTGAGCTCTTTTTGTTCATCACAGTTAATATAAATCTTATATTTTCTTAGATGTTCCCTCAATTCATTACCGTATTGTTTTAATACGTTCAGTATAGTTAATTTAATCTAACCATCAGTCAAGATTTTGAAAACACCTACTGAAACTAATATACATTAACAGCATACACAACTGCACACATAAGTTAAATATTGTTGCATACATGTATTTCTTAATATTTATTTTACATTTTTGTAACAAAATGTGTATGTAACAATAAAAATGCATATGTAATTGTTGTTCATATCTATCTTGTGGCTCTCAAACATCTTGAAGTTTATCGTATGTGGCTCTTATATTAAGCAAGTTTGGCCACCCCTGCTATAATAATTATGACATGCACAAACTAAGTTTAGGGAGTAGGCAGAAAAAGAAACTGAAGATATACAAGTAATAAAACTAATAGAAAGGGAAATGATCCCGAGTTATCTCATGCCGCCTAAAAAGTGTTTTAGCCCTGGCTGCATGCATCCGCTAATTAACATTGTGGTATTATCTGGTGCCACAGAATATGAAAGCCAACAAAAGCCCATTGTGGGAGAATGTTTCTGGTTGAAATCATTAGATGAACGACAGACGAAATATAATAATGGCACAAGAAATTAAGCACAGACAAAAAAAAAATAAAATTGAGAGAGACGATTGGAGAAGAATGAAAACAAAAATGGAAAGAACGAACAAACAGCAAAAAAAAAAAAAGAATACATATATTTGTTTTGTTTTTTTTTGTATTTTGTATACCTCTTTAAACCCATTTTGGGAAATTTGCCTTTGTGCCACTGCAGCCCATTTACAACTGGAGCAGGTACGTCGTCGCCACAGTGCGGCGCCGGTGGGCGTTTTTTGGGGGGGGGGGGGGAGAAATGAAGGGGGAGGGTGAGGTAGTGGTAGAGGTGATTTTTATTTAATTTTGCCCGGGCAGCGTCCTGTTCGGCCTGCTCTTTTCGATTTCCAACTGCCAAGGTATCTTTAACGTGCGCAACGTACACACAGGCCCTCCGAGTTTTTCGACCTTATCCGAGAAGACTAGGTGCTCGATCCTACCTCCCATACGATCAGGGACAGAAAAATATGAGAAAAATCCCAAAATTCCAATATGCCTGCACCGACCGGGATTTGAACCTGGTACCTTCGGCATGAGTGATGGACACGTTGCCTCTAGACCACTGTGTCCTCTAGGCCACGGTCCAATAATATATAATAAATTTAACAACAAGTAAAACTGAAGAAAGCCTAGAATAGAAAGCACATAAATTATGAAAAAAGCAAACACCAAAATAAATGAACAATTAATAAATAAGTAAACAAATAATAAACAATTTTTTTATATTTAATAAATAAATACATAAAAAATAAATAAATAAATAAATAAAAACAAAAAGAGGCAAATAATGTACAAGGGAAACAATAAACATACTTACAGTAGTCATTTCAAATATCCACAGCTCTGAGCTGCTAGACAGCTGATTTCTTAAGGCAGTTTGTCATGTAGACGAGTGGTCAAGATCAAATTAGAGGCAAAACTCCTTGGCACAATGACCAAGAAGGAAAATTAGCCTGGTGACAGACTAAATGAGAACCTTTATGGACAAAAGTGTGTGAGAGTGTGTGTGCAACCAGGAAAAGAAAGCGAGACAACAGAACAGACACGAAATGACAGATAGGCTTATTTGATATCCAGGTAAAGCATAATGTGTGACGAGCTGACCAGGAAATCTGCGAGCGATGTCAGTCTTTGGTTGTACGTCCAAACGTACTGTTCGGGCATAGTAAGAATTCCCCAATGACAGGAAAATGCCATAAAATATGTGACTAGCTTGGACTGACATCTGGATTTGTTGTCTTTGGAATTAATAATATTGTATGTCAGTTGAGTTGGGTTTTTGATGTGGTAATGAGGACGACATTTTGTTGATGAATACAGCTGTGATAATGTAATGTGTGCAACAGAAGGAGTGAGAGGGAGTTGAAGAGAAAGAGAGAGAGAGAGAGAGAGAGAGAAGAGAGAGAGAGAGAAGAGAGAAGAGAGAGTAAGTGAGAGAGAGTGTGTAAGTGTGTGTGTGTGTGTGAGAGAGAGAGAGAGAGAGAGAGAGAGAGAGAGAAAGAGTAAAAGAGCAGAGACAGAGTTCAGAAGAAAAAGAGAGTTTAGGGGATTTTGGTACAAGAAGAAAGAAAAGACACGAAAGTGGAAAGTCAACATGATAGAAAGAAAAGACAGAAACGTGACAGAGGGGGGGGGGGGGACTAGAGTGAATATGGGTGTATGTATGGGAGAAAGAGAAAGAGAAAAAGAGAGAGAGAGAGAGAGAGAGATAGAAAGACTCTGAATGTACCGGAAGTGAAACGGTAGCAGATAAGAGATCAACAAAATGACGAAATGCCAGCAAAGGTCATGGCCAAGGGAAAAAAAAATTATTACGGTACCATTGTACTATCTGTCAGCTCCTGTCTGATTCACTTCCCTGGGATTACCATGCTGACCGTTGTCGAATATCTCCCTGTCTGTTCTCCTTTTGCATTTCTGTCTTAGGCCTGTGAGACGACTTGCCCAATTTCTATCGGCTGACTCTTTGGAAGGTGACGTCACGACAATTGAGAGGGGTTGGTATTAGAAACGATCTATTTGACTACTTTTGAGAAAAAAGCAAAAAACGTCATTTCAGTTTCAACCAATCGAATTTAATATTTTTAGTCGAAAATATGATGTCAGTATTGCAAATGTTTATTAAATTCTATTGCTTTATACTGAAAATGGCGTTGATGTTTTTTTTCCCTCTTTCTCAGAAGCAGTCAAAAATGGCACTTCGATCCATTATAAATTCCAACCCCTTCAATTTGTTTCAATCAGACCCCGTGCACCAGCCGACTACTTGGATCTCACTAAAACTTAATATCGTGACGTCACCAGTAAGAGTGTAAATAACTATGACAACATAAGGCCAAACTGCATTTGGAATTCCTTATCATAACAGCCACTCCCATACCCCCTAAAGTCTCTCTCTCCTGTTTCTGTCTGTCTCTCTCCGTTTCTGTCTGTCTGTCTCTCTCTCTCTCTCTCTCTCTCTCTCTCTCTGTCTGTCTGTCTCTCTTTTTCTCTGTCTCTGTCTTTCTCTCTCTGGCTTCCCCTGTGTCTGTGTGTGTCTCTCTCTCTGTCTCCCTCTGTGTGTGTTTGTCTTTCTCCCTCTGTCAGCTTGCCTCTTTCTCTCTTAAACAAACAACGATTGACTGTTTGTGCACCCTACTTGTTGTGAAAGCATTTCGACGAAAGAAAGAAAGAAAAAAAGAAAGACGGACAAAAAAGAAAGAGAGGAAGAAATAAACAGTAGAAAAAGGACAGAGAAAGAAAGAAAGAAGAGTTGGCACTTACTGAACTCGCTCCGTGTTGAAAAAAGGCGAGATTGAAAGTTCAGCTCCAGATAATACCAGGTAGTGGAACAGCAGTTTCTGTTTTTTCTTGGAAATACCGAATTCAAGGTATTGATCACAACCGGGCCATATCTATTTGTACGGGTCAGTTGCTAACGCCATTTTCTGCTGTCACAAATGGCCACAGATAACACCAAACAATTCCTTCAGCAAAATAGAAACAGTCAAAGAATTGATTGTAAGGGGTCGGCGAGAGGAAACTAACCCCTGAGGCTCCAAAGCACATGCCTGAAACATTTGCTTTTTCAAGGCATTGAGATACAGGTCCAGAAAAAGGGGCGCTAATCTCAGCCATCTGACGGCTGATGTTCTAAATGGAACAGGGCCTTGTTTGGCGCATCGGAAAACCTATTATTCGTTGGAAGCTTCCATAAGAGGAGGGGGAGAGAAGGGGAGGGGGCAGAGGTTCCATGAGGAGGAGGGGAGAAAGGGAGGGGGCAGAGGTGAAAGGGTCGAAATCTGCGAGATTTGTAAATTTGCCCTTGTAGACAGTAAACAAATTCTATGTGCGAAATTAAAGAGTTCTGCCTGAAGGGTGCAGTGGAGGAGAGAGAGAGCGACAGACAGACAGACAAACAGACAGACAGAGAATGAAAGACAGAGAGTGAGAGCCAGGCAGACAGAGACAGAGAGAGAGACCGAGAGTAAGAGAAAGAGAGAGAGAGAACGGAGCTAAGGGAAGGGGGAAAGAGACAGCAAGAAGAGAGTACAGGCAGTGAGAGAGAGAGAGAAAGAGAGAGAGAGAGGGGGGGGGAGAAGAGCTTTAGAGGGGACGTTGATGAAACAGGGTAAGGTGACCTATCAGGACAGCGTGAGAGGGGAAGTAAGTTGCACTTGAGACATTGTTAGGCTCCTAGAAAAAAAAGAATGACGGTGAAATATAGATCGAAAAAAACGTAATTGTGACAGAGATAAAACTGCCATTTTCTGTCGTCAAGTGCAGAGACAACAACACTTTACTTGGCCTGTCATAATTTGTAATGGATAACTTGTTTTGTCCTAATATGGGGTTTTATGTCTTTTCTTTTCCACTACAGTGAGACCGTAACAGTACTCAGAGACAAGGATCTCGCTCCTCGACAGGACACCCATAAGTGATTGCCTTTCAAAAAATTAGCGGATTTTGAACCTCTCCTCCTTGGCAACGAATAAAACCCTTTTGCCACTGGACCACTGCGGCGGTAAATGAGAAACTGACCTCAGAAAATAGTACTTTGAATCCCGAAAATAAAAATAAAGTATGTGTCGAGGAAGGAGGGAGGTGTAACAAATCTGGCTGGGAAACCAATGTTGAAGAGCTCTCTTTGCAGTGCAATTGCTTCATGAGAGACCGAGGTAGTCGTTTGTGGCAGCCTGGATTTATTTTGTACCAAGTCTGCAGTTTTATCAGCTGTCCAACGCCTCGCATCGAGTGGAAGCAGGGATTTAGCATGCAATTGCCGATTTCGCAAGCTTGTCATTTCATTTTATTTTCATTATGTCTGTAAGGGTTCTTCCTTTTCGTATATCAGAAGAAAATGAACTCCTCCCCCCCCCCCCCGCCCCCCTCAAAAAAATCCCCTTTCTTCAAGAGGATTTTCCAGAATTTTTTTTTTTTTAAAGCAAAGAGATTTTGCCCCCAGGAATCGAAGAACTATTGGCTCTCTCACCTTCAGGGTCATAAATCTTCACACCACTGACTGTGGGCAACGAGTGACAAATGATAATGTGCGGATAATTCGACTCATGGCCTTGACATTGATTTGTCTCTGTTTTCCAGTGTATGGATTTGGCTCGTACAACTAAAGAGAATTTGATAACAAAGCGAGAGGGTGTGGAACAGATAGAAGTAGATACTGTGATGGACTTGAAGACAACCAGACAGCTAGGCAGAGATGAAAAAGGACATGTGGCAGTTTCAGATAAAACAACAACAACAACAACAAAAACATGAACAGAAATGGAGAGGCCTGAACAGGAAGAGCAAAGAATAGTTGTCAGCATTGATAAACAGCATGAATTCAATTTTTAACACCTCGTTTTGAAAGTAATTACGAATGTGAAAGAAAAAAAGACCTAAAAGTAATTGGAGTGTTTTAATGCAATAAAAGCATACACACATTAATATATTGTCCTAGAAGGGGGCATTTTGGCATAGAGTCAAGGCGTTGGCCTCCCATGCCGAAGGTATGAGGCATGTTGGAAATTTTGGGGAATTTCTTGTTCCTGATCCTCTGGTAGGTAGGAGAAAGCGCCTAGACTTCTCGGATAAGGACAAAAAACTCGGATGGCCCGTGTGAACGTTGCGCACGTTAAAGATACCTTGGCAGTTGGAAGTCGGGAAGAGCAGGTCTAACAAGGCCCGCTGCCCTGACAAAATTAAACTAATTCCCCCCCCCCCCCCCCTGGGATCAAACAAGTATATAAATACAAATACAACAACAACAAAAACAAGAAAAAAAAAAAAGGTGCAAATGCCAGGGGCAGAAATCCTCTGAAAACAAAGACCTCATCACACTATCCTGTTCTAGATATAGAACAGAAGGATGGATCAAACATAACCAACCAATCGCCAGATAACGTTTGTCATAATAGCGAGAGGCTGGCGACTCTGTACGTTTGAAACAAAGCAAGTAAATAAAAAAACAAAAACATGGACATTACGGATATCAAGTTGACGCCCACGTTGTAAACAAACTGTGATAAATAGACCTATTGTCTGAAGTCAGGACGGCGTACAAGCAGGTAACAATACAATCATGTAAAACACTGTTTATGGCAGTACGCATTGTCGGCAGAGCAATTATTATTGAACAATTCCTTAAAAAAAAAATACTCATGTTATGGCCTTTATCTCGTTCGTGTTCCTTGCGTCAGTGGTCCACTAAAGTCGTAAAAACTCACAAACATATTTAAAATCAGCTTTATTTCGAATGGCAGCAACATTGATCAACCTATTCCCTCCGTAATTCTGCACCGATAGTAGTTACAACTGTCTTTGTTTCTACTTCTGTCTTGGCATTTTCGAGAGGAGTTGCAGGAAGTGTCACAACTGCCAACAATGTATCAGTGATTTTTTTTTTTTTAAAACTTCGCGTTCGTGCTCCAATAGCTGTGGGCCCATGCATGAATAACAATGTATTTTTCATGAGTAGGTTTGACGGACCCTAACTGCATGTTCAGAATGAGAAATGGGCTGTTTTAAAGGCCCATTGTTTTTGAAGACAAGTTGATCCATGCTTCTTTTCGTTCTTTTCTGTTCAGAATTGTAAAGAATGAAAACGGTTTCTCCTGTAGCAGAACCACACTACATTAGATTCCCAAGACTCCTCTGAATTAGTGCATTCAGAACAAATTACCGCAACATGTAAAACAAAGGTTAAAAAACCTCACATTTTCAAAAAGATCATGGAGCAGTAAATGTTTTAGGACACAGTTATTCAGTGTTACCAGTTTCAAACTGCAAAGGTTGTTGGGGTTAATGGACGAGGGTGGTATAACCACTTTCTGAAATGGAATTTCGATAAAAGAGTCTAAATATTTCCAAACTGTTTAATTTGCTTTGCAAGACACTGTACAATCTACTTAAATGGAGAGCATTTTGTTTGCAAGTGCATGCCGCTGAATCGGATGAAGCGATCTGATTGAACGTGGCATTTGGAATAATAATTAACATTTTACACCGGCTGAATTTGTTCCGCTTAAGATGATTAGTCTGTCACAGTGGATAATTTCAAAACTTTATTCGGCGACTGAAATGAACTACTTCTCAGTTTTGCAGTTGATGGAGAAAGAAGTTCCATAGTATTGTATAGAAGTGTTCGGGGGTTTTTCTTCATTCATTGAGATTTGTCCAATTATTAATCCGACAACTAAGATGACCCAAACCGGAAATGGCACAAAGTAGTTACCATCAAATAGCTGTTTTGGAGTAATTAAGGAACTCCCATGAACTGAGGTGAACAGCCTAACAGCTTTAAGAGTGGACGATAAAAGGCGGGTCGGGCAAAAATTCATTCTGATTTTATCCTGCCATTCGTGCAAAAAGAGGAATACGGCACAGATGAAGCAGCGCGGGAAAAAAAACAGAAAAAAAAACAACAAGCACAATAAAAATCGACAAGTTCATTCAGAAAGTGATGAGGAAAATGAAAGTAGGATGCACAGAAAACAGCGTGAACAAATGAAGAAGAAAAAGAAAAGAACAAGGTATGAAAGGTTAAGCACACACAAGATAATAACAAAAAGGTGCGATGAGAAATGAATAAGATGAGTTCAGTGCGCGAGGTTATGACGACAAGGTGGTCTAGAGGCAAGGTGCTCGCCTCTCGTGCCAAGGGTCCCGGGTTCGAAACCCGGGCCGTGCAGGCATGTTGGAAGTTTGGGATTTTTCTCATATTTTCGTGTCCCTGATTCTATTGAGGGGTAGGATCGAGTACCTAGTCTTCTCGGATAAGGACGAAAAAATTCGGAGGGCCCGTGTGCACGTTGCGCACGTTAAAGATACCTTGGCAGTTGAAAATCGTAAAGAGCAGGCCGAACAGGCCGCTGCCCGGGCAAAATTAAATTAAATTCATCTCTACCAGTCCCTCCCCCTCCCCCCTCATCTCCCCCCCCCCCCAAAAAAAAAAAAAAAAAAAACGCCGACCGGCGCTGCACTGTGGCGACGACGTGCCTGCTCCAGTTATAACTGGGCTGCAATGGCACAAAGGCAAAATTTCCCAAATGGGATTAAAGAGTTATACAAATACAAAAGAAGTAATGGAGAGAAGGATGAAGAGAATGGAAGAATTCGAGCACCAACAAAAGCAATGGGGAAACTGAAGTAAAATTAATGAAGAAAAAAGTTAAATATCATATTAATTTACAAACTTGTCCCCCAAAACGAAGGCATTTACACAAGAGACATGACAATCTTGCAAAATGCAAGGTGAATGTATTTACTGAAGCATCAAATTATTCCGGCAGCCGTAAAAGCATCCTGCTCTTAAGAACAGTGCTGATCACGATATCAAGCATTGAGCAATGGCTATACTCTATGTTTATCTCAGGCTGAACATGGTTTTTAACATCGGTGCATCTCAACCTCTTCCGGTGTTTTAATGCATTTCAAGATAGACGATCTAATCCGAGACGTTACATTCTGTGCAGATTTGAAGAAAAATATTTGTTTTTAAAAGAGCGGACGCACCATCAATGAAAATTGTCATTTTTAAAATTTTATATTTCTTTTTCATTTTTTTTTTTTTTAGCGTTATTCGGAAGTAATTTGGTAATAATCTCGAGGGGCATTTGCCATACGGTCGCATGCGACATTTTGCCGATTTTGAGGTTTTGTTACGAAAGTGGTTCTGTCACTCCTAATGTCATTATGACATAAATTTCATTCCAATTGATTAAAAACCTTTCAAGAAAATGTGTTTGTGACGTAATGTTTTATGCGTTTTAGCCCTTTCGCCGATCAAACTTCAGTCCTCATTGTCTTGAAAAGGCAAAAATGCACATACCGCAATGTGGCAAAAATCCGACGGTATATTCCTGGTATCATTGAAGTCATAAAAACATGAAGAAGGATAATTATTTAGTGGCACAGTCTGCGCAAAGTCGTATTTCCTGACATATTCTTTGATGTTGACATAATACGCATTTCGCAAACTGTCAACATATTTCTCAACAATAGCATTTCGAAATTTTCTTGCACTTGTTTCTTTTGATGTGGATTCTTTTGCCAAACTGATTAAGAATAAAAACTTCCAGTAAAATCCAAGGGGTCATGATGAAACGATCTTCAGCCTTGATGGAACATGGAACATTATTAATGCATGCTAAACCGACTCTTAATCTCCAAAATGTTAATGTCACACGGACAGTAGGTTTTGTCTTTGTTATTTCTATTACCAAACCCGAAAATAAACAAAATTCTGAGTGAACTACACTTTTTATCGCTTTCTGATTAAATATAGTAAGGATTATTGATATATATATATTGAGTTACATTTTCTCAAAACAAGTGTTGTTCAATCGAGGTTCCGTACTATTAGGACAAAATATGTTGCATACAGAGGGGTATTTGCCTTGTTGTTGTATGTGACATTTTGCCAATTTTGAGGTTTTGTCATGAGAGTGATTCTCTCAGCCCTAATTTTATTGAGATTTTAATAAGTATCATTCCAATCGGTTACAAACTCTTCGAGATATGTGTTTGTGATGTAATGTTGCATGCTTTTCAGCCCTTTTATCCACCAAACTTCAATCCTCATTTTCTAGAAAAGACCAAAGTGCACAGTACAGCAATGTGGCAAATACTCGAGGTTATAGCAAAGCCTCACGCAAGAAATAATACAGACTCGATACAATAAACCCAAAAGAATAGGGAAGACAAGTCGAAATTTCGGTACGTTTACCTTTGTCAAGAAAAAGTAATATACCAGTAAATGGTGGAAAGTTGTCTGGACTCGCAGCTAAGCATTGGTATTAGTTTTACATTCCACAATTATTTTTCATTTCTTCAATTGTTTTATTGGTTGTTTTCCACCCTGTAACATTTTTTTCTTTACAGAGATATCATTTCCTGAAAGCTCGATTTGTCTCCCCTTTTCTTTTGCGGTTCATTGTATCGTTTCTGTCTAATTTCTGGCGCGAGGCTTTGTTACATAGAACTTTTTCTTTTTTGCCATATATTATTTTTGACTTTGCTTCAAGCCTTGCTGTAACCTCCCAGGTTTTCTACGTTTTTTTTTTTTTTTTCATCTTTACTATTTTTAATGCCACTCCTCCATTTCCCCAGCGTTGCATGACTACTACAGTACTAGATCTAGTGAGTTCAATCTCAATATGAGCCTTTTGGATACAAATGACTGATCCTTTCACGAGGTTCAGTCCGTACTTTGATTTAATAATATATATTGATATTTCTATTGTTATAATTCGACTCTGAGTTATCTGATCTTCAGTCACAGATTCTCCGGTCGTGTTAATGTATTGATTTCTCAAAATGTTAGCGCTCCAAAATGTTACAAAAAAATTGCTTACAGAAATGCATTCTGTTGTTGATTTTTCTTTCTTAATTAAAGATGCTTGACAGTGAACCACAATCCCCAAACAACAGCCATTTAAATGTTTGGTCGCCGCAACACTCTCTTCCTTGTGCATATAGTTGTGCTTTCATCAAGTACCCTAAACATCTCCTCCTGCTTTATTGTTTTGTTTGGTTTATATATGCAAAACTGCGTGCGTTTCATTACAATGAGATGTCCTCCTTCTCTTCATGTCTTTCTTCTTCTTTGCACCGAGAAGTTGTGTGTAACAGTGAATTCATTTCGGGTAAATAATTATAAATCTTGAAGATGTTTCTTATCTATGATGGCATTAAATCTATGATGCCATTAATTGCGATGGATAAAAGTGCTCAGCTCACATGCTTTTACGAGCTGTATAATATTTAATGTTAAAAACCAGCTCGTGGTGGGTCAGCCACGGCCTGGCTCTGTGTGTGCGTGTATGTGCATGTGTTTGAGAGAGTGAAAGACAGAAATGGAGAGAGAGAGAGAGAGAAAGAGAGGGGGGAAGGATGGGGGTGGGGGGAGGGGGCGAGGGGAACAGAGAGAAATCATGGTAAGGCTACCACATGACATATTAAAGTAAGTTCTTTACTCTTTGAGAAGGAAGGATGTTGATGATGAAGACACTATATTAAAAGTTACGTGACACAATGACGCTATTCTGTAGACATTGGCTCTGGGGATTTCTGAAACACAGAAATGTTAGAGTAAATGAACCAAAGTATGGCAAACTCCATTATCTTTAAATTCCTTGAACGTTTATGCCCACATGAACTGAGACATGAATAATATTCCCTTGGTGTGTACGTCAAGATTGAAGCTTACAAGAAATGTCCTGACCTCGCAAATTTATCAAGTATTGAAGTATTAATTAAACTCGATTTCAGATTCCTCGGATAGGTGTATGAAACATGTACAAAGGACTGTCATAGACTCCGCTCTCTAATTACTGACATTTCTGTAATTAAAGTGATTGTTGTACGGTTATTTGACCCCTATCATCAGCTTGCAGCTGGATGACAACCGTTGACCTCGGCTATTGTAGAGAAAATTGGTAACAAACAGATGGCGGTAGACATCATTCATTAATTGTCCAGTTGGGCGCTCAGAGTGGACGTTCGTACGTGCTCACTAAGCCTTGCACTGATATTGGTTTTCCCTCTTTTAAAATCTGTATTTCTTTTGGAGAGTGACTGATCTTTTTATACACAGCTATTTTGCCTCCAACATTCATCTGCCACCCCCCGCCCCAGCACACACATACATGCACGCACGCACATTTACACACACACAATTTCTCCCTCTTCCCTTAATCTCATTCATTATTATTGTTTAACATTGCTTCACAAGGAGAAATTTATTGTTTACAGAAGTTTAGGACCACGCCATCAATGAAGAAGTCCGCAGCAGAATCACCCAAGCCATTGGCCCTCACGAAGATCTTCTGACCGTTGTCAAGAAGCGCAAGCTGCGCTGGTATGGCCACGTGTCGCGGTCAGAGGGCCTCTCTAAAATCATCTTGCAAGGAACTTTTCGAGAATAACGAAGGAAACGTAGACAGAAGAAAGCATGGGAGGATAACATCCGCGAGTGGACGGGATCTGAGTTTTAGTGAATCACAGAGAGCCACGGAAGACCGGGACAGTTGGACAGGCCTGAGTTTTAGTGAATCACAGAGAGCCACGGAAGACCGGGACAGTTGGACAGGCCTGAGTTTTAGTGAATCACAGAAAGCCACGGAAGACCGGGACAGTTGGACAGGCCTGAGTTTTAGTGAATCACAGAAAGCCACGGAAGACCGGGACAGTTGGACAGGCCTGAGTTTTAGTGAATCACAGAAAGCCACGGAAGACCGGGACAGTTGGAGGGAAATTGTGCAAACATCAGTGGTGCCCCAACCACCAGCGCGGTTACGGGAGCGGTGACGAGGGTGACGACTGTTTAAAGCCACCCAATCGCCTCGCATTTCTATTCCCCGCCCTTTCCATTTTACGATATATTAATAAGGTATTCTTCGGAACACATTTGCACTCAGTTGCTGCAGGCGACCCACCTTTGCACTAATAAATTTAATACGGATGGTTGCTAAAGAGAGTCAACAACCTCTGCACATTCAACATGCAAAGACAGTTGTATCATAGGCCATGCGTGGCTTTTGTTCATTCATTTGTTTAGAATGTGGTCTAAAACAAAACAACCCCTAAAAAATGCTCAGGCCCATTTTAACAACAACCAATAAAGTAAAAAATGAATTTCAAAAGAACAATGAAAATGAAAATGAAACAAAACAAGCGAACTTTCGACCAATGTCCGTTTATTTAAATGCAGCCGAAACCCACGGCTTGTATTGAGTATTTGAAATTCAAACGACCTGAGTTTTCGAGTCCTCACACACCAAAATTATTGTTATGATTATGATAATTTATGATTATTTATCATCAATGCTGAAACCACAAGACGGACAGAGCTTTTCCTTTTCTTTTACGCTGTTCCTTACAGAAAAGTGATTCATTTCACACTTTGGAGAAAGTTCACTTCTAAACTATGGCACAAAGCAATAAGTAACAAAAACGCTTGACCTCTACGTCAGCATTTCCTTCCACATCATTACATGAAATGAGATTTTACAGTCTGGTAAGTTTTCGATGTTTTCTCTTTGGCTTCAAGATCAAAGCTACCAAATTAAAAAAAAAAAATGCATATTGCAGAACGCAAAAATAGTTGCATGGAAGGTACACGTAGCCCTGAAAATCGACAGCGATTTCATCAGTGGCAAGAGTTCTCATCAATTTCTCAGAAATAGCTGTACAACCAAACCTCGTGATAAGATCTCGTAATTTCTTCCGGGGCAACATGAGCACTTCCTCATCTGCAGTCGCTTCCAAATCCATTCAATAATTACTCACCTTCCAAAAATAGGCAAGCCCCAAAAAAAGATAAACCAAGGTCAAGCATAACCTTGTTTTACACCTGTTCGCCATAGATAAGACACAATATCTGATTTGCAGCGACGGCAAAGGTAGATAATATCACCCGTAATGAAATGTGTCGTCTCTAATCAATGACTTTTCATATTGATCATAGCATAATCGTATGACTTGTTGATATTTTTTTGTCCACATATCTGAGGATCCGGATCCCACCTGTAATTACATTCTAACTTGGGCAGTCGGATGGGTAGACAGATAGCTAGATAGATAGATAGATAGATAGATAGATAGATAGATAGATAGATAGATAGATAGATAGATAGATAGATAGATAGATAGATAGATAGATAGATAGATAGATAGATAGATAGATAGATAGACAGATGGATAGATAGATAGATAGATAGATAGATAGACAGATAGATAGATAGATAGATAGATAGATAGATAGATAGATAGATAGATAGATAGATAGATAGATAGATAGATAGATAGATAGATAGATAGATAGATAGATAGATAGATAGATAGATAGATAGATAGATAGATAGATAGATAGATAGATAGATAGATAGAAGACTCTCCTGACACTGCTGTTTCACACGGCTGAAAGAAGAAAATCATTGTACACATGAATTGCCCATAAATATATAGCTCAGATTCAGCTCCTTTCCTTCACAGTCGACACACAAAGGACATGAGCCACATGCTGTGTAGAGTGATGAATAAGGGCTGAGAGTGGTGGTTGGAGTCAAGCTATATTATTTAATCACCAGGAGATAATCCCTTTTCTTCAACCTGATTTCAAACAGCCTGTCTCCACCACTTGCCAGGAAAAAGCTGGAACAGTAGAGTTTTCTGCTTGCATATTGGCCGATCGATCTCAAACTGTGACAACGAGAGAGATCACTTGTTCTCGTTCCGCTGACCCACTGCACGGGAGACACATTCTTTAAGTGTGCAGGGCACTTTGAAGAAGAAAAAAAAATGTACTTTTCTCTGAAATGGCAGCTGCTTGTAAATGCTCCAAGGCTCAAAGATCAAAGATTACGTGAGTTGTTTGCAAAACCACGCTCTTATAACTTTTTATCTTCAAAATGAATCGCCCGTCAGGGGTCAGTGACATGGAAATCTCTCAGCGATTTTGTTTTTATAGGAAATGGCCGACTTTTTAGATTATATCTAAGAATTGAGCAGAAAAAAGGCTATTCATTTTTGTTATGCTCTGCTCTCTCTCTCTCGACATTTGTTTGACTATTGGCTACTTTCAGTATTGTTATCAATGTTATCATTTCACAATTTACGCTACCGAGATTGATTGTCAATGTGTGTCAATGCTGCAGATTGTGAAGCAACTCTCAAGAAAGTTGCAAAAGACTGCATCACCCTAATGCCTCAGCTGTTTGAAATTCAGCGCCTGTGGCTTATATGGGTCATTGTAATACATTTTTGTGTGCAAGACCAATATAGCAATCAATCCACAAGACATTGCGATATGTAATTCTCCACCGAACACGTTTTATTGCAGAAGAAGCATCAATTTTACATGATAATGTTTTCACCATATTTATATCTGACGTGGTAATGTATTTTTGCAGTATAAGATGGGATGAATGCAAAACTCTAATCAATTTGACATGTCCGCTTGCTCCAACAAAACAAAAATTAAATTTGAAAGTTATGAGGATATGAAGTTAATTTAGATTATCTGAAATACAGGTCTATATGCTGAACACTGAGATGCCTGATGCTGATTATTACCGGCCTTCTGGCTTCGTTTGAGTAAATCTAAGACTTAATAATTACGTTATTTTAGCGTCAAATTTTTGTCTCTAGTAGAGAAATGTCAACAAAACAACAACAACAAGAAAAATTCCTGGATATAAAATTAAAATAAGAAAAAGTTTTTTCCATATTCGTCAGTTCGTTTGAATTTCTTATCGTTGCATGTTTCCATCATTTTGCTTTCGTTTTATTTTCATTCCTAGCTGAACAACAAGGAAATTATTCCACTGTTGCCATAGTGTCATGATGACACCAGTTTATAATCTCAGGTAAGTCATGCCACTCTTGTGAATGATGCAGTCAGCTTGTTCTACTAGACAGGTAACACCAGGATCATTCTGAGACTATTAAATTAGGCCCAGCCCGCAGTATGCCCCGACAGAAAGACAGACGTGCAACTTTTGAAAAATTGATGAAAGTTCCTTGTGCTTATGGCTTTTGATGATACGGCGTTTGTTCTTTTTAGTAATACTTACAAATTACACACCGAATCCGCTTGATACTTGGACACACATTGGAGAAGGTCTGTAGACGAAGTGGTTAGTGTCTAACTCTGTTCAGTCTAAAGGTGGATAATTATAGAACCTTGTCATTGTAAGGGAACGATTAGCAGGGCTTGATTGGCCGGCTAGTTAGATGGTGATGTCACAACACTGAGTTTTATTGAGACCTGGCGCACCTGCCAATTAGTCTGATCTCATTAACACTCAATATCACGGCGTCACAATCCACTAGTTGGCCGATGAAAACCGGCAAGTGGGCGCTTGGGCTTAAATAGGAGTAACAGCGTCACTGCGACAACCACATTGTGTGTTTTAAACAGGATTTACAACTAGCAATACAATGCAGCCAGTAGTTCATTTTGGACTATAGTGTTTTCTCCATTAAATAACATGGCAATGCACATTTTTCTTTTGTCTTTTGTTTTCCTTCTGCAGCAGAGACAGGTGATTACCTGACCTTTGCAGACAGACTGTAATGAATCTTTAGATGTCACAGTTCAACATGGAACTATGACTTTTGCCAAAATGTCAGCCTGACTGTGGCTGTGTGGATATCTCTCGAGAATACAAGAAAACAACTTCCACACGCACAAATTTTTGGCGTTCTCATTCCTTTCCACTTTAAAGCGCAAATCTATATTTCAGTAACTTGCAAACCTTTGGCATGACTAACTGACCGAACTATACACCCTTCAGGCCTTAAATTTGGCAGGAAGGTGGCAATTGAGATAAGGAAGATGATGGCTATAATTAAAAGTTGTTTACTTCAAGCATGTATTTTTTAAAAATAACAATGTTTATTGCTATGTAAAATCTGTATTTTTGCATGTTTGTTTCGTAATATATTATAGTATAGTACATGTCATAAAAAGTAACCGTGTCAAGCGTTCAGTTTGCTGCGTAGTGTTCTGGTGCGCATTAGTTTTGAAACAAGACTGTAGTTTATTGCTTTTAATATAATTATGAGAGAGAGAGAGAGAGAGAGAGGGGGGGGGGGGACACATGATTGTTTATTCCGGGCAATGCCCGGTAGGTCATCTAGTTGGAAAATATCTCGTAAAAAGAAGTTTCCCGTTCGTCACATCCAAAGAGTAATAATATTTTCCTTTATACTATGTTTTATATTTATCCCAACAGCATAATGATGAAGTATTAGCGCGGTAGACTGCAAGCATGTAGTTCGATCTAAACAGAATAAAACGAGTAGAGGCAGCCGCAGCGCTTCTACACAACAAAAAAGTAGATTACAAAAAAGGTAAATTTTGCCAAAAGGAGCAAATACTTGGCAGCTTTTTAAAAATTTAAATTACTGTACATACAAACCCGTCATGGCTAAATACGTATTTTACAGGTCAGAGAGCATGTGGTTTAATATGTTTAGGGTCCACCCTCAATCCTGTTACTGCCTATACTGCCCTATTACTAGCCATTAAATCCCGTAATTTATTGCTCGATGCTGTGTTGCCTGTGAAATTGGCTTTCCAGAAATAAATTCTGGGCTTTCCAGGTGGATGTCAGTTCCAAAGAACAAATATTTATCATTATTATCTGTAGCTAAAAACCCTTGGCCGTGCACAGCAATTCTCCATCAGCAGCTCTAGGATTAAACCTGGCAAAAATAGGACTCACATTTAAATTTTATAGGATCAAGTTATTTTTCTGGCCATTATTCTCAATTTTCCAAATGCCCCATGGTTCTCAAGTGGCGCATGCAAAGACATCATTTCTCCAGATTTTCGACCATTTAAAATTGACTTTCAGGACCAGAACCTCGTTCTTTTTGTCTACTTTCCTGAGAAAATGGCAGCCCCCTGCGGTTCGTTAATGATTCTGCTGGGGCTTACAGAGTGGACGTCATGGGCTGTCGCTTGCCAGAACAATCAATTTTAGATTATTCTATTTCAAGATAAAAACGGGTAAATAGGTTTGGTTTTGAGATTTTTTTATCCCAAGCTACTGAAATCTAACAATAGGCTTTCCACGAAACAAAATTAATCCTTATTTTCCCACCTTCATGCAATAATTACAAATTATTTGTGCAACAAAAGGGCGAATAATAAGCTTATAAAATTATAAGTATTCAATAAATGTAAAAAAAAAATACCTTGAAAACGTTTCAATATTGCTTTACACCGGTGGGAATAAAGCTGTTTCAAAAAATAAAGAGTTGATCAATATAGGCCAATAATCAACCGACATTGCGATATTATTCAGCCCTTTAAGTAACATTTTGTTTCTTTCCTGCGGCTAAAGCTTGATTGAAACATGTCAAGAACTTATCACACCTTATTCTATAAAATATTGTGTATCTCATAAATATAGAAGTTGATATCGACATAATGTTAATGAGTTTTGAGTCATGGCAACATTACCACTTATGGTTGAGAAATCGTACATCAGGACAGCTTTTTTTTATTTGTTAAAGCGGCTGATGGACAAAAGGAATGCGTGAGTGAATAGAAGTAGGGAGAAAAATCAAACTAACGGTGAAGGGGTAAGAGAAAAGAAAACTTTTCTACCTTTACGACCAAATCATCGAACAAGATTTTGATTTCAGTTCAACAGCAGATTTATGTGTGGAATTGAGAGAAATTTCAAAAATAGTAAAAAGTGTTTTAAAATGCTTGAAATTGTCGGTTGTTGTGTGCCCGAGAGTGTCATCTGTAAATGTATTGAGTGAGTGAGTGAGTAAGTGACTGACTAACTGCATGGTATGTATGCATGGGCATGGTTGGATTGGGGGGGGGGGGGGAAGTATTAGTATTAAGTAACAAAGTGAGAGAGTGAAATAGCTGAATGACAGAATATCATGTGTTAATGTTTAAAGCGTAGGAATGCAAATACCGAAGTAAGCGGACATTATAATTTGAACGTGTGACACAAACAGCACTGGTTCATAAATCATCGCACCACCAGATAAGGCAGTACCATAATAACTCTGTAACTTCCTAATGTGGCCTCTTCATTAATTCCGGCTTAGAACATCTATAGTTTCCAGATGTATTCTCATAATTGATCAGAAACATCGTTGTCCTATTTGGCTATGCCCCCTCCCTCGCCCTTTCTTTGTAGCTTTCCAAAAACCATAACGTTTCATTACTTCCACCGCAACTCCCGCAACAAAACCACAGTGAACCAAACAACTCAGTCTCATCTAATATTAATTTTGTTCCTTTCACTGAAACTGTGCTAGGCTAGATCAGTAATACATTATTGAGTCTAATAATTCTAAAAGCACCAAACGATTTAAGTCTAGAAACTGTAAACGCCGTATGAGGCTATAAACATTAACACTGACTGTATTCATTCATTCGCCCAGTACTGAAAATAGACGTTAAAAAAATATTGCGAATACATCAAAGACAAAACAAGTGTTCGTGACTGGCGCCAGGTTAATAATGAAGTGTGCGTGTGTTGTTTTTTTTTATGACCTTTTGTTTTTAAATTGTTTTTCATTCTTTTTATTTTGTTTTCTTGTGCCCCGTGGAACATCTGCTTGTTTAGTTCAGAGACCTTTCCTCTTTATAAAATAGGCTATAAAACTGCATAATGTTATTTTCACTTATAGGAAAAAGTGGCTTTCAATGTTTCTCCACATTTGACAATAACATTTCATTGCATTAATAATGGAAGTGTCCACTTTTTATGAGTAATGAAAGGGTGAGTTCAGATAGAACAGAAAAAAGTGAAACAAGTGTCGCTGTCATATCGGTATAAGAAGGAAAGTTAGTTAAGGTGATGTCATAAAATGATCTAAGGCAAATTGTGACTTCGCCAGGGTTTCATTCGAACTCTTCAATTTTACAGTGTTTTTGTGAATAATGTAAATGTTTGTTGTTGTTGTTGTTTTTAATTACAATGCCATCACCAGAGATGTGCATGAAATTCCCAATACAAAAAGCGTTGAACTTTGCTTCAGTGGTTTTTTTCTGTGTTCACTCGATACTTGCACTGTCTTGCCCTATTAGTTTTCTATTACTTTGTTGAAAGTATTATTGCTGTTTTACTTAATGATGAGATGGTGCAATATTGTTCTGTAGGCACCTGTTGTTTGAAAGTGCCACTCGTTATTTGGCATAACTTCCTGTTATTTTTGTTAATGTTGTTATTATGAGTTTTTGCCTATAGCATCGTTGTTTTTGCTACATAAATTGGAAGTTGGAAAACCATTGCAGTCAGGACTTTGACTCGCGCTCTATTTATGCTCATTCCGGACAGTGTCGCCGTTGTTGTATTAAACAGTGGCCTTCATTTCTACCGATTGTCTTTTAATTTTGCATTCTTCCCTATTCCTCTGCCTCACTTACCTAGCAAAAACTAAACAGTCCTCGGTGTTCAGGTACACTATTCACGTAATTTTATGATGAATTTAAAATTTAACATAAACATTTTAATTTCCTGGGCGTATGAAAATCCCTTTTTTTTTTAACCTAAGCATCGCTGAGGTAAATGACAGTGTCATTCTCTTAGTGCAAGAGCAATCATTTTAATTAGCAATCACCAAATACAGAGAAAAATAATACTCTAACTTTCCATCTTGTGATTTAACATTTTCCTGCTAATTATAATACGATCCCTTTAAAATTCTAGATTGTTGGTTCTATGTAATAACTATACGTCAAGGCACAGTTCTCTGGTAGATGGTAAAACGTGGGTTTCTAGCGATTTTCTTTTCACAAAAGCCGCAGAGAGCGTTGTTCTATTGATCCCACCAGTCGGTGAAGCTATCATTTGGTGCGAACAGTGAGGTTTTGCATTGGTCATGAGGGAAACTATCTTTTCATTATTCTATTCCATTTTATTTTCGGACTTTATAAGATGATTGTGTAATCATTCCTGTAAGCCGAAACAGCTCTTTAATTAATGCCGTTCTTGACAAATTATGGTCATAGACATACTGAAGGTGTATCAAATATTCCAAAAGTTACGTTACTTTCGTATCTCTTAGCTACATCTGACACGTTCGTTACATGTTTGTCTCTCTTGCTGTCCTTCCAATGAATTAAAAAACTTATATCACTGCGGTGTGAAAAAACAATCGTGCCCGTTCCTGCATCCGTTAGCATGAGGCAATTTTCATATTATTCTTAAGGTATGATTGTAATTTTGCAATTTAAGCTGGACCGTTGTCTAGCTTGTGTCATATTCGTATGTGGTATTATGACAAGGGTTCAGTAGCCTTGATGGATAGCAAGGCGGACTGATACACACATGGAAAGGATGAGAATAGATGAAATGACTGACAGAGGCAAAGAGTTAATAAAAAAAAAAGGCCCTCAGCTGAGAAGAAATAGTATGAAAAAGGGTGATTATGGCTCGGCAAAACACAGCCGTGCAGCATGTATTTATACACTCAGCTGAGAACAAGAAAGAAGTCATTATCAAAAAGCATAATCATCATCGGCATTTGTGACATCCAGTGATTGCATTTCACAAGCCTCTTTCAAAGTTAAAACAACGTATAATTTGGAGACATTGCAAATTATTGGGTGTTTCTTGGACATCATTATCGTTCTGTCAGATAATTACTACATATGGAACGTCACGACGTCAGTCAGAGAATAATTCACAGATCTGTCTCATATCGCCGCTCCATGGCCGTATGCATAATCTATGCGTAAAGTAAAGTAAATACGTTGACTGGTGTTAACACGAGAAATTGTATTCATTTCTTGCAGTTTGATTTCGAAAACGCATCATCGAATCTGGGTGGTCAATCACTATAGGTCATCTATAGGTCGTTCCATTATTTCTTCATCGCCCTTAATCAACGATCTCTTGGGAAAGAGAGGGCCGATCTTTAATCTTTGGATTACGATGATGCCAAGGAAAGACAGGTGATTGGTATTTTTAAGAATAATTACTTGATCCCAGGGCATCTGAAAGCGTTTCAGAAGACCGCACAGGCACCACAGGAGCTAAGCTCTAGAGTATTGAAACATTTCGTCTTCTTTCTTCCTGATAATTTCTCTCGCTCTTTCTCTCTCTCTCTTTCTCTAGGCTCTCTCTCTCTCTTTCTCTCTCTCTGTCTCTCTCTTTCTCTCCCTCTCTTTCCCTCTCTCCTCCCCATTCCCTATCTCTTCTCCCCCACCTTTCTCTCTCTTTCCTTCTGCTCTGTCTCTCTGTATCTGTCTCTCCTCCTCATTCTCTCTCGCTTTCTTTGCGTTCTGTCTCTCTGCGCCTCCCTTCTCTATCTCTCTTTCGGTCCCCTATGGCTTAACCCCTCCCACTTGTGCATCTCTTGCCGATATTGTTCAAATATAATCTGATGTTTAGAGCCGATGACAGGCCCAAGTGGACAAAAATAATCTTCCTCCTCAGGGTATCCCTCACCTTCGTTCTTGTCACATAATAACTCTTGCTTGGCACTTCTGTTTTGTGATCGACATAATGTACTTTCAGGGGCAGACAGATCGTGCATAACCAAAAACAATTTGAAACTGCACCAGAAACGAGACAATTAATGCATGTTTGATGACAAACATGTGCACGACAAGTCGTTGAATCTGCAGAAAGGAAACGACGAAAGCTTTGTTGTAAAGAAAGAACCTCTTGCCTCGTACCAATCTATAGGGCAAAGACAAAACATTATTGCAAATTGCTGGTCATTTCATTACTGTTCATTTTCGATTTCAATCACTGCATACGGCTGTTCTGAGAACGAAAGTAGACTTCTGTGAATTTACAATAGCCCGCTGGAGCCCTGATGACTTTCTATAACCCAGTTATCAATGTCTCTGACAGTGTTACAACGATGACAGGGACGGACAGTTAATGTTCATAACCAGTCCACCCCCATCACTCGCTATGTTTAGAAAAATATAGTTAATCAGCATAACGACATTCTAGATGCTGTGTTACCGCAGACTTAATACTAGTCCCAATCTAACCGTAATCTTAGATCACCACAGATAATTATTTCGAACAGGCAATTCGAATTATCCGTGTGGCCCTCTTTTGGCACAGAAGTATTAACCGATGTACCAACCTCAGGAAATCTGTTAGTAAGTAATAGTCAAATATTTCGTAATCCTGGCATGATAATCACTGGTGCTATCTGTGGACATTGTAAACTCTGGACTGCTGAGAGTACTATTAAATACATTGTGAGGAACCAATATCATTTTGACTTGCCATTAAAAACAGTGGCATTTCCTGAAAAAGTGCATGATACCACTTTCCGCAATTGATTTGTCTGGAAGTGCGAGAGAAAAATGCGACAGAACATATTATTACGTGGCCATTATATTCCGTGAGCCAACGCATACCTCAATAGGCCGGTTTTTTAATTTCGTAATAAACAGTTTGTCTCTGTAATCACCCGGATAAATGAGCAGTCATAGCATTCCTGAAAAAAAAAATCAATCAAAACAAAACGAATGAAGGAATGCAGAGGGTGGAAAGTTATGAATTCCCGCTCATGTGAGAAATCATACTGTGCTGGAGGGCAGTGAATGAATGAATGAATGAATGGAAACTGATGAAACGGCATTCAGGAGAGAGATCACAGCGTGCGCGAGAGCAATAGATTGGACAGATGAAAGGAAAGATGCGACATGTAGATTTAACAAGCTTGCACCTGTTTATTTGCCACACCTGAAACATTAATTCACATGGATTCAGTGGTGTCGTCGCCCACTTGCACGGGTGATACGGCCGAAATAAATTGCTATGGCACCTTGTCCTCTGCATAATGCAGTGTTGGTTGCCGGCGCATTGCAGTGATTTTCATTTGTTGTGCCACTGTCCTCGGGGGTAAATGCGTTTTTTAAGTTATTTTCTTGTTATAAGCCGAGCAACACAGGCCATCAGCGGCACAACTCAGAAGAAAGTCTGAAAAAAATGCTTTTAATATTCAATTGTCCTTGTCATACCGCCTGCATAGCCTTGATTTTATATCTGCATGTCTTTAAATAAAAAAAAAGGAGAGCTCCATAAGAAAATATAATTTTGGACAATTGAGATGAAAACCTAAAAATGTACAAATTGCCCAGAAAATATGGCCCAAAAAATTATATATAATTACATCAACATTTAAAAATGAAAATTTGATAATGGATTAAAAAATCTTGTTAACTGTTCGACTATTTGATTTTATAGACATTATTTTGTGAAGTAGTAATTCATTTAAAGTTCAGTGCACTGAAGTTCACTGGCCGCCCTGGAAATACTAACTTATTCAATTTCTACTTCACTGCATTATTTTGTCAAGTAGTTGGCAACGATGCCCGGCGGCAGACTGGCGATTTAAAGAGAAAAAAAAAAAACAAAGTACGGAAATTGGGAGAAATGGGACAGGCAGAAAGATCGGCCCCCCCCCCCCCTCCCCCCAACTTTTTCCGAAGAAAAGGGGCCTGAGAAATACAGATGGCAGACATATTGATTGTGGGAAAAAGTTAACACTAGTTGGTTTGCGGACGGAGGGAAGGGGTGTAGGAGGAGAAAGAGAAAACGGATATACTAGGTCTATGTCCCACGCGATGCTTTGACGGGACTTAAACATTGCTAAAAAGAAAAAAAAAGTCTACACTTTGGGGGGAGGGGGAGGGGGAATTCAAAGGTTGATATATATTTTTACGCCTTGTACCTTCATTAGAATCTGGTAAAATGACGCGAAATGGTATACGTTGATAATTAAGGGAGTCCAGTTATCCCTCGATAGTACTCTGGTCAGTGCAGGTTCTACAATCAGGGCACTAGATTAAGATGGTTTATATAGAGGGTCACACTCGACAGCTCTGGCGTGTTCTGAGAGAACACCACGTAGCTGAAAATAAAGTTTTTACATGAGGCGCAGGAAAGGAAACAAAATTAAGCGTTGTTTTTAACTTTTTTTTTTTTCCAGTTTCATTTTTGTGGTGACCAAAAAGAAACTATGTGTGTTAATGGTACAAAATGAAACCCCAAGCTTAAAAACAGAGCGCATATCGTGGGAGTTGTGGTTTGTTTTGTTTTTTTTCTTGTTTTGGCTTTGTTTTCTCGTAATAGTAACAAATGGTGACGGACTGGTGTACAAGAGCTGGTCTTCGCGATCGTCACTGCCGGTCATTGAAAAAACAAAGTAGTGAAGAGTTCTTTGATACAATCAGTGAATGTTTAGAGTAAAAAAAAAAAAATAATTGCAGGATGGGTGTAAGAGAAGGGTATGGAGGGTTGGGAAGAAAGAGGGGGGGGGGGGCTGTGGGGGAAAGAAGCGGCACCAGTTACACCATACATGTCGATAGTTGCAGTTGCCAAGTTCAATGTAGCACGGCTATGCAACTTTCACTTTGCTGAAACAGTAACAGTTAAATTTGTGACGCTAATGACCCACATGTTCCATGGTCATTGCCCTCAATATGCATGATCCTGAACGTTTAAAAAAGAAGCCCACTAAAATTAAACGTGTTAATGTCGGTTGACCTCATTACCAGTTTATGGAACACACACTCGAGATCGCCCTACCTTTCTGCTCTCTACATCAAAGAAACCACAGCAATAACAACAATCAACTGTCAAATTATAATAACATTATGTCCCATTGTAATGGTTATCTTTCTTTTGTTGCAGAAGTAGATTAATATCTGAAACAAAATATACAACGTTTACTAGCAGGCAACTTGTAACTGTCCTGGTCTTTGAACGCTAAAAGTAAAAGTAAAAAATTCACCACTTCAGACCGACACGACTCCGCACAAAAAAGATAGGTTTGTTCTTTTTTTAAATGTCAGAATTTGGAGTGAGATCATTATCGTTGCAGCAGATGTTTGCCAGGTTTGTGATATAGGTCGCCATCGAGTTCAGATGTTCAATGTTGAAATATAGGTCACGCCTTTGTCTAATCCAGTGGTTCTCAATCTTTCTCAGGCAATCGATCCGTTTCGCTCCAAATTTTCTTTATCGCTAAGAAATAAATTGGCCTTTTCTGTTCATAAACAGAAACCCATCAACACGTGCTGTTCGACAAGTCAGTGACTGCCATGAATTTGCCCCCCAAATCGTCCTTTTATTTTTTCATGTTTTCGCCCACCCTCCCCCCATTCATCGTTTTCGCCCCCTTTCGTCGCTCTTTTCTTCGAGTTCGCCCCCTGGATATCAAAATCGCACCGCCCCCCCCCCCGGCAAATATCGCCCACGTTGAGAACCACTAATCTAAGCTTTCACTAAATCGATTCATTTAGTTTCGTATTATCACACATAAAAGTATACACATTGACTTCATCATGTTGCTTATAATATTGCTGGACCAGTGACCCCCGAATGAAATGAACATAATATTATAACATCCCTCTTCAAGAAGGTCATTTTAAAAAATAACTGGAGTGTAAAAGTCATATTTCAATATTTTCTCGGTTTGACATCGCATTTTCGCTTTCGTGAAGTTTTTGAGTGTATCCAAGTAAAGAGCGCGACCACTGGCATGTAGTTTAAGGATAAAACTGGAGCCATCGGCAGGATGAGTAAGGAAGCAAGAGAGTGGCTAAATGAATGGGTGAGTGAGTGAGTGAGTGAGTGAGTGAGTGAGTGAGTGAGTAAGCGAGTGACTAAATAACGGGTGATCTGATCAGCAAGAAAGCAAGATGGGCCAAGAACGACAGATTACAGTGCTCACTTAAACGAGCATATGAAAAAAAAACAACGTAGATCTGACTATGGAATAGATTACTCAAAAAGTATTATTTCTCTTGCTCACGTTGAACTTTCTTTGTTTGTTTATCTCGTTTCAGTTTACGTTCTTTTCCGCACAATCAGCTTTTATGGGAGACGGATTTTACCCCCGTGACGCCGCCGATGTTTGAGGGCCATAAAAACATCACCAAAATGTTCTAGTATCACCCCTGATACGAACCGGAGACCTCTCGCACTGAACTTAAGTATTCTATTCACTGGGTCAGTTAGCTAACATTTCAGCATTAATTAGGCTAACTACACTCGTCATCGTAACCTATTTGTTCGCATCTTCTTTGTGGAAAACCTCTCACCTACAGACCGGACCTAAGTAAATGCTGAAACAATGCGATAGTTTGCACTGAAAGTCACGAAATACGTCGCGAGCTCTCTGGGATACGTCCCCATTACTCCCCAGACAAAGTGAATTGAACAAAAGAAAGAAATGAAGAAAGAAAAGAAAACAGATCAGCTCATCGAAGATTTCCTCAAGTCTGGCTGTTTCTCCCGTATCTTCTCGTTTAATGGATTCACATTATTCGGTCTGTTTAGTTCCGGTAAGAGCTTCCGCCCTGGCTTTAGAAGGTGATCGGTTTCAAGTGATTCTTGTGGCCCCTACAAAGAGTCCCACCACTTGTACTAACCGACAACATTATACCAGATAGATGGAGGGACTTATCAAAAACGAATAAACAACAGCAACAAAACGCAGTGTGTTTTCGTGAACTGGACTAAATTTTAATTCTCATTGTTTCAAGCCATAAAAAAATATAGTCGAAATTGTCCCTGGTGTTGTATTGGCATGAGCTTGGATGGCCAGAAATATCTGAATTGTACTGGCCATTGTCTGGAGGCATTGTCCGTTAGTGAGGAAATTCAGTGAAGACGAGAAAATAAGTATAGATAAAATAGATTCATCACCGATAATTATTTTTAAAAAAAATAAAATGAATCAGATAAAATTATAATGTAGTGACAAAATTATAAAAATCACAAATGATAGAAGATTATTCAAGGAACCCAAAGGCATTGCTTACTTACCTGCTCATGTTAGTCATTGAATGTGCACGTATCAGACAGACAGACAGACAAACTGACGAACAGACGGATGGATAGCCCGACAGAGGCAAACAGACGCAAAGGCAGACAAACAGACAGACAGATTGGCGGAAAGACAGACAGACAAATAGACAGAGGGACAGTGAAAGTATGTTTATGCAGTTCTTGAAAACTATATCGAAACATGTTTGTTCTAGTTCAGATAATTAACAATGAATATTAATTTAAGTCTTTCCTTTTCACGTGATCTAACTTCCGAATTCGGTCTGATATAGCGATGCCATGTGGAGAATTATCATACATTCATCTAATTTCTTATTCAACTTCATTTTACATAATTTCCTCCCTCCCTATCGCCAGATTTCACATAAAAAAACTTTAAATGGGAAGGAACCATTCTTAGATACTTCACGAATACAGTAATGTCGCCTGGTGATTTCTCCTGGTGAAGTCTGAAAACTGAATTCTTCTTTCTGTTACGGTCCTACAAATGTAGATATTTTCATACGTAGCAAATAAAGGAAATTTATGATAGATAAAGCTGGGGAAAAGACGGGGGTGTGCTGGGTTGAGGTTGGGCGCAGATTTGAAGAATGGGGATTGCTACATGCATAGCATTTATCAAGCAAGTTACATTTTATTGTATATATTATTATCAATATATGTTTAAGTTTTCTTAGGTAGTAAGGAGAGGAGAGAGTGAATGTCTGAATACGATTTTTTTTTTTTGTTGTCGTTATTATTTATCTTCTTTCCAAATCTTTTATTGGGCATCTTTCTTGTATGTGTTTTGAACTGGCCGTTGGGCTTAGAGTAAACTTGAAACTTTTAGTTTTTTTCCTGCTTCTATTGGTTGCGTGGTGCTCACTGGATTTGAAAACAAAACGGAGCAATGCAAACCAGTACCACTTACCTTGTGACTGAGAGTTCTATCCCCATCTGTGGTAAGTCAGTACTTGCAAATGTCGTGAGTTCTGAGAGTAAACAATGAAGACAGTGTTACTGTTAGCCTGACGTCTCACTCTCAAGAGGCTATTATTTTACTCTATTGCTTCATGGGCATATTTTGAGTTATTACATTGAATGCTAATGTGGAAAGTCGTATGCAAACTACTTGCGTAATCATAATGTGTCTGTGTAACACACACAGATATGTTTGTACGTTATCTATCTATCTATTTATCTATCTATCTATCTATCTATCTATCTATCTATCTATCTATCTATCTATCTATCTATCTATCTATCTATCTATCTATCTATCTATCTATCTATCTATCTATCTATCTATCTATCTATCTATCTATCTATCTATCTATCTATCTATCTATCTATCTATCTATCTATCTATCTATCTATCTATCTATCTATCTATCTATCTATCTCATTGTCTTTCTGTCTATCTCTGTATCTATCTGTCTGTCTGTCTGTCTGTCGGTTGGTCGGTCTTGTGCATTACATCCTTGACAATAAATTCGGAATACTTTGAATTGATTGTCAACATTTTTGTAAAAAGAACAACAACAAAAAACAACATTTCACTATCATTCATTGGACGTCTTGACCACACTTAGAAGGTTTCTAAAAGACAAGTTAGTGAAAACGGCCGGGAAAAAGAGAACAAAAATGCCGAAATGTCAGAGCGAGAGAGACAGAGTGAAAGACAAATGAAAGGGTGAAGGAAAAGGGGAAATTGAATCCTGAACCTGAATGAAAATAAAAAACAAAAACAAAACACAACAACAACAGTGGACTTCGCGCGAAGAAGCTGAAATTTTCAAAGAGAGGCTGACGTAATGTGCGTAAAAGAGAGAAATTCGGGGAAAACATGCAGAGTGAATGTGTGCTTAGCAGACACGTGAACAAAGCTACTGAGGACAAGACGAAAGACAGCTTGCAGGAGAAAGTAAAAATAAGGCAGCGACATTGGTCACTCATCAGGCATTGACCCCCCTCCATCATGATGCCGGTCATCTGAGAACAACCTGACCGCCTCCCCCCCCCCCCCCCCCCCGATTTACCATGTTTCAGACATTATCAAGATCCCCTCAATATCACTGTCTTGCACTGAATGCAGCAGCTGAAACACCACAACTGTTCTTTGCTCCGTGCTATAGCAATGATATAAGAGCGAAGATTTATGGGATGTACTCCTCATCAGAGTATAGGTCAGTCTGATTGTTTCAGGATATAAACACGTCGAATCTGCATTTATGATAATGTTAATTATTTGTGTTAAAAATCGCAGCGGATTTTAAATGCATTACAGACAATGTTCACCCTTCGTCATGACTCTCAATCACAAAACCCTCGACCCACCTGGCAACTAAAAATCAAAGAAATTTTTAAGAAACATGATATCTCTTCGGAACAAAAAGAAGAATATATGGCATTGTATGTAATGATATGATTCACAGTAGATGCATTTTTTCATAACTGGATTTTCTGAACCTTTTGTAACCTCAAGTTTTTCAATACTTCACACAGAAAAAAAGAACAAAAACCCTTTAATCAAATACGTTTTTAAAAAAGTAGCTACAACAGAAGATGAAAAATGAGAAATGAGAGAACTGACGAAAAGGATTAAGCCATAAAAATGAACGGATTACTTTACGGGGAGAAAAAAAAAAACCTCCGGCTGATTCCAGGTCCGATAATCTGAGAGTTTCAACGAGAAAGCAGAAAATATGGGCAACATTGGGCTTTAGTCTGCCTTTAATCTGACAAAGAAATAGTTCACCTGCTCCTTCCTGAAAGATCTAACACAATAAAAATGCCCTAATTCTAGGAGAAAGAACATGCAACGTTTTCGATTGCCGCAGTTTTCCCCCCGTCCTTACAGATGTTTGAATTACATTATTTCCCGAAAGACACGGCCTGACAGAATCAGGTCTGCCTGTAAGGATGTCGTGGAGCCAAATTTCCATCTCCAGAGTTTTGCCTATAAATTTGCCATGAGAAATTCTGCGCACATTTAAAAGCCGTCTCCTCAGGTTTGGATTTGTTAAAAAGTAAATGTTCTGAATCAAATACAGGCTCAGGGGCGTGCATGTACACGTTTTATTTGAGAACTTCCCTATAGATCTTCTCAGACTAGTGGCTGGAAGTACCCTTGGGTCATAACTGTTCAAAGACGGAGACGACCATTGTCAGTTTGAAACGACTGCCCCTACCATGCTTAACTGGCTTAACTAAGAAATGAGATGAGCAGAAAAATAAGGGAATGTGACGGTTTGGGCGGGAGGGACAAGGGGGTGGAGGAGAGTAAGCAAATTGAAGAAAATATACTATAGCACCATTGAACAATCATCTGGGCAAATGCATGTCCTCGTGGAGAAAATTACTTTCGTGAGCCAGTTGGTCACTTATTGGGAGTGGTTTTTGGTTTTGCTAAAGTCCATTTGGCCGACCAGCACATTCGTCCTCAAATGCAGGCAGCTCTTCTCAGATCAGTTTTCTAATTTGTGAAAGTACCTGCATGATTTAAATACGGGGACTTTATTAGGGATCGGGTGCAAAGTGGGTGATGGGGTGAGGAAGCAGTGGGAGAGAGAGAGAGAGAGAGAGAGAGAGAGAGAGAGAGAGAGAGAGAGAGAGAGAGAGAGAGAGAGAGAGAGAGAGAGAGAGAGAGAGTGAGAGAGAGAAAGATCTCCTGCTTCGTGAAACGCTATCTCCTATTTTTCTTCTTTTCTTTTTCGTTTTCTTGGTCTTTTGTTACAGTAAAATTGTTGGTCATAGCGCTTCCTGCGCAATCCCCTGACTATTTCCATAATTTAACTAATCCACATTTTAGACACTGTCCATTTCGGAGAATGTTGCGTGGCAAATGAACGTAATTGTAATGTCACCCATAGGCCCACTCTACCTGTAAATTATAGCTATTTTTCACTGAAGACAAAAGTGACAACATAATCACGTTTAACTATGACAGCGTGACACAGTGATGGACTCACTACAAATTGACAAATCCGTAATTCGTTCCTTTTCCTTTCAATGTAATACCGTCATCAAAGTAACAAGACTATTAAAGTTCTGTTTCATTAGCAAGTGACACCTCACAGCGTGGCAGTAAAAGCATCTCCAGGAAAGTCGTGACGTCCGCTTCCTATGCCCAATTTTCTCCAAAGTGAAGGCATTGGGTTCACATCAGTACAAGCCGTATGTCAGTCCCAATATACAAGCCATAGGTCAGTCCCAGTAGGAGTCATCAATGGTTAACCTCGTCCATAGTTTAATTGAATCTTCCAGCAACATAATATGTCAATTGTTATTATTTTCTTCTCATGCGTACAATTAAACAGCAAATAATTGAAAATTTCCACCGTACACTGCATGGCCTTCATATTACTTATTATAATTCCTGATTAATATCAGCATTCTCTATGAGGCCATTGGGGAAATATTTAATTTGCATTTCAACAGATGTACATTGTGGTGTCGTGCGTGGGGTTTTTAGAATATTAAAATAACGTAAGTCCTTCTGTATGGTATACAGAGTTGACATTTAATTGACACACATAAGTCTATATACGGATATGAAAGTTACTGTCACTGTATAGGTATACGTTATACACAGAAATAATTTCACATATAAATGAACACTGTACAGATAGGCACTGCACAGGTACACGTCTACTACACCGACTGACGGGACTCCCAAGCATCCTACATATATAGTCAAACAAGAACAAAGATGGACAACGGACTTGCTTTCTCACGATGTACAACGACCCTAGGACAGGTGGAGAGGAGACAAAGACAAGGTTAACTGTTAGGAGGGTACTGACCACATAAATATGCCAGTGTCACTGTGTGTGCGGTCTCCAAGACGTGAGAAGCATGAGACCGACACAACATTCTCTCCCTTCCCGAAAAGGGAAGCACTGACACTCAGAAAAACATGACGAAACAGAACAACAAAATACAAAAATGTCTCAATGAGGGTATCGATGTGGAGGGACGCCTCGAGTAGATCTGGTGGATCGTCTGGGTCCACTTGTATTAGTTGGACTGTCCGTGAAGGTCCAGTGGACATGTGCCGGGAAGTATCTGCGGAGTTTCCTGGCATTCCACTTTTGTCTGTCAGAGAGCTGGTATGTCCAGTTGCCAAGGACTTGGACGACTCTCAAAGGTTTGCTCCACGGTGACTGACCTTTGAGTGCGTTGGGGCGACGAGCGAGCACCATGTCGCCAACGCGGTAAGGACCTCGGGTGAGGTTCGACGGTCGTGATGGAGCTGGTGGTGAGGTGTGCACCGTTGAGTTGAGTGGAGGCCTACACTGTAGGGTCGCGGGAAGTTCATACGGGAGTCGCATTGCGCGAGTTTTGACGCTTCGATGACATCTGGTGCGGTGTTTGACGAACTTGTCGACGTCTGTATCTTGTCCGGGCCACCAGTATGTCTTACGAAGGATGCGTTTCATACAGGCGATACTGGGATGACCCTGATGCACTCGTTTCAGGAGAAGTTGTCGCAGCTTCTCTGGAACGACGATGCGGTTGTCGAGCATGACGTATGCGTCTTCTGCAATGAGCTTGTTGCGTAGAGCGAAGAATGGTATGATGTATACCGAGACGTGGCGTTTTGCAGGCCAGCCGTTTACGACGTAGCTGTACCTGAGCGAAGGGTGTCAAGTGACATGTGATCCGTAGTGAGACTGCATGAAAGTGGTTGACGCGTGGAGTCAACGTTTTTCGTCTCTGCTGTCGGGAGTCGCGGGAATTCCTGTAAGACCTGTTGTGTAGAAAAAGTAGTGATAGCTCGTACTCGCATGCTGTCACCGTCGATAAAGAGTCCCAAGTTATGAATGAGATCTTGTCCAATGACGGCGTTACATTTGGGCGGCAGAACGTGCAGCTCTGCGCAGACTTGGCGATCCTTGTGTTTTACTGTGGCGGCAAAACGACCCAAGGAACGGCCATTCACAACACTATTGTCAAAATTGCGCAACGTTAAAGGTGGTAGCAGTGGTAAGTGGGAAAAGTGTCTCCGGTACTGCTGTTCAGTGACCCCGGAGATCTGTGCGCCGGAGTCCACTTCGGCTGTGACAGGCACATACGACTTACCGGCCTTGAATAGTAGGATGCAGAAAAAGGGGTTAGATGGCTGTCCGCAGTTAACCCGCGCATTCTTGCGAACAGCATGAGTCCTTTTCTCGTGTGTTGCGGTGAGTCGGGACCGGCATACGCTGGCGAAGTGCCCCATCTTGGAACAGTGTCTGCACTTCTGTCCAAGAGCTGGGCATCTTGCGTCCTTCGCTTTGTGACCCTTCCGGCCACAGTTGGTGCATGGTGCGACCGCAGGCTGGTGTGGAGTTGGTTTGGTTGCCCGAGGTGACGGGTGCTGTGGTGATCGCTGCGGGCGGATGCGGTGGACAGCAGTTTGGGCTCCCCCTATAGCGTCCACGCTCTGTTTAGCTGATTCTTCGGCTTGCATTAGCCGAACTACCTCGTCCAGGTCTATGGAAGGTAGGGCCAGTAGTTTCTGTTGCGTGTCTTTGTTGTGACACCCACAAGCCAGTCTGATGGCGAGGTGGTAGTTCTCGCGCCCGGCGAAATCACAGTCTGCCATCAGAGAGCGGAGAGCTGTCAGAAATTCCTGCGTTGTTTCCGTTGGACCTTGACGCCGTTGTTCGAGGTCGTAGAAAGCACGGAAAGGATTCACCGGCTTGCGGAATAAATCCATAACTGCTTGGCGGAATTCTGCATGAAAGGCGGAAGCAATTTTCTCGGCCATGGGTTGAGCGCTGAATATTCGTATACCCTCCAGACCAAGCAAGTTGAAGAGCAGTCTGTTTTTCTCTTCATCGGACATTTGTTGATCTGGTGACCGACTGACATTGCGCATAAACAAAAAATTGTCCAATAGCTTAATCCAGGTCTTGAATGGTAACGTCGGTTCACCTGGATAAGGAAGAAATTCCTTTGGAACAGGGACGGCCTTGTCCGCCATAATGCAGGAACTTACAGTTAGTCACTGGAGATTACACAAGTGATGAATGACAGGTCCGTCACTGTGAAACAGTCCAGTTAGAAAACTGAATAATCCTCGTCGCCAATATGTGGTAATCTGGTCGTTAATACGTGGCCATCCTCGTCGCCAATATGTGACCATCCTCGTCGCCAATATGTGACCATCCTCGTCGCCAATATGTGGTATTCTGGTCGTTAATACGTGACCATCCTCGTCGCCAATATATATCTCATCCTCGTCGCCAATATGTGGTGTCGTGCGTGGGGTTTTTAGAATATTAAAATAACGTAAGTCCTTCTGTATGGTATACAGAGTTGACATTTAATTGACACACATAAGTCTATATACGGATATGAAAGTTACTGTCACTGTATAGGTATACGTTATACACAGAAATAATTTCACATATAAATGAACACTGTACAGATAGGCATTGCACAGGTAGACGTCTACTACACCGACTGACGGGACTCCCAAGCATCCTACATATATAGTCAAACAAGAACAAAGATGGACAACGGACTTGCTTTCTCACGATGTACAACGACCCTAGGACAGGTGGAGAGGAGACAAAGACAAGGTTAACTGTTAGGAGGGTACTGACCACATAAATATGCCAGTGTCACTGTGTGTGCGGTCTCCAAGACGTGAGAAGCATGAGACCGACACAACATACATGTTAAGACGTTTACTGTTATACCATCAGACAGATACGGTAAGCTCAGTCAAGTCCCTGATGATTTATCTGCAAGCAAGGGCTACGTGCAGACATTTTTCCTGCTAGCACTATTTTATTGTTAATAGCCCACCTACAGTGACATGGAAATCAAAAAGTATATTGCAACTTACTGAACATAATATAAGGGTCCAAAGTTTCAGGGAGTTAAACAGGCCTAATAAATGGACTTTTCAATCGGAGAATACAAAATCAGCGTCTTCACTTTATCTTTATTGTGAAGAGACCTCTGTTGCACCCAAGTTTGACTGAAAGCTAAGAAACTATTCCAGCATACCTTTCAATCTCAAACTTCAGACTTGACAGTCATCATTCCCTTAGTGAATTAGTCGACACTGTGAACAAGTGATTAGACCGCTAGGGCCGGGTGCCAAAGGTCCCAGGGTCAAATTGCCGCTCGGGCCGGGGTCCAATCTTAGTAATTTCGCGAGGTGTTTTTAAGGCACTCACTCCTCGGTGCCCTCGGTGACCCGGTGGAGGCCAGGGTCTTGTCTCCATTAGCCTGTAGTTCGGGGGACATTGTGTTTTACATAGAAAGCAATAGCTGAACAACTCAGCGCCCCCCTCTCCATTAAAGCCCCACTGCGTTGAAAAAGGGCATAAACCTCTCATAAAACACTGTAAAGAATCCTGCTCTTTTTATATTATCGTTAATACGTCTTGTCTAACTGAATAACTATTAATGGACCCCATAATAACGTTACACGTGCAATATGTTTAAATTTCTAATATTATTCTTACAACAACGAAACGCAACCTTTTAGGTAATACGTTTGACTTGAAGCACTAAAAAGTGTCCCAACAACTCGCTTTATATCAAGTACATTTTCTCACTACCTGTAGTAACCAGAACTATGTGCAAAGAGTAATCTTAAGCTCCGCTAAAAGTACACGGTCGGCTTTAATGCACTCAGATGCTGTTTTTAACAGTAATGCAATAAAGAGGGTACTTCTATAATTCTGGTGACAGGGAAACAATTTTTTTTTTTTTATACAGATTAAATGTATCGTATACGACATAGAATAGATTATTTGGAGCCAGTTGGCATTAATGAAAAAAAAAAAAATAGACATGAAAGTTCATTTGGTCTGTGAAATAAGTCACTTCTAGTATGGCATGATTTTTATTGTTTTACACAAATACTGTGAATTGATATGGTTCGCATTACAAGAGTGTTCACGGATTTAATACAAAGTATTGTTTTGATTTAGATCTAGATCTAGATGGTATAGAAACTCAACAGCGCCCTGGCCTAATTTGGGGAAACCGTCCTGAAATAGATCTGCACAAGACGGGATCTTCTTGGAAAGTGAAGGCGAAGACAAGATCTGTTTATTTCTTTACATCTTTGCCCGCAGATAATCAAAATGGACAAATGGGATCCCATGATGCAAGCTTTTGAAGACAAGCACTTCAACCGGTACAGTGAAGGTGTTGGAAGAGATCTGTCTTGTAGTGTTCATCATGATCAAGGAGTACAGCTTTTTGCACAGAACATCCCCGCAGATTTAAAAGAGGGAGGATTCAGGAATTTGTTTGCTGAATATGGAAGAGGATGTCACGAGCGAGGGAGCGAGGATCAGTAGTTACGAGAAGAGGGTTAGAATAAAGTTAACCCACGGGCCACGGGGTAAGGGAAAGCGTGCATGTTGTGAATGGTGGGGGTCTGAATGAGGCGAGAGCGCTGTATTACTATCACTGCACACTAAGACGTCTAAGAAAGCGGACGCAGGAGAAAGCCCCAGAGGGCGAACATAAGGAGAGCAGTCGGAAGACTTGGGAGTAGTGTTTTTTCCAGTAATGACTGGTAAGTGGAACGATGATTGATAGTTATGATTGATGTATTATATTCGTCTATGACCATGATGTAAATAAGTATATGTGAGGAATGTGGAAGTCCTTGATACTGTATATAGCAATGTGCGCCATGAGCGATAGATTTGTAGCGAGAGTGAGTATTGTGTACTACGGTGGAGGTGTGTTACCGTAGGATGTGTGGCGAGTGAAAGGTGGACTATTGTGTGTACGCTTCATGAGTTGTAATGAGGGGTGAAGTGAATAGGAATGGTATGGTATTATACCAATGTAATGTTATTCTTGTAGGTGCCGGGGACGGGCCGAAGCGCCGCCTACGGTGAGCACAGGGGATAGGCCAGCATAGGGCCGAAGGCCACACATAGGCCAGGAGTGACGCTGTCGTGTACGACAGTCGCAGCACATGAGTCGTGGCAGTCTGGCCACCGACAGGGACGTATATATGATCGTGAATGTGCTATTGAAATGCTAATGTGCTATTGCCATGTGAATGTGCTATTGAAATGATAATGTGCTATTGCCATGTTGATGTGCTATTGAAATGCTAATGTGCTATTGCCATGTTGAGGTGCTATTGGAATGCTAATGTGTTATGGCAATAGGAAGGTGCTATTGAGAGACTGCGGTGCCAGTGAAATATTAATGTGCTATTAAGACCCTGAGAGGAGAGGCTGAGGCCGAAGTGTCTTTAGAAAGTAACTACCGGGTTGTGGACCCGAGGAAGAGTGCATGTCTGAATAAGGCCGTTGGACGGTAGTAAATTCAATAATATAATGTATGTAATTGCACTTCGATCTTTATATTTATGTTTAATAAATGTGTGAGTCTGATGGGTTGTTCTGTTAAGTGTTATACTTGTTCGTTCGTGATTGTTGTCTTGTTATAAATATTGCATCTCCCAGTCTGGGATTTGTGACACTGGGGGCTCGTCCGTTGTGACACGTCCATTTTCGTAATAATTAGTTGTAGTTAGTAGGTTTTTGTCAGTGGGCATTTGTTACTTTAGTTTTTGTCCACGTAGTACTTATCTTGTGGTAGGAATTTGTGCTGTCTTTGTTCGTGGGATGAATGGAAATTTCATGATGGTATGATTTATGTGTTTTTATGAATATGTATTGATGCATGTAAATGTATTACATTCTGTCCTCTGTGTCCTTTAGTTCTCTTTATTGTCCACAATTCTCAACAATTTCTGTTCTTTATTCCTCTGGTGTTGTTAAGGTCATCATTATACCTGATGGACGAACTATTATTATTATTATTGATGCATGTATTTTCATGAATAGGAATTAATGTGTACTTAAATTTCTGCAGAGAGTGTGTGTGCCAGCCTGAGGAGGCAAGCGGCCAGAGCTCCGGCGCTCGTAAAGGTCGTCAAGTAGAGTCAGAAAAGTTAAGTAAAAGTCAAAATTTTTGTGCCCTGGATTGAGGGCTGTCTGTTCATCTGTCTTTTTCCGTTGTTTTTCTGTTTTTATCGTTCTGATTATACAGGCGGTGGCGCGGGTTTGCTGTGGTGAACTTAGTTTATCCTTTTAAAAAAAGGTGTGGGAAACTTGGAACTTCGTTCATCACAGTGAACAGTTCTATAGGGACCTGTATTTTTGTTTAGATTGTGGCGTTCCATCTTCCTCGTTGTTTTAGGAAGACGTTTCTCTTGTCCCTCTCTTACCTATCTGTAGATACGTTCTTTTTTTTCAGGCTCTGTTCTTGTTCGTGCCTTGTAGTGTAATCGGCGTAGTTAGGTTGAATTTTTTTTCTCATTACAGTTTTTTTTAGAAGCTTTGTCCTAGTCTGGTTCGTTGTCTTTGATGTCCTTGTGGTCCTTCTTCTGAATTTCTTCATCTTTGTCTTTTCTATTCTTTTTTTGTTATTTAATAGTGCTATACAGTGTATGAACATAGAATTAGTTAGAGAGAAAATGCTATAAAATGTTCAGTAGGTAAATTTCTGAATTGTATTTGAGACAATTGGGTGTTGTTATATCTGGTGTGATCTCAGGTCTCTGGTCGTGTCGTTAGTGATCATACCGACAGGTTGGTCTTTTTCGTAATACATACCATAACCATAAATCTGTGAAATGGCGGATCTCCGTGAGCTCATGAAATTGGGTACGGAACTTGGCCTTGAGGGAGAGGAGCTGCGCGGCTGGATTAAAGAGCAGCAGGCGGAATTGCGCGATGAACGTGCTAAAGATAGAGAGCGAGAAAAAGAGGCTCAGCAGCAGGAAAAAGAGGTTCAGCAGCAGGAGAGGGAGTTAAAGTTAAAGGAGATAGAGGCGCAAGTAAAGATCGCAGAATTGGAAAGCAAGAAGAATGCGCCAACGGAAACAGTTGAGCGGCAGGGGCAAAATAAAGGTGGCGTTAGGATTAAGCTGCCTACGTTCGACGACCGGAAGGACGACATAGACGCCTTCCTTTACAGGTTCGAACTGAACGCACAACTGCAATGGGGGGAGAATAAACAATTATGGTCCACGTACCTGGCTTCCTTGTTGCAGGGGCGAGCGTTAACCTACTTTAAAGAGCTACAGCGCGAAGACGTACATGATTACGATAAGCTGAAGTCTTTGCTGCTTCGCCGATTTGCGCGTACGGATGAATATTTCCGGGAGCAGTTTAGGCGAGCACGTGCGGATACCAGGGAGGTCTTTGCTGCCTTCGTCGCGAGACTAGCAGAATATTTCACGAACTGGGTGGACTTGGCGCATGTGGGCGCGGATTTTGATAAATTGAAAGACCTAATGATCAGTGACCAGCTGTACGCGTCGTGCCATAAAGATCTGGTGGTTTTTCTGAAAGAAAACGAACCCGCGACGGTGCAGGAGGCGTCTAAGTTGGCGGAAGCATACCGTAAGGCACATCCGTCCAAACCAGTCGCGAGGGCGTACGTACAGGATGCTGGTTACGTCGCCGTGGTTGAGGGGTCGCCGGCAGGACATAAAGACAGGTCGCGACAGCATGGTGCCTATAACGGGCAAGCCCAGGGGCAACGTAGGGGGTATCACCAATCACCTGCATATGGATCAGGGAAGTTTGACCGAGCAGGAGGGCTAGGTCGCGGTAATGGCCGAGGGCGATTTGTGACCTTTGCCGATGACCGACGGCATAGGGACTTTAGTTCCGGTCGCGATGGGTCACGGGGACCCAGGTTTAGAGGAGCACAGGGAGCGGAATGTTGGACTTGCGGACGCGTAGGTCATTATTCACGCGATTGTAGGACCGCGAATTGTTGGAACTGCGGAAGAGCAGGTCACATCAGGGTAAATTGTCCTGCAGGTAGGATAGCGGCGAACGTGGATGACAATCGCAGTGGCTCCAGTCCATGTTCCCCTAATAAATTTCATCATGCGGCCGCGTGTGTTACATCGGACAACGGAGGCGGACAGTATTCTAAGTGTCCCAGTTGTGAGAAGTTATTATCTTCCGGTGTTTTACCTTGTGGGAGAAAGATCCCCGTTATAAATTCATGTCATACAGGAGGTGGTCTTAGGGTTTATCCGGGGTTTGTTGGGGACGAACCGGTCTCGGTTTTACGAGATACAGGATCTACCGTTGTGGGAGTGCATAGGGACTGCATTCGGGATTCACAGCTTACAGGTGAGACTGTCCCGTGCATCCAATTTTCAGGGGCCATTGAGAAATTACCCATGGCAAGAACAGTGATAGATACACCTTTCCTTAGCGGGGAAGTCGAAGCAGTCGTTGGTTGTTTTCCAGGCGCCCAGCTCATCATTGGTAATGTATCTCGGGTAGTTTCCCCTTCCGAGGAGAATGTGCAGGCATGGTCGCAATCAAAAGGTATTGACTTTTGTGCCGCAGTCGAGACACGTCGACAGGTACGTGATAGGAGTAAGATTAGACCTTTGGCAACGCCAACGGTCAACCTGGATATCACACCAGGACGCTTGGCGACATTACAAAAGGAGGACCCATCATTGAGTCCATGTTTTGAGGAGGCGCGAACGGAGAAAACGAGGAAATATAGGAACGGGTCGTCGTCCTTTGTTATTCAGGCGGGCATTCTGTTCCGTGAGTATGTAACGGTGGCCTCCATTTTAAAGCAGGTCGTTGTGCCAGCGTTGCTAATCGCCACAGTATTGCATTTGGCGCATGATGTCCCATTAGCGGGTCATATGGGTATAGCTAGAACCAAAGAAAGGGTTCTTAAGAATTTTTATTGGCCATCCGTCGACAGAGATGTACGGTTATATTGTAAGACGTGCAGTGCGTGCCGAAAGACGACGCATAAGGGTCGTACACCTCAGGCTCCTCGTCAGAATATAGCAGAAGAAGCTTCTAGTATCGCTTCGAAAAGAGCAAAAGACTATAAAGATAGAGGTTCCAAACTGAGAATTTTTAAGTCAGGAGACAAGGTCCTATTGTTATTACCTACGGACCATAATAAGTTATTGATGAAATGGAAAGGTCCTTATGTTATTGAGCGAGTTGTTTCAAAGGTAGATTACGCTATCCACATTGCTGGATCGAGTAAGGTTTTCCATGTTGATATGCTGCAGAGGTTTCATGAGAGACCAGAGTATCTGTGTTCTCATACTGGTATTGAAGGACATACCTAATGTCGTGTCATTCTTTGACGATATAGCATGTCATAGGTCGACATGGCCTGATCATATTCAGACACTAACAGTAATTTTTAAACGATTACGTCATTTTGGGTTAACTGCTAAACCCGCAAAGATGGATTTGGCATGTCCAGAGATAGTATTCTTAGGACATATCGTGGGTAGAGGTGTTCAGAGACCTGAAGTAACAAAAATTGACAAATTAGTAGGGTTGCAAATCCCTAAAACAAAGAAACAAGTCAGAAGCTTAGTGGGAATTTTAAATTATTACAGAAAGTTCATTCCAAATTTTTCCTCCTTGTCATCTTCTCTTACTGACCTTACTAAGAAGGGACAACCCGATAAGGTCCAGTGGACGTCTGAATGTCAGACAGCATTTGATAATTTGGTGACAGCATTATCATCGTCACCCATTCTGATATTACCCGATTTTCGATCTAATTTTATCCTCAGAACGGATGCGTCGGACTCTGGTGTCGGCGCTTGCCTTCTACAGGAGAAGAACGAATGTTTCCATCCTGTATGTTATGTCAGTAGGAAGTTATTGCAGAGAGAAAGAAAGTATTCTGTGATAGAGCGGGAGTGTCTTGCCATTGTGTGGTCCGTCCAGAAATTAGGACGTTATCTCATGGGACGAGAATTTTGTATCCAGACAGACCACAAGCCACTAACGTTTTTGTCGAAGAATCGTTCGTCCAGCCCGCGCTTGTCTAGATGGGCATTGGCTTTGCAGCCGTATACCTTCGTTATTCAACCAATTCCAGGAACCAGCAATCATATCGCCGACTACCTTAGTCGAGCCTAGGGGAAGAGTTCAGGAGCTTATACATCGGAGGACAGGAACATTGACAGGATCTGTGTGAACGAGTCGTCGACTTTAAAATATTGACATTATAAATATTATATGAAGAATGGTTGATAGGTTGATTGGTTTTTGATTCTGTATTAGGTATTGTGTTTAGTTAGCTATTGGTGATGTGATACATATATGCATAGTGCAGGGCATATTGATCCCCATGTTTTCCCCTGATTCCGGTATTTTATGTGCTAGGGGCATTGGTAGGTCATTTTTATGTAAGTATTGCTCACGTTCACTCGTTGACAGTCATCTTGATGCGATTTGAAATTAATTGCATTAATTTTTTTGGGGTGGGGGATGATGTCACGACCGAGGGAGCGAGGATCAGTAGTTACGAGAAGAGGGTTAGAATAAAGTTAACCCACGGGCCACGGGGTAAGGGAAAGCGTGCATGTTGTGAGTGGTGGGGGTCTGAATGAGGCGAGAGCGCTGTATTACTATCACTGCACACTAAGACGTCTAAGAAAGCGGACGCAGGAGAAAGCCCCAGAGGGCGAACATCAGGAGAGCAGACGGAAGACTTGGGAGTAGTGTTTTTTCCAGTAATGACTGGTAGGTGGAACGATGATTGATAGTTATGATTGATGTATTATATTCGTCTATGACCATGATGTAAATAAGTATATGTGAGGAATGTGGAAGTCCTTGATACTGTATATAGCAATGTGCGCCATGAGCGATAGATGTAAGTTAAGTTCATGGATTTGTAGCGAGAGTGAGTATTGTGTACTACGGTGGAGGTGTGTTACCGTAGGATGTGTGGCGAGTGAAAGGTGGACTATTGTGTGTACGCTTCATGAGTTGTAATGAGGGGTGAATGGAATAGGAATGGTATGGTATTATACCAATGTAATGTTATTCTTGTAGGTGCCGGGGACGGGCCGAAGCGCCGCCTACGGTGAGCACAGGGGATAGGCCAGCATAGGGCCGAAGGCCACACATAGGCCAGGAGTGACGCTGTCGTGTACGACAGTCGCAGCACATGAGTCGTGGCAGTCTGGCCACCGACAGGGACGTATATATGATCGTGAATGTGCTATTGAAATGCTAATGTGCTATTGCCATGTGAATGTGCTATTGAAATGATAATGTGCTATTGCCATGTTGATGTGCTATTGAAATGCTAATGTGCTATTGCCATGTTGAGGTGCTATTGGAATGCTAATGTGTTATGGCAATAGGAAGGTGCTATTGAGAGACTGCGGTGCCAGTGAAATATTAATGTGCTATTAAGACCCTGAGAGGAGAGGCTGAGGCCGAAGTGTCTTTAGAAAGTAACTACCGGGTTGTGGACCCGAGGAAGAGTGCATTTGGGAATAAGGCCGTTGGACGGTAGTAAATTCAGTAATATAATGTATGTAATTGCACTTCGATCTTTATATTTATGTTTAATAAATGTGTGAGTCTGATGGGTTGTTCTGTTAAGTGTTATACTTGTTCGTTCGTGATTGTTGTCTTGTTATAAATATTGCATCTCCCAGTCTGGGATTTGTGACAGAGTACTAAGCAGCAAATTGATGCAACCAAAAGGGGACTCGAAAACAACAATTGGATTTATTACTATGGAAAAGATGGTGGATGCAAATGCTGCCATAAGTAAACTCAACAAGAAACGAATTGGACAGTTCATCATAAGAGTTGTGCCTGCTTTAACAGATGAGGAGAAAGAGCATCGCAAGAAACTGAAGCAGCAAGAAGCTGCTTCGTTAGTTCTTCTCGTGGAAATGCACTACCTGAAGATGAAGATGATGGGCTATCTCTGTATAGTGTCCTTTCAGATGTGAGTATGTTTGTCTTGTTTGAAATGTGTATTAATGAATGTTACTCGCAGGTCAGGTCAGAAACATCTGCTACTGGTAACATGTAATCCAATACAACCTGTTCCATGAACTGGTACGCTAGCATGGTATCAGTGGGCAAATGGCCAGGGCGGAGGAGGTTTCATCTAACCCAACGGCCACATGCTAGGGCACAATGTGACCCTCAGTATTTGAGTCCTTCATATTGGCCCCCGGTAGCGGTGTGGTCATAGGCTTGTTTGCCTAAATCACAGACGAAGAATTGAGCAAACTTCCCGGACGCAGCTTCGAAGCTGGCGGCAGCAGGCCAGTGGTTGATTGAAAGGGCAGATGGCAATATACCGTCACTCTGGCCTGGATATCGTGACACAGAGCATCCACCAGTATTGGTGTTCTTTGGTTTGGGTCTTTCACCCTAGTCAGTTGGGACTGCGAGGCTGTGGAGTAGCCTACAGGCAGCGGGTCAGGCAATATGACTGTCCCTCTGGCATCCTCCTGCACCTGGATACATTTCCAGTCGTCTTGACCCTGTCTTGCCACTTGGATAAGTTGTGTCCAGGCGAGAGAGTGAGTCTGATGTTTGCGCAGCTCTTTTTCACTAAAAACAAACTCTTTGCGCCAGTCTTAACACTCACCTCGTCTTCTTTCATCTTTGCGTTCGTCTTCTTTCCTCTCAAAATTCCAACGGCGATGGGCGAGTGCGGTGGCAGCAGGTTTGGATAGACTGGAAGCTGTTAGCACAGACCTACACGTTGGTGGCTGTGGGCTATGGTCGCTTCATCGTCGATTGAAGTGGAGGCGTGGGGAGGCAGCACCCACAGTAGCTGAGCAGCCTTATTTAAGGATAGCACTGCTCACCTCAACTGAGGAAGGGGCTAGAAAAGGTGCCCTAAAGAAAGCCCACTTCACATCACCCTGACTGGTATACCGCGACCAGTGGGGATCCCTTTTTGCGGTCGAAACAAAAAGAAATTCAGCTTACTCAGGCTAGGAGCCTGGAATATACGCACACTACAGGACAACTCAAACAACCCGGAAAGACGCACTGCACTTATTGCCATTGAGCTCAGCAGGTACAACCTGGACATAGTGGCACTCAGTGAGACCAGACTCCCTGATAGTGGCCAACTCAAAGAGCTCAGTGGTGGATACACCTTCTTCTGGAAAGGCAAGGGTGCAGTCGAACCGAGACAGCATGGTGTTGGGTTTGCAATTAAAAATGACCTTGTCAGAAACTTGCAGTCCATGCCAATTGAAATAAATGACAGGCTAATGACACTCAGGATCCCAGTTGGGAAAAGCCAGTCAGCCACCCTCATTAGCGCATATGCGCCCACCATGACAAACCCAGATGAAGCCAAAGACAAGTTCTATTCTGATCTAGAATCTGTCATATGCTCTGTCCCGGCAGCTGATAAGCTGATTCTCTTGGGGGACTTCAATGCTAGGGTTGGCTCAGAAATCTCAGCGTGGCCAAATGTTTTGGGCCCTCATGGAGTTGGTTCATGCAATAACAATGGGTTGCGCTTACTTACTTTGTGCGCTGAATTTGGCCTGTTCATTACCAACACAAATTTTAGTCTCCCCGTGAGAAACAGAACGTCATGGATGCATCCCCGCTCAAAGCACTGGCATCTCATAGACTATGTCATTGTGAGGAAGACTGACAGAAAGGATGTCCTTGTAACAAAGGCGATGTGTGGTGCCGAGTGTGGAACTGACCACAGACTCATTGTTTGCAAGCTCAGACTAACATTGAGACGCAATAGACGCCCTCAAGGGAAAGCGCCACCTAAACACCTAAATGTTTCAAAACTCTGCTCAGCTGAGAAACAGAGCGAGCTCTCCTCAGAACTCTCCTCAAAATTGGATTGCGTGACTTTTGACCCTGAGAACATTGAACAGAGCTGGGCTGACCTAAATACGATTGTACACTCTTGCGCCAGCAGCACAGTTGGTTTTCCTGTCCGCAAGCACCAGGACTGGTTCAATGATAATGATAATGAAATCAAAGTGCTCATCAAAGAAAAAAATAGTCTCATCCAAGCTCACTGCAGTGACCCCTCTTCCACAGCAAAAGCTGATGCACTGCGTGCATGTAAGGGTGTACTCCAGAAGAAGCTGAGGAAAATGAAAAATGACTGCCTAGAAGAGCGAGTAAGAGAAACTCAGAAATATGCTGACACAAACAACACTAGAAAGTTCATTGAGAGCCTCCGAGCTGTGTTTGGACCATCCCGCTCTGGCACTTCGCCACTTCTTGCGTCAGATGGTTCAACACGCATTGTTGAATTGAATGCCATAATTCAGCGCTGGGCAGAACATTTCGGAGGTGTGCTAAATCGGCCATCAAATATAAATACTGAGTCCATTGACCGCCTCCCTCAGACTCCTATTAATGCAGCTCTTGCCAAGCCATTCACAGCAAATGAGACCCGGACTGCCACAAATCAGATGTCCTTTAACAAATCACCAGGCGTGGATTCAATTCCTGCTGAGGTGTATGCCTTCGGTGGAGAAAAGCTTATTGAAAGGCTGACCGAGTTGTTCAATCATATGTTGAAAGCAGGGAAGCTGCCACAGGACTTCAAAGATGCTTCAATCATCCATCTGTACAAAAACAAAGGGGACAGCCAAGTCTGTGACAACCATCGGGGAATCTCTCTACTTTCAATTGCTGGCAAAATATTGGCAAGAATGCTTCTGAATCGCCTTCTTGATCACCTCTCGTCAAATGACTTGCTTCCCGAGAGCCAATGTGGCTTTCGTAAAGAGAGGGGAACGGCGGATATGATCTTTGCTGCCAGACAGATTCAGGAAAAATGCATGGAACAAAATAAAGCGCCGTACATCACATTTGTTGACCTCACAAAACCATTTGACACAGTGTGTCGTGAAGGCCTCTGGAAAATCTTGGCGAAGTTTGTGTGTCCACCCGAATTCATCACAATAGTGCGCCAGTTTCATGATGGCATGCAAGCTGCAGTCAAAAGTAACGGCAGTGTTTCAGAGCCCTTTGCTGTCACAAATGGGGTAAAACAGGGTTGTGTCTTAGCCCCAACTCTGTTCAGCATCATGTTCTCTGCAATGCTACAAGAAGCCTTTAGCTCTCCTCCTCAAGGGGTAAGCATCAAGTACCGAACTGATGGCAGTCTATTCAACCTCAGGAGACTTCAGGCAAAAACCAAAACCAAAAGTACTCAAGTCTGTGACCTACTATTTGCTGATGATTGTGCACTTCTGGCACACGATGAGGATAGCATGCAAAACTGTGTTGATAAGTTCTCTAGTGCCTGTGACAACTTTGGCCTCACAATAAGCACAAAGAAGACGGAAGTGCTCCATCAGCCTACTCCAGACGACAAGTATCCTGTGACCCCAAATATCAAAGTCCATGACAGTCTTCTGAAGGTGTCGGAGAACTTCACCTATCTTGGCAGTACACTGTCTTCCACGGCTCGTGTTGATACTGAAATTCCCTCAAGAATCAGCAAAGCCAGCTCTGCATTTGGCAGGCTTCGAAAGAGAGTGTGGGATGTTGCCGGCATTCGCACAGACACTAAGCTGAAAGTGTACAATGCTGTGGTCCTTCCCACCCTACTCTATGGGGCTGAAACCTGGACAGTGTACCAATCGCATGCCAGAAAACTAAATCACTTTCATCTGGCCTGCCTTAGAAAGATCCTAAGGATCAAATGGCAGGATAAAATTCCAGACACTGAGGTCCTCAATCGTGCCAAGGAATTGAGCATCTTCTGCCACCTGAAAAAAATTCAGCTACGTTGGGCAGGACATGTTGTCAGAATGCCCGACTCCAGACTCCCTAAGCAAATCTTCTTCTCTGAGCTCTCCAATGGAACGAGGAATGTTGGGGCCCCAAAGAGACGTTACAAAGACACTCTCAAGCAATCACTGAAGGCCTTTGCCATTGATGTGAGTGAGTGCGAAAAGCTCTCGCTTGATCGAGCAAATTGGAGGGCGGCCCTTACCAGAGGCAGCAAAGCATGGGAAGCTGACAGAGTCCAGCAGGCTATCAAAAAAAGAGAACGGCGCAAGAAAAGGCCCAGTGGTACTGAACCAACGGAGCACTCTTGTCACTTATGCGGAAGGGTCTTCAGGGCAAAAATAGGACATCAGTCACATGAGAAGCCATAAGTCATGAAAGAACAGTCTTTCCATTCTGTCCTCTGTGTCCTTTATTTCTCTTTATTGTCCATGTGTTGAAATTCTCAACAATTTCTGTTCTTTATTCCTCTGGTGTTGTTAAGGTCATCATCATACCTGATGGACGAACTATTATTATATTATTATTATACGACAAGACAAAGGTGGCAGGGTGCATCGTGCCTATAAATGGCTAAAATTAATGAAAAATTAATCACTAATCGATTCTTGTTGAAACCCAGCAAAAAAGAAAACAGCTATTGATTTCGACCCATCAGTTCAAGAAGAATTCTTGCATAAAAGCCGATACCAATCAACAGGAAGTTATGGGTGCTTGCCCCCCTGAACACTAATGTGTGGGCCTCTCTGGGTGAGTGCGTGGGGCATGGTGTAACTGTGTGTATGTGTATGAAGATCAAAATATAAAAAGAACAGAAAAAGAAAAGAGGGCATAATAGCAATCAACTGAGAAACATTGATTGATGGCTTTTTTTTTTGTTCAGGAAGTCGCAGTCAACCCCTTCAAACCAGCTTGTGGGTTTCTATATTGAGCTGGAGACTGTGGCGAGGCTCTAAATAATGAGTCTTTAGTTTGTCTGTGTGTGTGTGTGTGTGTGTGTGTGTGTGTTCTTGTTGTTGTTGTTTTCTTTTTGTCTGCGATGTCCAGTATTTTCAACTAGTGGTGAAAGGACTGGAGACGACAACGGCCTTCAGCTCTGATGTCTGCAACACAAGACCAAAAGCGTTATATATAGAGTAGTTCCACATCTCGTTTACTTTTGCTAACTGAACGCAAAGGCATCTTCAGCGAAGCATGACTGTAAAAAAAAAAAAAAAAGGAAAAAAAAGGCTGTGGTTGCATTGGAAACAAATTAATTCACTTATCCATTGAATATAAGGGGGGAGGGGTGGGGGGGGGGTCTTACTTCAGTATCTTAGCATGATCAGATAATGGTTTAGAAGGCAAGTGCATTGATGTTCCCGCCAGGGTAAAGAACCTTAGAAGCAGGGATAGGGAAATTACTGAAAGTGTAAATTTTAATACAGAAGCCACAATGATACCTTTCATCTTGACTGCAAATGCTCAGAGAAAAGCGTTGGCGTAACCTACTTCTTTGCAAATTCAATTAATGATCCACGGGTTTGATTTTTCATTCATGAAATGAACAACGGGAATCTGGGGGTAAAGAAAAAATCAAACAAACAATTAATTAATTAGTTATTCAGACCAATCAGGTGTTGCAGATAACCGTTTAACGTCGTTAACTTATTTGACGTGAAGGATATTGTGGGAACTTGTTTAACAATTCCCCCCCCCCACCCCCTCACCTTTTTTTTTGTTGTTATTTCCTGCTGTTGACATTTGCTAAGGAAATGATGGACTGATTTATATCAGATTTCGTAACTCATGTAAAGGGAGATGTCTGGGTCTTAAAGATTATAAAGATCAAATGCAATAAATACACTGTGTAAACATCCCCCTAAAAAAATACTACTTTCGGTGGGTTGTTTGAATTGAATGCACTTTTAATCATATTATTAAAAAAAAAACCACATTCTCATAGAGTTTTAAATTACTCACAGTATCATTATCTTTATTTCAATTTTACATTTTCTGACGCTCAGATTTTTCAACGACCAGGCGGCCAACAAATCTCAAGACAGAATTCGACCAAACAAACAAAAAAATCGTTTTAGCTAAAAATAAAACCCAGGTCGCCCTTAAACTAGTTTAGCGACGCATTTTTTGCAATAGGTCTGGCTAGTTTGGTATCCTTTTCCGCAAAAACAACCTCGCCTGGAGCCACAGTTGAATGTATTACTTTGGTAATGATATTACTTTGTCGCCTACTTTTTTTTTCCCTGTGGTTTTTTTTTTTCTCTCAGTCGCATGACAATGATGAGTTAACAGACTACAGTAGAGAACTTTTCCACAGAATCAGACATGAAAGAGAAAGAATTAAAGAAGTTAGATAAGATGAAACAAAATCAGAGAAAGAGAAATCAATGGTAGATGAAGAAATTGATGCCCGCGCCAATCGAAAGAACAAAACTTGAGGGAAAAAAGATTAGATGGTAATGAAAGAGGAACATTGAGGAGAGAAACAGAAAGCGACACAAGGAGAGAGAGAGGGGGTGGGGGGGGGGAGAGAGAGATAGTCAGAGAGACAGACAGACAGAGGCCAGTGTTCTTAACCCCAGTTCACGGAAGTTTCCCAACAATATAAAATAACTGACCCCTTATACAAATACATCCCAGACATTCGGTATTGTGAATACGTGTGATACACTTGCACAATTACTCTACACCATACTGTTAACAAAATTATCTCGCGTAAGTCACTTGTCCTCTGCTTTCCTCTTAGATATTCAACCCCATAAAAAAAATTTAAAAAATGTTCAAACGCGCCTGTAACACAAACTTTACCGTATCATAATCTACTGTTACAAAATATGGTATGAAAAGAGATTTCATCTAAATGCTTCCCGCAACCCCCCCCCCCCCCCCCACTTTCCACCTTTCCTCTTTTAAGCGGCCGTCATCATGCCCATTCATCAGAAGAGACTGAAAGAGAATTATTTTGTTTAAAAAGGGAAAAGGAAATATAATATAGCAACCTTAGTTCTTGTTTGCTCTACCTCCATTTTCTGACAAACCGGAGTTTTTTTTTAGTACGCACAGGAGGTATAACAAATGCACACTTTGGCATTCGTTTAAAATGCGTTGTGGCACTTACCAAGCAGTTTAACAGTTTTGATTGATTCTAACTCCTTATATTATAGCCAGAAATGTTTATTGTGGAATTTCTCAGTTGACCAACAAGTGGAGTTGGAACAACCAAGAACCAAGTTCACGATGTAAGTGTTGTTCCGTAAGTCACGACTTGGTTTACTAGCCCAGGGTAATTATCCACTCTAAAAATGAATCTTCATCTCAGGAACAAGAAATGTACTTCAGCAACGTATTTTGAGTCATTTCTTTGAACGTCACCAGCAAAAGGTTTTCATTAAGAAATTGTTTTCCTCCACTCTTGATCATGGAACCGGGAAAAATAAACGCAAGCTGTCAGGAATCTGATTTAATCTGCACAAAGAACAAAGCTTTCTGAGGGTAAATTATTAAATGAATTTTGCTTGGGAAATCACAAATTCAGTTTTAATATCTTTAAAAAGTACGAAACAGGGAGGTGTTACCCCCCTCTTATTTGAAGGGATACAATAATCACACCAGTTTGCAAGTCATCATATTTAGATCAGGAATGAAAATTGTTAAGAAAATTCTTAAGTGTCCTGACACGATAAGAACTTTTGGCAAACAGAAAAAAATATTTTTGTTGGATATTTTGTTCGTAAGTAAAGAATCATACAAAGAATGTGGGTATTATCAAGAAAGTAATGAAGTCTTAAGTAGTTAACCAATGACAAACAGCACATATTGATCTATCTTTTAGAGTCTCAAACATGAGACAGATTAGAAACGTTATAGTAACCTTTAATTATAAAAGCGAATGTTTACGACATTGCACCATGGCCTTCCCTATGACTCAGACAACAGCAACTATAAACTTCATATTTATATTCTAATTACCGTCGCTCGACTTCAGAGTCCAATCGCATAAAATTCATCCACACATTAGAAATCGATAAGACTTTATTTTAAAGTTATCATCATTATCTTGAATTTATGACCGACACAGACTGCGCTAGACACACAATGTGCTGAGATATCGGATGTGCGTTCGGTAACAAAATGCGTCTGCGTATATTGTCACAACTCTCAAAATTGCTGTACGTTTTTTATTCTTCCTCTTAAGTCTCAGAGATTGCCTAGGTGCTCAACAGCCAATTTCATCGGCCTACTAGTTGAGTGGGGTGACGTCAAGGAGATCACGTCAGCTCATAGGATCTTCTTGAAAACAAAGATACTAGGTACAGTAAGATGATAAACCCCTTTCTTCGCGCCTGTAAAAAAATCGTGCACACAGTTTGCGCCCTGGTCTGGGGCGGGGTTCATGACACACTGCATGAAAAGAATACTTGATATAATGATGAATTAATGGTGACGTATTTGTTACAGTGCTACCGGGACTTTAAAAAAAAAAAGCCAGTTTTCCTACAACGATTGAAGTCATAACTACAAAATAAGTGACTTCAGTCAAAGCCAACAGCTACAGCAGAACAGTGAGCAAAATTCAATATTTTCTCTATACTGGCTTTGTAAAATACGGCATTGTTCATAACTACAGCGCAATCGCCAATAGCTAGCGGTGCCAAATCTGTGCACGCTAAACGCGCTAGCTGTCTCATCTTATTGCATCTCGTATCTTTGTCGAAACTAGATGCAGTGACGTCAGCCGACCAAAATCAGTTGGTGCGCGCCTCGACCAGATCACTACCGTGCAGGATGGGATAAAGTACGTGCAGGTAGATTGAATGGTGAGTAGATGCAAAGACTTTTGAATGATACTCTTGATGGTTTTAGCTATTTTAGCTACAAATAGTAATGGGAGTAATAATCAAAGCCATATGAATGAAATGCTGGTCTGAGGTATGGTTCTGTTATTACTGGAGCGTTTCTGTCACGTAGAAAATCTGTCGGAAAGCAGGAAGTCGACACACATGAACGAGAATTATTGCCATTCTGTAAATGCAAAAGTATCGGAGTGCGAGTTTCTTTTTGTAAATAGCTCTGTAACAATCCCAGTACCCGCACTGTTCAGTATCATTTGTATTTGTATACTTCTTTGATCCCATTTGGCTTAGTGTCACTGCAGCCCAGTTATAACTTGAGCAAACACATCCTCCCCACGGCGCAGCGCCGGTCGATGTGGGGCGGATTAGGTTATTTTTGTTTAAAATGTACCCGGGCTCTCCGAATTCCAACTGCAAAGGTATCTTTAACGTGCGCAGCGTGCACACTGGCCATCCGATGTTTTCGTCCTCATCCGAGAAGACAAGGTGCTCGATCCTGCCTACTATAGGATCAGGAACAGGAAAATATGAGGGAAATCCCCAAAATTCCAACATGCCTGTGTCGATCGGGAATCGAAACCGGTACCTTCGGCGAACAACTTACCTCTCGACTCCCCCCCTTCCCCCCCCCCTCCCCCCCGTTATACTTTTGTTCATGAACTCAGTGAGTCAGTCCGTTTTGTGGTCAGTTACAAGCATTCCAAATAACTCTGTGAAAATATCCTTGCTGTATTTTTTAGTTGTTTACAATTATTACCTCGCCGGTGTGCAGTAGCTGTAGCTGCATGGCTAGTTTTATTGTAAAGGAACACGACACGAGGGCTTGGTTGAGGTTGCAAAAGGTTGGGATAAAAACGTACAGATAAACGAAAGAAAAACAGCCAGCGAAAACAGGAAAAAAAAAAGAAATCCAAATGAAAGAGCATCTGAAATGAGGGATAGTTGGCCTGCACAGAACACACAATCAAAAATCAATAAGGAAGGATGGAAGAAAGGACAAAGGAAGAAAAATGACGGACTGAAGAGAATATTGGAAAAGTTTCGAAGTGAAAACTGTTTGCACATTTGGCTCCTCTGAAACACTAGCACACCTCGGGCGGTTCCTACAATATTAATCTTTTCTCACTGTCTCTTCATTTTGCCGTTTTCCCCGTTACGTTCTGTTCTTTCCCTTATCATCCTCTGTAACTTCACACTTCAGAGCATGTATCTCTCTATATTTCCTTTCATCCTGTACTCCTCCCAGTCTGGGTGTGCCTCACAAAATTTAACGTGTTTGGTTTCGTCGCTTTGTTGCAAGACTCCTGTAACTAACATTTTTGGCCAAAATCACTTTTTTCATTCTCTGGGTCTGAAAAGCGCATATTGTGTCAAAAGCTCGTAGCTCAATTCTTATAAATAACGATATTGCAGTAATCAAGTTCATTGTCTTCACAATATTACATAAGCCAAAGAAAATCAGTTTTTTTGGCTCTCCTGTAAAATTTTCGAAATGTCAGTTACAGGAGTCTTGCAGCAAAGCGACGGTTTCATCTTTTCCCTCATTTCACACTCCCTCAAGTTTATACCTCTTGACCATGTGTTTCAAACAGCTTTCTTTCATTTCTATTTCACTCTGTACATCGAGTTGGCTCTTGTATCTCTGTACCGGTGTCTAATTCAATTTTGTTGTTGTTGCTGTTGTTGTTTTTATTCCAATGTCTTCAGTTATGTTCATCTTCTCTCTATTCTTTTCTGGTGTTAAATTAGTGCGTCTTTCTGAGTTTTCTTCAGGCCTGAGGACGGAGACGCACGTCGCCACGATGATATTTATGTTGTGCTAGGTAGAAGCCAGAGGACAGATAGAAAATATAACAGAATGATAGGACAGAAGGAAATCACACCAAAACCCTCTGCCTTTTTCCGGTGCTTACATCCTATTCAGGTGTATAAAAGAAGTAAACATTTGGGTGTCGTTCACAAACAAATGCACCAATTTACATGCCATCCACCATCTACTTCTCTCTCTCTCTCTCTCTCTGTCTCTCTCTCGCTCGCTCGCTCGCTCGCTCTCACCCCCTCTCTCTCTCTCTCTCACCTCTCTCTCTTTCTCTCACTCGGCTTGATTTGCATGGCATCCACCGTCCGCCGTCTTACTCTCTCTCTCTCCCGGAGTAAGTGACGTGGCACCCACCGTTTCTTTCTCTGATATAGGTACATGCCTCTCTCTCTCTCTCTCTCTCTCTCTCTCTCTCTCTCCCGCTCTCTCCTCTGTCTCTCCTCATCTCTTATTCCCCTCCCCTCCCTCATCTCGTGCTCATTTTCCGGTGCTCCCTCCGTTCCCACGATGACAAAAAAAACAACAACAACAAACCACATCAAATTTGACACCAAGCCCTCACAACGACCACATCTAGGTGACAAAAGCTAGCTAAGTCCCGACGTGTGTCTGATCTAAGCCTTCCCACCAGTTACACAGTCATGAACGTACGCATGTGGAAATGACCCTGGCTACAGCCTGCCTGTCACACTGACTGATGGGGCCTGAGGGCTATAAAGACGAAAGTGTAAAAGAGACAACAATGAAGGAAATAATATAACCTGGAAGTTCCGAAAGGCAAAACAGAAACAAAATGTCAGTGAGAGAAAGGGCATCCATGCCTCATGTTCAGAAGGGATGGCATAGAACGCAAGGAGTTTTAAAAACAAAAAGCTCCCCCCCCCCCTTCCCCCCAGGAATTGGCAAAGGTTTTCCCCATTTTCAGCTTTTCTGGAAGTCACAAATAGAATGCCCTCTAATTGCAGGCCTGCGACTTGAGGCTCAGTCTGGACAAGAACGGCTTAAAACTGGGAACAAAAGATCTTAGAATGAGGCTGGGAATCGGATGTGCCAAGCCAGAAATGTGGGCAACCAGCATGTGTGAGTGTTTGTACATGTGTTTCTGTGTGTGTGTGTGTGCCCGTGCGTAGTTTGTCTTCTTGATGAGGGTAACCAGGATGTAGACTGTAATCTGTTTGATCATTTACTGCCATGTATCAGCGTTTGCAGTGCCGGAATAAAATCCATTGATAACGTCCACGGTTAACAAGACGGATGTCGTCGGCGGCGAAGTTAGTGGCGCGAAAATTCTGGGTTGCAGGGGAAATTTTCGTCTCTCTTTTTTAATTTTCTTGGGTTGTCCCTCAGCGAGACATGCGTGAAATGCTTGTCTGTTTCTTTGGCCCAGGCATCTGCTTTTCCTCAGTTGTCATTTTTTTTTTCATGGTTTTTGTTGTTGTTCTTCTTCTTCTTGCTTTTTTTAGTGTCATAAAAGCTCTGTCCCTCGTCTTTTCTGGCCAAGAGCAACCGATTATAAAGAATTCAGCCTGATGAATATTTAAACAGGCAAAATTTGTTGTGTTTTTTTCTTTTGCTGACCGCAACAGGGATGTCCATCAGATTACTGTCAAACTGAAGTTCTGTGCCGTTATGGATTGAGACAAGAATTCCTGTTTAACTTTAGAGCACCCGACTTCAGATCGGTGCAAGTTGGGAAGAATATTTGGCTTGACCAGAAAACCTTCTGATAGTTTGAAAATGGATGCTATAACATCTAAGAAACATGTCACAGTCCGATGGGGACAATTAGAAGTTAAAGTCCAATCCGGCCACCTGTAAGAACAGTTTTGTACATGAAAGAAGCAAGTAGGCTATGCTAAGTATCAGCTTGTTCCTTTTCTTCAAAAATAGTGTAATAAATTCTTAATTCGGCACAACTCTGTATGTAAAGCAAAGGACCTTAATAATTCTTGTCCTTTTTTTCCCCCAAAATGTAGAAATAACACAGTGGCATAAAGGAAACAAAGCATTAGATCTTTGGTTTCGTTATCTCTCTTTCGTTTGCACTAAACTTAATCAAATTCACTTTACAATTTAGTCGTGCCAGAGAGTATGTACGTATTGACAGATTTCAACATTTGGTCGATTCGCACTGCGAGACACGGGAGGCGCCGCAAAACCACTGTTATCATGGAGCGGAAAGTAGGTCGCTGCGGTAAACAATACCCGTTTGTGCATTTCCACGGGGCGTAATAGCTTACAAACGGCTCTAAATAGTTTCAACCAGCCCCAAAATATGAACAAAACACAGTAAACAGATATGCATACTATCTTTGGTGAAGGCCGTCTCTTTCAATTCTTTTTTACCGCAGCCGACCTAGTTTCGCGATTTGGCGGAAGTGAGATCTCTCTATAAATGCATACTCTCTGGTCGTGCTCTCTCCAGTGATCTAAAAAAAAAAAAAATTCACACTTTCAAGGACTTAATGTACTATCAATCTAGGAAAGCTATAACGCATATTCAACAAAATGAAGCCACGGCTTGATGGACCTAGGACCAGATTATTCTCTTAACAAAGGAAGTTCATTTTCTTTTCATTCTCTTTATTTGAAATTTATAACGCATGTAATTTGCAGTTTAAAAATAAAAGTGCGAGAATTTCTGTGATTGATATACCTAGGCACATAATTATTACATTATTTCTCGTATTACATGATAGGTGGGATGGTTCAGTTCAGTCTTTGGACCAGAATGTTAGGTACTGGTCATTAATGAGAGTTGATTTAGCATTATATTATTGAAATTTGCCTTGGAACTGTTACCATCAGAAACGTTATCAAATTTTGTCTGTATACATTTTCTTTCACTGAAAAATACATTATGAGCGACGGCTAGAGTATAATTTAGAAACAAATACAGACGTTTTCACGGAACTCTGATTACACTCATGATGCGAAAGTTACCAGTATCATGATACCCATGTTTTAGAAATGCCTTGGATCATTATGTGTAGCTTTTGAAGGCATAGCTTTTTATTTTCTTGTGATGAAAATTTCATTTGAATACTGGCAAATATGTCCAACAGGTCTACTGCTGAACACATAGTATTATTAATTATTTCCTCTGAAATGCATCTGGAGTCTCCTCCTGCCTTCTTTTTCTGTTCTATCGCGCCCCGTGAGCTTGAATGTCAGGTTGTTACAGCCGAAAATATTGGCAGTGTGCCCTGTACAAATCTTTCACATAACTACAAGCTTTCGCTACTCCACCCCATTCATCCGTTTTTCCTGTGAACTGTCTATGCGTTTCTTTGATGCCTCGGAAAAAGATAAGGGAAACATGTAATTAAATGTTCGTCTCATTTTACGACACGACAAAAAGAATATAATTATGTGATGTTAAATGTAATTATAACCCGTTGTACCTTTGAATGTCTACATAAAAGTAAAAGGATGAATCACAGGCACAAATCGATGAGGAGTTTGATTGAACCAGCAGATTGAAGAGTGTTTATGAAAAACAAATGATAATGATAATTATGCATTTGACTATCTATGACAGGGATGGGGCAAACATTTTCCTCGTGGGGCCATGTCAACGTTAGACCTGTGTATAGTGAGCCACAAAGCTCAATATTTCTTCAAATAAGAAAAAATAAAATGAACAAAAAAAATGGCAATATCACACTCACATAAATAATAATATACTGTATTGTTACATATTTATTACTCTCTGATATAAAAAATACCATTAACACCATCATGTGTGTATTTTCAATGATATTGCTTTGCTTTATGAAATGTTTTGTCAAGCTCTCGCGGACCGCGTAAATTCCTAGGTGGGCCGTATGTCCACCCCGGCTCTATGATGTTAATTTTAAAAGATTTATTCATCGTGAATATGTCGGTTTTTAAATGATGTCTTTGAAAACATAAACCAACTCTGAATTCTGAATAAAGACATATAACACTTATTCTTTTCTCCTTGGTTTCATCTCCTGGTTAAACCGAGGAAGTAAAAACGGCCTTCCGCATTATTTCAGGTTACTACAAAATTAAGAAACGGCCGTGGCGTCTGAGCACTGTTCTGTGAGTACAGTCTACCAGACACCCTCCGCCTCCCCGCCTCCCTCCATCTTGTTCGTCCTCGTGTTATTCCATTTACATGTAACAGATTACACACTACGAAATCTCTAAATTACACTGATTTTTTTTTTTAACCTATAAAGGTGGGGATACAGAAAACAGAATGAATTGACGAAATTCGTCAGGTCGATGGACAGAGGACCATAATTATTTCTGTTCAGACATAATTATAGGTGGGATTGTTTCTTTGTGAGAGCAAAGTACACATTCCCTATAAACACAGCATCATTGTACAAATTCTGGTTCATGTTTAGGAATGTTATAGCTTTTCATTTACTATACCCACGTACGAAACTATCAGCGCCGAGTATTATTTGTTTGCCGTTTTTTTAATACAGGAAAAGGCACTGTTATGAACAGAGGCATGCTCGTGGCATGTTGTTGGACAGAAATCAGAGAAATAAGTGTATAATTACTGCACCCCTTAATATAGCCTCATTATCTCATATTGTGTATGTGCTGTTTTTATTCCGAGAACAGCACACGGTGAATAACAACTTTGATTCGCATGGAATCCATTTGAACGTGCCGAAAGAGTTTTCATTGCGGAATTCTGCGTTGCATGTTACAAAATGAGAAAGAGTGTTAGTGTTAACGTGAAGTTGACGGTGACATAACTACTTTGTACTTTCTTCCTGAGGGACCGTGATGACCCTCTGTGCGGGGGCAACTTTTGATCAGGGTGAGGAAATGCACGAGACAGAAAAACTGATGGGATAGACGGGCAGTGTAGTTACACACAAACAGCTGGCATTTTTGATTTCACTCGTTATTACTGTAATTTCTATAGCGGGTGAAAAGCTAAATGGTACAGCTTTGAAGGGCAGTAATTGGATTAAGTTTTTTTTTTTGGTGTGTTATATGTTTGCATGTGCGTATGTGTATGCACGTGTATACTTAGGCTAGGCGGGATTCGGCGGGAAAGAGGGCTATGCTGGGATGGGGATGGCAAGGAATGTGCGTCAGCCATAGTGTCTTTTTGTGTCTAAATGGAACCAGATGGAAAACAAATAAAAACAGATAGACAAGCAATGACATACGCACACATGATGCACACACACACACACATACACATACAGGAAGAGACGGAGAGCGAAAGAGGGAGAGAGAGAGAAACCAGAGGAAAAAGCTGGGTCATAATCCAGTGGCTAGCCTAATGAGTGAACAATAATTTAATGCTGCAATGTAGTTTGGAAACGGAGCGTTGCCGCTGTGTTGATGCTCAGTGTAAGCAGGCAGGTGTGCTTCAACAACGTATGGAACAGACTGGGAAAAGAACAAAATCAGATGGGCAAAGAGGCACACAAACAGGCAAACCGTCACGCAGAGAATGAACGGAGTAAAACAGATCTGATAACGATCTATGAAGCCAAGTGACGGAGAAGTGTTACCAGAAATTGCCTGGGTGTTTTAGGGAATCCTTGAAAATTAAAGGTCGGCTTCTCTTCAGAACAGTATAACACTTTCAATATTGATAGGGCTCTGCTCTGAGAAAGACTAGACACCTTTCAAATATTAATTAACCTCTGCTGGAGGAGGATAAACATCCTTTCAAATATTCAAACACCGCTCTTAACGAGACACATCATGAAAAATTACTGACAGACCCATGCATTCAAGGGCATACTGTCTATACAAACTACTAACCGAAGCGCTCTTCTCCAATTTAGACCCATCTGATTTCTTTCCTAACCAATGCTTGCTGTAGTACTGGCCGTTGATAACTTCCAGTCTGTTATGTGTTGCAAACTCCCACACTTCACGCATTGTAACGAGAAGGTCAGTGTTCTAAAAATATTACCCTTTTTCCATGATTAGATTTCTTCCTCTCCGGCTTGTGTGTTTTGCTGTCATTTTTCCAAGAAACTGTGCCAAGTAGTGCCAACCATCCTATTCTAGGAAGCAAGACACAGAGTACCAACGATAGGGGCAATTTCTAACAACACCGTCCTTAGTGCTGTCCATACGGCACGTACGCACGATTTTGGCGATCGCTGCCCCCCCCCCCCCCTCCGCTTTTTCCTCGTGTATATTTTCCATAAGCTTGGCTTCAACCCCTTGTACGGGCGTGCAACCATTAGGATGGTAAATGTCCATGATCTTTTAAACCCTGAGTGGCATTTTGCATGGACCAATTGATTGCTTTCATTAACCTATGTGTGATCTTCATACATAAATTTTTTTTTAAATGCTACATTTTGCTGAAAAAGAAAGTACGAATAGCGCCCAGCTTTTGAATTGGTGGCCATAAAGCGTTCGTATGCTCTCCATAAAGCTCCTCCTACCATAAAATGTACGCTTTACCCACGCTGGTACAATAATGGTGTCGACGCCCCACCAGACGTACTTACGTTATGGATTGCCGTTTTTCAGCGTTTTATTGTGGAGAAAGTGTGACAGAAACAGAAATCCCAGGAAGTGACTGGGACACTTTCTTACTGGTCTCCTTCTGTTTAGTTCTTGGCCAGGAAAAGTTGCCGGTAAAGTGGAGATTTATGAGTTGCGAACCAAGCTTGGCTAGATGGAGATTTCATTTCTGCTTGGGGAATTGAAGGATCTCCCATTGCTAGTACATGTTGTGGAGGATCTCCGATTTCTAGAACATGTTCTGGAGGATCTTCGATTTCTAGTAAATGTCCAGTATTGTACGTTAGACTATGGTCTGTTTGAAGATGGTTTTCAAGGTGCAATCTCATTTCCTTCCATTACTGTTTGGTAATTTTCTAGCCACTGGATTTTATCAGGCTATTAACTTACCTTCTGCACCAGGTAAACTGATAGACCTGCTGATTTCACCTTCCCACGTTACATCAAATCAGCATAAGAGTTTATTTATAAACCCATGTTGGCGGCGCGAACTAATCCAGTTTAACAGGAGATTCCAGACTTTGCTTCGCTAAAGGCGAATTTCTTCATTGATCTTACTCTGCTCAGTTACCCGATTAGAATGCTTTCTTGGACAACTGACAAAATAGTATAAAAAGTCACAGAAAATATTTGGGGTGGCTGCAAGGCTTGAAGCAAAGTCAAAATGTGGTTGTTTCATGCCAGATTTTTACTTTTCTCGGACAATGGATAATTATGCAGACTTCCTATTCGCACTCCGTTTACGTTTTATGCCATATACCATGGCACATCCCAATAGGTCTAAACTGTTTTAACTTTACACGTAATTTTCTCCCCCCCCCCCCCCGGCCCCAAATTACATTTTTCACCACAATTGAATTTTCTTGAACCCTTTTACTGCCAAGAAGAATTGAAAAAGGGCTTTCGAGCTCCAAGTGGTACTTGGGGCTTGCATTAGGTCTCTGGTTTCATTGCTGTAGACAACACTACACTGGAAAATTAGCAGATATAAATGGATAAAGGCAATGCTAGGGTTAACTCATTTCCTACGCATACGGTCAAAATTTGTGGGTGTGCACGGGAACCCTCAACAATATCCAGTTTGAAATTTAGTCTTTTCTTTCACTTAATATTAACACAAGACATAATACATTAGACTTTAAAGTAAAGGAAAATCAATGAACCAGGATGGGATTCAATATTTCGAGAAGTTGGCTTAGTATTAGTGTTGGAAAATCAGTGTCCACCCTAGCCGAATATTCGGCTTTCCGTAGCGAATGAGTTAAAGGACTTGTTCCAGATGCGAAAGGATCACAGTTTAGAATTCCTCTCAGGGGGATCTCTAAGCTGACATTTGCCGCCGTGTCGAGAGCCAAATGGGGGACCCAAGTCTCGATGTGCTAAATGTGGGCGAAACCCCAACAACATCCCACACACAATAAAATGACATCGTATCGATGGTAGAGAGAGTTATGGAGTTTATCTACGAAGGTAACAAAGACCAGTTTTGCAAAAGGCCGTGACGCACGTTTTGAATGGATATTTCCAGAGATGTCCTATCAAGAGTTATATCTTGGCAATCAAGAGCATTGATTATGCCAGTTCCGCATGGGTGATACTGGTAGGAAATAAATAGGTCCTTTATTGATCTGTTGTCGGTTATGAAATCAGACCTGAATCTCGTCCCTAGCCAAGAGAACTAAGAAGCGCATGCATTTGGGGGAGGTGGGGGGGGGGGGTGAAGTTAATTTAATCACAATAATTCCCAGATGACATTCCTGAGAAAAACTTATAACAATGCCCTGTCATTCCACTGCTAATTGGGGCTTTCTTTACCTACACGGTCATCCAAATCTATGTGGCGAAAAATGCAACAAGAGAAAGGAAGGGTGATCTACTCGTAAAGCAAGAGAATTGTCACTGCACTTCAGTCCCAGAACATTCCCCATCTACTAAACACAACCTTGTCTCTTCCTTCCCTCTGCTCAACTCTCCAAATGGTCACTGTTCAATCGAAGATCCTTCTCCCTTGAGCCTTTGGCGTGCATGTTTTATTTCGCTGCTCTGGGTTTGCTAAAGAATCAAGTGCTCGGATTAGATCACTTTAAAAGTGAGCAGGGCAATTTACATGCTGTTGCAAATTTATTGCAAATTTAAATGGAGGTAGATATTTAAGCCTGAAGAGGAACTTCTCCGTATTTCTTTTGGCCTCTGACATGTTATCAAGTTCACATTCATAAAGCCAACAAAAAAATAAAATACCACATTTCCACGACACTTTATCACAAGGTGAGATTTTTTTCATCCCTTCACTTAATACTTAGGAAGTGGTAAGGCCTCAAAATCTGGACGGATAAGGAAGGAATGTAATTCTTGCAATCACTGTAAGTTTGTCTTCTTTTTACGTATACATGTGGCCTGATAAATTATCTGAGCTTTTGATTTTCCTGAGCTATTTGCTTAAGTGCAAGATTAGATCAGTTCAAAAAATATCGGTTATATGAATGGAAGGACCGTAAATCTCGAATAGTGGCATATAAAAGATTAAAAGATGCGCACAGCTTGTTGGGTGCAAATCCGTGAGAGCAATATGGATTTGCTCTTTGATGATGTTACTACCTCACTGGGACTTAGTATCGTGATTATGGGAAGATGAGAAAGTTCATTTCACCTTCAAAGGAATTAACTTCCGCATGTTACACTAACACAGTTTCATACTTTGACAGCGAGCAATGTGGGGCATTGTCAGACAAGCCGCTGCAGACTTTAAGCAACTATTAAGTTCGAAACCCGTATATAGCATGTGATTTAGTAGAGAAAAGTACAACTGGACGACCAATCACGCAAGAATAAACTGCAATAGAATACTTAGACGCCTGTTTTAATTGATCCTAAGGACTAATATCAAGTGCAGTTACAGATTAAACAGCTATGAGTAATTTGCATAAAATTAAAAGTCTAATCTGGAAATTAATTTTCAAGATTTATATTCAAGAATCTGCCACCTGTCTCTAATGCAAAAAATAAGCACAACGTTTTTCCTGAAATTTTGCATTTATACAGAAAGATTGGTGCTGGTCAATAATTTCATCGTATCATGTCCAATTTTGTTTTTCGCATTTGTCAGAACGAAACCGACTTAAATTAAAATGAAAATAGACATCAGTTTCAGTGCGGATTTCCTATCACGCTCATTTCCTCAAAGATATATGGAGAGCAATATGAGTGTATGGCGTAAAGAAAGATTGAAGTCATGATCTACAAAGTCATGTGACGCAAAAAAAAAAAAAGAGTTGCGTTTTCGGCTTGAGACGTTACAGATTTTAAGAACTTAATATATCTTGTGAAATCTTTTCAGGTCAAACGTCAAACCCTTTACACTGTTCATGTGAGAAAAGAAACATTAAAGTATCAAAGATCAATACGATTAAAGATTTGTAATATCCCCAAATTCAAAATGGCGTTATAAAATTCAGTCAGTAATATATTTAATTATAAATTTCCTGTAGGAAGAAATTTCAAAAGCTACACCTGGACTCCATGAGTTAAATAACACTCAAATATTCCACGCGATAACCACCCAGCTGTCTTTTTGACCGATTTTTTTTCCCCGAAAACTTCGTGAGTTGATTTGATGGTAATATGTGAGTGTGCATGAGAAAACCCACAATAAGTCGGCAACATGACATTTTCAGTTCTGTACATAAAATAAAAGACAAGACATTTCTGATAAATTGAAGTCAGTGACCCCCCTAAAAAACAGGATTTTGAGAAAACGGTATTTAATCCTATAAGTGGCTATAGCTAATTGACCAAGTAATATTGGAGTGATTGCTGTTAGGAGACCGTAGTCTAATAACTAAGCCGTTATAGAGATCATAGTGAGTGGTGTTCACTGCTCATCTACAGTTTACCCTGTAACATGCCACGGTCCCCTAAACAACAGCCAAGTTGGAAGTTTTTGGATCTTGTTAGGAGACCGAAGACTAATTACAAAGCCATTATAGAGATCAAAGTGAGTAGTGTTCACTGCTCGTCTACAGTTTACCCTGTAACATGCCACGGTCCCCTAAACAACAGCCAAGTTGGAAGTTTGTGACGGACCCATATTTTCACTTCAAAGCCGTTTTTCTCAAAATCAGCTGTGCCGACTTATTGTGGGTTTTCTCGTGCACACTCACTCACATATAGTGCCGCTTTTTCCCCAAAAATATGTTCCAAAAATCCGAGCTTGGGTTTTCCTCATAGCCTGAAGCAAAAGGGAAATGTCGTAAACGTTACTAACTTTTATTGGAACGTGCATTGTTGCTTTTCAAAAGCCTTAAATGTAGATAAATCCAAATATCCATTATTCCTCGAATACCCACCACTTCAGTCGCACCAGTTATCTTACTAAGTAATGTTAAGGAATGCAAAAATTTGCTGAATTCTGGGAAAAACCAGGGCGTGGCATTTGCCAGGCATTGAAAACTTGAACAATGTGAATTTATGCTATAGACCTACTGACCGGTGCGGGAATGTGCGACTTAAAAAGATAAATATCAGCCTACTTCAATAAAGACAGCGATCTAGATAAAGGGGTAATAGATGATATCCGCCCCCCCCCCTCCATTTTCCCTCAGTAAATATCCCAGTTACAATTAACCCCCCCCCCCCCCCAAAAAAAAAGAAAACTTCTTGTCGACCTGGATTATACATGTATTTCTCATTTCCTTGTCCAAACTGTAACTGTCCCCTTTACAATACAAGTGGTCTTTTCGTCTGACTTGTTTGGTAGTCATCTAAAGCCTGTTTTTCACCCCTCTCGAGCTGTCTGAGTGTCAGCTGTGCCCACGGCAACCTTGGTGGTGTCTTTTCATGAATCCTAGGCTAGTGCGCTCCCGGGTCTGACTTGTTTAGTGTCCTCAAATACCATCTGTGCAGTGCGATGTCTCTTGTACTTATTATATCTTTTGAACAGTTGATTCGCCTCCCCCCCCCCCCTCCTCCTACCCCAAGCTTTTTTTTCTCAGAGTGAAGATGAAATATTATTTTTCTGCCTCTCCGGTGGTGTTTTGGTGGCCTTGGTTCTGTATTAACGCTATTTCTTTCATTTTAGTTGTTAATTTCTATTACCACCAAGTCCTAGGCCAGAACCTATGGCTCCATTAACCCAAAAACGGCAACTGATCGTAATCCTGGTCTTATGTGTAAAGGTCTTTGTTTTTGGAAGATCTTTGTCCATTTATTGCTCTTTGCAACTGTGATATCTGAAGGTCATATTTTTCTTTCTCGAAGCACAATAGGAGGCACAATGTATATATGGCCTTTAGCGTCTTTACAGACGGTCTTAGCAGCTAGAATATTCACTTTCACTTTGACTGACAGCTTCTCTCGTGGCTTATTCTACCAATGTTTGACCCGAGAGTGCGATGGCACTGATTGCAGGTCAGTCTTTTGGGTTCACTTTGGCGAGTGTTTTCATTCCGCCTCTGTCGTTTTATCAAGTATGTTTCTTTTGCCTTGAAGTCTATTGCGAGCGTGCCACTGCGCAATTTTTGTCTCCATCTGCTTCGATCACTTGCAAGGTTCTCCCATTCATTGGGGTCGATGTTGAATGCTTTCATCGTGACCTTGCAAGTGTCTTTGAATCGCAGATGTGGTCTACCTCTGGGTCGGTTGCCAGTAGCAAGTTCCCCGTAGAGAATTTGTCTGGGGATGCGATCATTTTCCATACGGTGGAGATGTCCAAGCCACCGCAGTCTTTTTTTGCCTAGGAGAGCCTGAGTTGATGGAATGTTGGCTCGGCTCAGAACTTCGATATTTGAGATCCTGTCTTGCCACTTGATCTTGAGAATTTTGCGTAGGCAGCGCAGGTGGAAGGAGTTGAGGGATCTTTCATGTTTGGAGTAGGTGGTCCATGTCTCTGAGCCATACAGCAGGGTGCTTAGGACGCAAGTTTGGTACACGAGTACCTTTGTTTTGACGGTCAGCTTGCTATTGTTCCACACCCTTTTTGAGAGTTTGCCAAAAGCTGTGGCCGCCTTTCCTATTCTGGCATTTATTTCAGTTGTTATGTCTGTGCTACCACTGATGGTTGAGCCTAGGTAGCAGAATTTTCCCACTTGCTCCAGAGGAGAGCCATTCAGCATGATTGGGTTGGGGTTTCTCAAGCCTTGTGTCAAAACTACAGTTTTTGAGACACTGATCTTTAGCATGAATTTGTCACAGGCTTTGGCAAGGCTATTGATGAGAGCCTGGAGCGTGGTTTCAACGTGGGCCACGATTGCAGCATCATCTGCGAAGAGGAGCTCTTGTAACATAATATGCTCTGTACGAGATTTTGCTTTTAGTCTGGCAACATTAAAAATGGAGCCGTCCACTCTGGTGTTAATAAGTACTCCACCTGAACATTGACCAAAGGCATTCTTGAGTAGGGCTGCAAAATATATACCAAATAAGGTAGGAGCAAGAACACATCCCTGCTTCACACCGCTGTTTACAGCAAATGAATTGGATGTGCAGCCCTCAAAGTTGACACATGCCCTCATGTCAGTGTGGAAGGATGCAATAAGTTTTAGCAATGTTGGTGGACAGCCTATGGATTTAAGGACTGCATACAGGCCAGATCGGCTTACGGTGTCGAAAGCCTTTGTTAGGTCCACAAAGCATGTTATAAGCGGCCTGTTTTGTTCTTTACATTTTTCTTGGATTTGCCGAAGTGCAAATATCATGTCAATAGTTGATCGTTTGCTTCGAAAGCCACATTGTGTTTCTGGTAAGACTTTTTCCGCCAGTTGTTGAAGGCGGCAGAGGATGACGCGAGCAAAAGCCTTTCCAGTAATGCTGAGGAGGGATATGCCTCGATAGTTGTTGCAGTCGCCTTTGTCTCCTTTGTTCTTGTAAAGTGTGACAATTTTGGCGTCTCTCATATCATGTGGTATCACGCCTTCTTTCCAACACTGCAGTAACAGATTATACAGGTGTGGTAATAGTGGGCCTTTTAGGTCTTTTAATACCTCTGCAGGAATGTTGTCACTTCCTGTGGCTTTTCCAGCAGACAGGTGGTCGATTGCATTGGAAAGCTCGACTAAGGAAGGTTCAGCGTCAAGTTCGGCCATTATTGGCAGTTTTTGGAGGTGTTCCTCAAAATCTGGTGGAATATTTTTCTCAGTTGAATACAACAGAGAGTAATGCTCTACCCACCTATTCAGTTGTTCATTTTTATCTGTGATGGGTTCACCATTTACAGACTTAAGTGGGGCGCTTTTGGTGATGATTGGCCCAAGAGCTACTTTCATCTGACTAAAGGCGGTTTTCATATCTCCCTTTTCATTTGCCTCTTGTATGCTGTTACACAAATCTGTCCAGTATTTGTTGGCGCAACCTCTTGCCTCCAGCTGAAGTTTAGCTTTTGCATTATTCAAACAAGTTTTTGTACTCTGATTGCAATTTTTGTTATACTCATTGAAAGCAGATTTCTTTTGCTCAATGAGAGGTAGGAGAATTTCGCTGTTCTGGGCTACCCAGTCGTTGTTTGAAACTTTATGCTGTCCAAAAGACTTGATGGCACAGTCATGAATTTTTGAACTGAGAGTGTTCCAAGTTTCATCTACCGAGTCACATTGGGTGACATTATCCATGCTTTCAGCAAATAACTTTTCAAATGACTTTCTATTTGATTCATCTCTGATTGCTGTTACATTGATCTTAGGGATTGAAGGGGCTTTTGATCTGTATATTTTCTTGGCCGAAATTTTGATTTTGCTGACTACCAGTGCATGGTCGGTGTCACAGTCAGCACTGTGGAGGGAACGAGTTATTTTTATACAGCCCAAACTCTTCCTCCTTGAGAGAATAAGATCTAATTGATGCCAATGGCCAGACCTGGGATGGCGCCATGATGTTCTTTGGCATCTCTTAAGGTCAAAGTACGTGTTTGTAACACATAATGAGTTTACGGAGCATAGCTCCAGAAGGCGCTGCCCGTTTTCGTTGATGTTGCCAATGCCGAAGTGCCCAATGCACTTTGGCCATGCGGAGTGATCTGCTCCCACTCGAGCGTTAAAGTCACCCAGAATTAGCAGGCCTTCGGTGAGAGGGATGTTGTGGAGAGTCCTCTGCAATGCCTCGTAGAAAATGTCTTTGGTTTCGTCAGAGGAGGTAAGTGTTGGGGCATAGACACAGATAATGTTGGTAAAACCAGACCGGGTGTTCAGTCTGAGTGTCATGATGCGTTCTGACACTCCAATTGTAGTTGCGATCGAATTGATAAGGGAGTTTTTTACGGCGAAGCCCACGCCGTGGATTCTCGGCTGTTCGCTGCTAAGGCCCTGCCAGAAGAAGGTGTAGTTTTCTTCTTTGACTGACCCGGAGTCGGGAAGTCGAGTTTCTTGAAGGGCAGCGATGTCGATGTTTAGTAGCTGAAGTTCTCGATCAATAATTTGGGATTTCCTGATGGAGTCAATATTAGTGAGATCTTGCTGTTGCAAGCCTGGGCGCATTGTTCTGACGTTCCAGGTACCAAGTTTTAGTATTTTTCTGTTTTTGCCAGGTGCACACTTTACGTCAGCTTTTTGACTTTTGGTCTAGCTCCAACCACCTTATGAAGCAGGCTGACGTGGCGGAACAACACCCAACTGCCTGGGGGCTGCCCAGGTTACGGCGGGCGGTAGTTGATCAATGCAGCTGAAAAGCCGCTCCCACCGACAGAGGGGACCCCTGGCGCTCATCCGTACGCCAAATGGATTGAGCTTATCACCGGTAACTGCCACCTCCCGTGTTGTGCCCATCCGTAACGGATGGCTGGAGTGTCCTCTCCAAATCGGAAATGGGTGGGCTTATAGAGGAGAGACAGACGCTTGCCAAGCCCGAGCAAACGCCTCCTCGTTTTGCTGCCTTGCCTGGGCTATTTTTAAGAGATGGTGCTTTGCCCAGAGGCACCACCCCTCTCTCTGCCATTCTAGTTAAACCCAAGGGAGAGACCAGGTCAATACATTTGGAACTAGTCCGGCTGCAGGAGATGCTGGAAGCCAGTTTGATGCAGTTCTCCCTGACAACCACCTTCGGGTCTCCACTCCCGATTTTCTGTCTGGGTTTACTCCCATAGCCTTTGCTATCATAGCAACACACAAGGCAGTGTGGTATTTGTATTCAGGTTGTATTCAGGAGGCACAATACTACTTTAATAAATGTACCATAATTTCCAAACTCTAATGCCTCTTGCCAAACCAAGTAAAAGTATTGTAAAATAAAGATATTTCACTTTTATTCAGAAAAAAACAACAACAACGCGATAAGTTCATTCTAGGATTTCCTTTATCTGTTCCAATTTACCGTCTGGTTTTCTTGCTACCTGTTACTAAAGTAGTGCTTTGCAAAATACAACTTATCCACTTCTGGTCCTTTCCCCAACTCATTTCCACTTGTGTCAAGCTTTACTATGACCCCACAGCCACCCCCACCCCCACCCCCGCACTGTCTCTGTCTGTCTGTCTGTCTATCTCTCTTTGTTTGACACATGTAAGCACAATTCATGATAAGTTATCCTGATTCAAGAATCGCATAACTAAACCCTGGAAATCTAGAAAAATATGTTTCAAGTAAACGCCACCTCTACTTTACGCATTCTCTTTGTTGTACTGTATTAAGTCTCTTTGTTTCACCTCAGTTACTCATTTCTGCGGCCACTCAGTCTTAGAACAGACCCTATCCATAAACACAAAACGGCAGCCTTGATCATAATCCTGATCTTATTCTCAACTATTAACACCTTCGATGCACCGGCCGTGGATGCCAAGACGTGTATCTAATACCCCACGTGCCCGTGGAATCCACGGCACATGATTAGCTGTAATTCGTGACTGATAGAAGAGGAATCACACAATAAATGCTCCCTAATTGTATTTGAGTAACATCCGTTAATCTCAAAATATAACAATTTAGCGTGAGCTCGAGTCCGTTGTTGTTTACGGGTGATATTTTTGAGAATGGTATGATTTCAATTGAGAATTTTTGCCATGGTTGAAACACGACCAATCTATCGACGCAGGCTGTCGGCAGTCCAGGCACTTGAAGAGATAATGGAAGATTCTGACATCTAGATCTAAATCTATCTAGATCTAGATCTAAATCTATCTAGATCTAGATCTAAATCTATCTAGATCTAGATCTAAATCTATCTAGATCTACTTCAAATGAAAGGCAGGAAGTTGGTGGTGGAGTCAGGGGCAGACCCAGGGCAAAAGGGAAGAGTGGGGTTCGCCGGGGCACTAGATATTGAGGTACTTTGGAATTTTCATACTCTGAATAAATATTTTCCTTCCTCTGAAATAAATTTGTGATGCAAGTGTGAAGGGACATTACATATACTGTCACCATGCAAAATTTTAGAACAACATTCCCGTAAATAACTGAGTTATGGTAGATTCTATGACCTCAGGACGGACCATACTGATACTCCCCGGCACTGCTATGCAATGCACCTGTGGCACCGAAGGGGTTAAAATTTTAAATCACGACCAGTAAAAACAATAAGTGCCACTCTATAACTCACGAGGCATGCATAGAAATTCATTTCGTAAAGTCCTTTTTTTTAAAATCTCATTTGGCGTATGCCACTGGATGCTGACTGGATTTTTGTGACTTAATCATCTATGAACTTGATGCAAATCTATCTGAGGACCCCCTAATGAGAAGCCAATAACTTCTATTTTGCTATAGCAGTCTGCACGCCATATTATAATTATATTACATTTTCTCTCTCTTTCTCTCGATCTCACTCTCTCCTCTTTCTCTCGCTCTTGCTCTCTCCCGTTCTCTCTTTATCTCTCTCACCCTCTCCCCTCCTCTCTCTCTCTCTCTCTCTCTCTCTCTCTCTCTCTCTCTTTCTCTCTCACACACACACATACACACCCACACACACATAATTATGTTAACACTCAAATACTTTCTAAAAGGAATAACAAATACATTATTATGCTAACTCACAAACCCACGATAAAAACATTAGTCGATATTTTTGCACTTTCTTGACGAGCAGTTCGAGTTCAAGAGCTCACACAAGAGGAATTTCCATTAGTAACAGATTACCAATTTATACAAATAAACAAATAACTAATATCAATAATGAAGTGGGATTTTGTGCAACTGATGCAGAATCAATAAGCCCCGCCATGTAGCGTGAGACTGCCAAAGAGGATGTATTGTACAAAATGGGCGTGCATGAGGATACTTGGGTTGCAAACGCGAATATAATTACACAATGCTTAAATTTTATGGAACTCTGAGCAACTAATCCAGGGAGTTTCATTCGATTATCAGAGTAGCCGAGGGGAATATCAGCCGTTTTCAACTGTAGTCTTATCTTACAAACAAAAAAATCTTAGAAATGTGAAACAAAATTCATTATCGAAGGGCAGACAGAGACAGTAATCAGTCGTGCTGTGGCTCTTAGCTACCAGTCTCAGTCGTGTCTAGTCATCGTAAAAATAGATATAAATACTCCGACCTAAAGGGTTCTTCTACGTGTTTGAGAAAGTTTTTATAGACTTAACGTGAATTTTCCAAACCAAAACACGTATCAAGATCAATACGTCACAAAAACAAAAGCAAAATTTCTCTCTCTGTCTCTCTCTCTCTCTCTCTCTGTCTCTGTCTCTCTCTCTCTCTCTCTCTCTCTCTCTCTCTCTCTCTCTCTCTCTCTCTCTCTCTCTCTCTCTCTCTCTCTCTCTCTCTCCTCTCACTTGCTGAAAACACAATTCAATCAGCTCTCCCGTCAATAGGATAATTTTCTAGCAAAATTATCCAAGTAACTGTAGCTGCAATAACTGCACTGTGTGAAATGTAAATGACCGTGAAGGAGACGGGTGGCAGTACTGAAGAAACTAGGATTTCAGTCTCAATAACGTGAATGTTTGTGTCTCTAGTTCTCAAAATGGGGCTAAACGGGCACAACGATGGGATCTCTGAACTTCCATTATACATAACCTATTTATATATTACGTCTCGCTTTATTGAGTTTGACTTTGAGTATGGAGAGAGCACGTCGACACAATAAGGGGTCACATTGTATTGTAAAACAGAAAAGCCAACTAAAAAAACACAAGACGATAGACAGAATAAATAACAGAACGATAGGACAGAAGGAGGCCCCCACCAGAAGAGCCCGCTTCTAGCTATGTCTATACATATTTGTTAGTTACCTAAAGAGGGTCAAACCGCTGACCTGAGGAGGCTGAACCTTGGCCCACAGCGGGTAATTTGACACGGGGATGGTCACCGTGGGGTCTTCCAGCCTTTTCTGTTTGTATGTTTGCCTAACCTCATTTTTTTAATGAACATTATTAACCAGTTTGGGCCTACAGCCATAATGCGGGGCTATCTAACAAATATTTGGACTGCCTTCTACAGGGTTAGCTTAGATGGCCTGCTTCAAAAGCAAAATCAAAAAAGGCGAAGAAAGGTGAAATCAGGTTTAATCAGGGCAACGCCAGGGCGCTTTTCTAATAGCCATTATTTGCTTTTTCTAAGAGGTTTGTCGCGACCGCAAAATCTGGACACCAGTGGCCGTATGCATAATCAATGCGTAAACTAAAGTAAATACGTTGACTGGTGTTAACACGAGAAATTGTATTCATTTCTTGCGTTAACACCAGTCAACGCATTTACTTTAGTTTACGCATTGATTATGCATACGGCCACAGATTGTTGAGAGACGGGGGTGTGGGAGGGGGTGTTAAAGGATTACAAAAAAAAAAAAAACCACAATGTTATGTTTTTACTTGACGGAGAAAAACATCCAAATATAGACAATCCCACATCTTAAGGCGAATATCTCAGTGCAATTAGGGCAAAAATAAAAATATAGTTTACGTTTCTTGTCTCCGTGCTGATTCATTTCAGTAAACATGGTAAACCTCCAACTGCCACATTTTGACTTGACAGAAAAATGTCCAAATAATTATAGACACTCTCACTCTCATTTGCTTTTTTCATTATTTTTTTTAATCGTTGTAACATTATAACTAAGTCTAGTCTCCATGAGGAGAAATCAAAATACAGGAAACTTCACATTTCCGTCCCAAATTTCGTTAGTAGTTGAAGACAGCTAAACTTGACTTTTTGGTGTCTTCAGTTCCAAATTTAGTTAGTAGTTGAAGACTGCTAAACTTGGACTCTTTGGTGTCTGCCTTTGTTCGCTCGTCCTTTTCTCGCTATAGCACAAAAACCATCGTGTCCCTGTGCCCCATTCATAACTTTAAGAACTCCCGTTAGAACACAATTAGACATTTTCTTTACAGTCATCATTATCAGATAAATTAGGTCCATATCGCCACAGACAACCCCAGGTAGAGATACACGCAAGGCAACATCTTTAATTATATTGTTAAAACTATGTCCTGTGCAGGAGGATACTAAGAACAGACCAACACGAACATTTATTTACATATGACAATCCGCAAAGAAAGTAAAAACACATCTATTTACTTCACGCGTTTCTGTATCCTTCCTACTTTGTAGGCAAAAGAGATCGTCGGGTATTTGCCATGTTGTTGTGTAGTGCATTTTTACCTTCTCGAGGGAATGTGAGGGTTGAAGTTTGGTTGGCAAGAGGGCCAAAACGCATACAGCATTACGACACAAACATAATATATCTCGAAAAGTTTTTAACGGATTGGAATGACACTTCTACATAATGAAAGTAGGAGTGAGCGAACTACTTTCATGACAAAACCTCAAAATCGGCAAAATGTCACAATATGACAAATACCTCTCGACATTATTTCATCCAGATCTTTAAATATATAGGATAGCTTAGTTCACTTGTATTTCCCACTGAGACGGCCAAGGAAATTAGGTTTATTACCAGGTCATCATTGATGTTTCATTTGGTGTGTGCGTAATGGGTCCCAGCACTCTGAAAAGGTGTGACAAGTACTACAGAGTCGTGTGAGTAACTGAACTTAACCTACTGATAATGCGTGCAAATGCGTGTGCGGGCTGTACCTCTGAATATATTAGCGCAACTTTATTGAAATGCCTTTGGTCTTAGATCTACGTTTCGCAAGTGTTATTAATGTCTTATAACGAATGGGTTTGTGCAATGAGGGTAAAACATAATATTTTGCTATTCCCTATACCGGTTATAATTAATTAAATAAATACAATGAACAGCCATAAGAGTACCGCCGCATTCGGTGCTCTAGACACAGTAGTTTAATGTTAATTAAACAAAGCAAAAAAATACAGCTGACTCCGGTATCACGAAAATACAGCCACGTGATAACATTTCAGCCTTACAATAACTACCCGGTGAGAAAGTGGTCTAGAGGCAAGGTGCTCGCCTCTCATGCCAAGGGTCTCGGGTTCAAAACTCGGCCGGTGCAGGCATGTTGGAAGCTTGAGATTTTTCTCATATTTTCGTGTCCCCGATCCTATTGGGGGGTAGGATCAAGTACCTAGTCTTCTCTGATAAGGACGAAACATTTCGGAGGGCCCGTGTGCACGTTGAGCACGTTAAAGATACCTTGGCAGTTGGAAATCGTAAAGAGCAGGCCGAACAGATCGCTGCCCGGACAAAATTAAATAAAAAATTCATCCCTACCATTCCCTCCCCCTCCCTCCCTCATCCCCCCCCCCCCGAAAAAAACTTGCAGACCGACGCTGCACTGTGGCGGCGACATGCCTGCTCCAGTTATAACTGGGCTGCAAAGGCACAAAGGCAACTTTCCCAAATGGGATTAAAGAAGTATACAAATACAAAAATACAAATACAAATAATCGTGTTCTATTTTTTTGTTATCATTGTTTGTATTGTGAGAGCAATAGTGAAAGAAAATCCAACGTCAATATCCTCTGAAGTGATTTTTTTACACTATTTAAGATGTGGCCTACGGTTATTGGTCAGTGAAATAATGTAAGAAAACACTCTGAAAATATGGGGTGAATACAATTGAGCCGTGTAACGTGAGTAATTGAACTTGACAGCCTGATGAGTGTGCAAATGTGAATGCGGGCTAGGTCGCTGCATATATTAGCCTATCTTTATTGAAATGGTCACTAGTATTGCATCTCCGTCTTAGTAATGTCTTACTGCGAACATCTTAGTGCGTTAGGGCAAAATAGAAATAAAGAGTATCTTTCTATTCTCCATACTGATCAATCTCAGTAGACACGACGAACCTCTATAATATAATGTATCCCCACATTCGTAAGTGTAGGCTTGTGGTTTAATCTTTAATAAACAAAACAAAAACAAAAATTCGTCTGTCTCCCATGTCGTGAAAATACAGCCATCTGATAATCTTGCCGCATCAGAACAAATGACCCAGTGAGAAATACCCGTGTTTTATTTTACTCTGAACGATTATTTTTATTGTGAAGGCATTAATGAATCCAAATCCGACCTCAGTATCGGCAGTTTCATTTTAAACACTATTGTGCAAGATGTGGCCTATGGTTGTTTTTTTATTGAAATAATATGACAAAACAAAAATAATAACACTTTAAAATTATTTTTTTTTAATTCATGTAAATATGATTTGAACAGACAGGCAAGTAGGATTATGATATAGAAAAAAAAATAGTTTTGAAATTGTGTGAAAGAAATATCTTAAATAATTTTTTTTAAAAACGTCCAGGATTTGTAAATGTCAAAATAAGAAACAGTGTTGATTAACTATCACAGGAACACAACACGTCATACAGAAGTCTAACACTGGATTAAAATGACATCGTAGTAAGCATTGAATATCCTCTAAATAACTCACCTGTCATCCACTTTGCTCACGAGATGAGTTATAAGTGGTGATATCTCAAATCAAAGAAAAAAAGGGAGGTCACAATGTTGTTATAATAATCTTCTCTGCCTCTCGAGACACCGCACGCGAGACATTTCAACTCAGTACTAAAGCACGCACGCTGGGGGCGAGGAAGTTGGCGCGATGTCCGCTATGCGTTGTTCGCTCAGTTGAGCGGATGCTGCAAACAGCTATTTGGCTTGACAACTGGCCACTTTCTCTTTCGTTTCTACACTCATAAGTATATTTATTATTGTCTTAAATGGGACCATGGTACTTTGCAAACTGTATATCAGGGGTGGTCAAACCGCGGCTCGCGAGCCACATGCGGGTCTTTGGCCTCCAATATGCGGCTCGTGGAAATAAAATCTGTTGGCTGAGCTCTTTTTTTTCATCAGTTAATATATCAGCCAAGATTTTGAAAATATTTGGTAAATGTATGTATGTGTGCTTTGTGATTACTGAAACTAATATAAATTAACTGCCTACATGGGTAAATATTGTTGCATATATGTATTTCTTAATATTTATACAAACTTTTTGTAACAAATGTGTATGTAACAATAAAAACGTGTGTGTAAATTTTGTTGATATCTTGTGGCTCTCGAATAATTATCTGAAGTTTATCGTAATACTGTGGCTCTTACTTTGAGCCAGTTTGGCCACCCCTGCTGCTATATGAACTGTTCAACACAACTCAGTATTTTCTTTATTCGGCTTTGTAATTCAAGTCCGTTCCCCCGAACAAGACCATTGTCATGAAGATGAGAAATGACTGTATTCTGTTGAAGAAAATTGGAATAGGCCATAAACCTTCAACTATTTTGGACCTTTTGTCTGGAACCAGATACCCTTGAACATTCGCGAATCACCGAATCTTGAAAGCTTTAAGAAAAGCGTAAAACATCACCTTTTCCTCCGAAACTGTTAAATTTTCAAAATTCTATTCTGTACTTTGATGTTATAATTGATTCTTTTACCTAGTGCCGTATGACTAAGAGCGTCTGTGTGTGTGAAACTGAAAGTTTGTATGGTTGAGAGTGCGTGTTTTAGTATGAGATTTGGAAAGTGTATGCATGAATCATTGATGCAATGTACAGCACATTGAGTAATATCTTATTAGAAAATTAATGCGCTATAGAAATTCTATTTATTATATTATTATTATTATTATTAATGCTAGTTGTTATTTTGCTCAGTCGATAAACTGTGTGAGGGTAAAACACACTATTAACAATTCATTTGCTTTCCCTCATGAAATGTGATTTATCCCCCCCCCCCCCACCATATTTCTCTCGTCCTTTGATCTTGTGTGAATGACAGTTAAGTCTTTCTCTCTATCTCCACCTTGTTCTTTCATTCCCTGCCTCCATTGCACGTTTGCCACTGTTGTTCGTATTGATTTTCGAACAAACAAAAAACATTTAACAACACACACAAACATCCCGGCTTACCTTAACAAGATGCAGCTACATTCATTCAAAGAGAAGAGTTTATTCATATTTTACTCCACAACGCATGGAGATATTCATTCATACTTATCTTTGGAATAAAGCCTCTATACGGATCCATTCATGCATACTCACATGTCATGTCTTTTTAATCTGTTATACGTGTAGAGAATTTCGGGAAAAATCGCATGAGCAACTAAAGGAGAGGACGACAGGTGCCTAGTTTTTAGACTTGCTTGCAGTAAACAACCGTGGATTGGGATCGTTAGTCTTTTATGCGTTGAATGCCTCAAGGAATCAGCATTCTATACTGGCGGGCTTTTCTTCGCACGACCCACATATTAAAAGCTATTTGATGTTTGTCACGCTGTGGTCGTTAATAAATTATCCTTAGCCCTAAACTGGTTTGAACATCTTTAAGTCCAATTGTGAACGCTAAAACTTAATCCTATTCTCAATTATAACATCACAAACCATGTTTGGTCAGATGCTGGACGGTGGTACGGGCCATTCATCCATAGATCACTTTTTCTGTAATAAAATCATTTTAAGTACACTTGTATTTCATCGACCAAAAAGAAAACAGCTAAGTTAAAGTTCTGACCAAACGAATGTGTACATTAGCTCCAAATCTTTTTCTTTCTTTTTAAAAATCTTCTCTGCATAATTAAATGACAAACAATAACAATTACGTTTTGTTTCTGGTGAGCTGTTTTAGCTTGACATTCATTTCTTTTTGATAAAACAAAATGCTAAGACACCAATAACCAAAAACGCCAGTTTTCTTATTCTGTGAACAGCAAATTTTAGGATAGGTCATAACACAAAACGGCAATGTCACCAGGTTCTCTCTCCAGCTTTATGAAGACATTAAAAATGTATCTTGAAATGAGATAGCCACGAAAACCATAGCAGGTTGGACGACTTTGAAGTAAAAACAGTGAAAGCCATACAAAAACATAGGTAGAGATCATTGGTATCATATGGGATAATTTACATGATGCCCTTGTCAAAGGACCTGATGCGAGATGGTTAATGGATTAAGCAGTGAACAGATGTTCACGCCTGAGTCGCACCCAGAATCAACGATTTTTCTCAGTGGGGCATAATTCAGGCAACATTTCACCGGGCGCCCCCAGAGGCTTGCAGATCTATCGAGAGGAATAATATATATGACAAATGTAAAGAGTGAAGAAATGGCATCATGAATGGCTTTCAGAGAGAGAGAGAGGAAAATAAAGTGGTTGGCGATAAAGAAATAAACATCAGCGTTCAGTGGGATGGAACATTTAAGAAAACCAAAAGGCTCAATGCGTCCAGCAAAGAATATTACATTAAAGGAATTCTATGTGTCGATCTCCTGTGGTTTATATATTATCTGTGCATGCCACATAATTCTTCACATAGTTTATGCACACTGATGTAGGCGTTCTCCTCATAGCTTTTACAGGGAGAACGCTATGTAACTTTCCTACATTGCATGTTCCAGATAAACACATTACATCTAATGGCCCAGTGCAAGAATGAGATGTAATTTCTGATCATTTGCTCCAAGTTCTTGTCTCCAGCAGATTAATAACCTAATGAATATGATGGCCCCCGAAGTCAAGATATTAACATATTATCTCGCGAACGAAAAATGAAGGCAATTTTGTAAAGATGGAAAATTGTTTCAGAAGCTAGCGTTGGTTTTCGCAAAATGCGAATCACCCACCAACAGGGCGTGATTGTGCCATTTCACGTTCAGACCATTGGTAAGGACGAAAATGTCTGACAATGTAACCATCGATTCAGGGAGTTTATATGAGAATGTTCGTGTCAGCATGTTTATATACATACAAATGGCATTTGGTGAGGAGGTTAAATCCAACGCAGCCTTTTCGTTCACGCTAAGGAATGTGATCGATTTTATTATGATAACTTCATAACATTGGCGTGATCTTTCTTTTTTTTTTCTGTGCTTGCCGGACAAGTTCGCTGGACAAGTTTCCTGATGAATGTCCATAAAATTTGCATCGAAATAAAAAAAATTACCATATATCCCAAAATAAATTAATGACTCGGTGATAACAATGTTCATACTTTAAATTCTTTGGACATGGCAGAAATTTCAGATTCAGTTCAATTTTAGTCGCTTTGGTGGAGACATGGGACGAGAATTTTGAATCTTGAAATAAAAACTTAGGACTTAGTTGCAAGTTTTCCCTGCTAAGCGGTGCATGCTGTTACAAAATGCTACTGATTACGAATCGTGGAATTGTCTTTGAAATCATGTAGATGTATGTGGGTGGAATAATTATCCATTGATTCTTAATGTCCAGTGAAAAATGGAAAATATACACGAGTGTGAAGGTCACCAAAATACACAACCATCATCCGTTACACAAAGTAATTATATAAGATATCACCCACTTGACTTAGGTATTAGCGGTTTATGATATACCAGGATCTCTATCAAATAGTGAACTTGTCAATATAACATTGGCATTTTAATGAACAGACAATGCTTTGAAAATGGTGGCAAATAATTATTTTCATTTCAAGTTACTGGTTCACCTGTTTGAAAGTCCTTTCAAACTTTTACTTTCTATGGAGTGTTTCAGTTTAGGAATACAAAAAAAAAGTCGCCACAGTTGCCCTTTGAAAGCAGGACTGGAATTTTTAAACCTCTGCAACTCGTGTATGTATAATTACATCATTTGGAAAAAAAGGTATCCTGTTTCCTACAAGATAGTTAAATAAGAAATTTATAAAATCGGTACAATACAGCATTGCTAAGGCTTCGTCTCTGATCTTATTTCACTGCATCAATGGATATAAGAAAATCAGGATCACGGAACAGAGATAAGAAGCTTTACCTTTTCATCTTTGAATAACTAAATAAAAAGGAAAGAGCGAAAAAAGGGCGTTTTTGTTCTGTTTTGTTTTTGTATTGAAGTTAGTAATCCGAATGTGTGTCTCCCATTTCATCCCATCAATCTTAAAAACTGTGTGAGACAACATTTATCCATCGCCCGCGGGATGTAGCTGCGAGACAAGCGCCACACAAATCAAGTGTTGCCATTTCTAACCAGATTTTTTATTTTGGATGTTCCATCTCTGGGAGATTTCGAACAGGAACCTATTTTGTTCGATCCCTTTTCTTAATCAAATGAAACCAGCAAAACGACGGTGCATTCTTAATCACACGTAAATTAAAATAGAAGGAAGTAGAACAGATCTGTTGCAGTCATAATTATTTTGCTTCTCGCGTGGACCATACAAAAAAAAATCTGGTGTAGTTCCAGTTTTTCTTGATGAAACCAATGTAAATAAGATATTAAGTCATAATTTATATTCTTTATCGATTAGTTCATTATCTTTCTGTCGGAAATAGACTTTTTTTAAAAAGTCAATTGAAGCCACTGTAACACTCAACTCAGTTATAATTGCAGTTTTTCTTTAATTCTAGAACGATAAAATTGGCACCATTGCTCTGCGATTTCTGTTTCTTAACCATTGTGAAAACAGTTTAGACCAGCCGCAATGCTAATTCTTTCTATTTTCGTACGTTACTGTCCAAATTCTTATCCAGCTTCTGTCCTTCTTGGACAAAGAAAGTACTGTAATTACAAGAGATTCTGATGGCCGGGTAGGCGAATTTGAGACTGACAATACCCATTTTGATAAATTGATCAGCATTAAGGCAGTTCCTAACCCTGTGCTGTTAGAAAGATAACCCAATGGTTAAATTTTAATCCATCCGACAAACAAACCATCAATGTCGGTAAAAGAGCCTTCTTGACCAAATTAATGATTAGCCCACCGACTTAGAGACTACAAGTAATCTGACTGGTAAAAAAAAAAAAAGGTCAAATCCAGACGCAATAATCACTGCGTTGAGTCAAACTCACCGTGTTTCATGTTTGCCAACATAATCATTTACCTCGTATCTAATTCAATTTTTTAAACACAAGGGGAGGAGGGGGCTTCCTCGGACGATACTGCAAGGAACATTCCAGGGGAAATGCCGCAGGAGAAGATAATATCACAAGTGATGGCCAGACAAAGTTAAGAGTGGACGGGTCAGGCGTTTGCAGTGATGCAATACCTCGTACAAAACAGCCAGGCCCCGGGAAAGACTGATCTGACGCACAACTCCTTTGGGAGTTAGTCTAGTGTACAAGGCAGGGCAATAGAAGGTACCGGTGGTTACAGATTACACATAATACTAACAATAGTTTACTTCATCTCATAAATAGTTATCGTACTTACCTTCAAATGGGTCACGCACTTAAACTATCCTTTCAGGAGTTCAGTACAATCAACGCTGTTAATGTTGAATGGACTGTAAGATATGAAATAAAAAATCACACGAAATCATATGATTCTGATAAACACTTCAGTAAGAAGAAGAAATTTAAACTCCCATGCCCTCGTTTGCAAATTCACGCTCTGTCAGTTTTGTTCGTGTCCCGCTGTCAGTTTTGTTCGTGTCCTGCTTTATAAAGAGCTCTTGTTATAAGTAAGTACGCGTCCCAAGCGTTTTGCATTAGGGGCGCGTACGTATACGTACTATCCCTAACCCCGTCCTTGTCCTCAACCCTAAATCTTATCGAATCCCAAACCCTGCCCTCTACCCTTTCAACCAAAAAACAGGAGGAAAACAAAAAGAAAACCTGAAAGAATCATTAATCATAGTTTATTAAGGCTGTTGTCAAGGAGCATTTCGGGACGAGCTCTTTATCTCTGGAGTCACAAAAGGCTTTAAAATACGTACCCCTAGCAAAAAAACTTGGGGAACGTACGCACTTGTAACAACATCCTGTATAAAGCAGACCTGCCTTTCGAATGTTAATTACGGGTGTGCGAGTAACGATTCCGGAATTGAGTACTCGATTCTTAACTGCGGCGATTCCGGACCCGAGTCTCCAATCAAATACTCGATTCTGGACTCGATTCCAACAAACCGATTCCGGACTCGACTCCTCGGTAAAGGACTCGAGTCCCATACACAAATTGGGCAAAAAATTACACTGAAAGCACGTCAAATCACCACGCCACCACCACAACCACACGTGCTGGGTGAGTACAGCAAGTGGAAACCGACGGCAACAGAACTGAAAGTGAAACTACTCTTAGAATTCCAAGAATTTACGGTGGTTTCGATTTCAAAAGAAACACTCAATGCTAGCCTTAGCTCACACAAGTTGTTATAGTTTACAACAACAGCAACAACATCGCCACCATCATCACCACAACCAACCAATCAACAACAACAAACAACATTCCAGCATCCTCCGTCCCATCAGAGAGATTGTTTTCTGCTGCCGGAGAACTGGTATCCAGCAGGAGATCAAGATTGACAGCAGAAAATGTAAATATGTTGTTGTTTCTAAACAGCAATATGTTGTAAAAAAAAAAAAAAAAGAAAGAAAAGCACAAAAAAAAAGAAAGAAAGAAAAAAAAAAAATTAAAAAAGAAGAAAAAAAACTTTAAAAAAGAAAGAAAAAAGAAAAAAAAAAACCAACAACTTTCAATTGCTGACTATTAAGAACCTATGATGATCCCAAGCAAACTTCATGTATGAAGTGCATTCTCTGAGGTTCACAGTTATAAATTTTAGGTGTGCATTTTATTTTCAGTGTACCACCACCACCAACACCAACAACAACAACAACAGCAGCAACAGCAACAACAACAACAAATACAACAACAGCAGCAGTGGTGAAACAGCAGTGGCAACAACAACAACAACAGCAGCAGCAGCGATAACAACAGCATTAGCAGCAATAACAACAAGGTTAAAACAATAATTGCAGCAGTAGTGCATTATTATCACCACAAACCACCACTACCACCACCACCACCACCAACAGCTACAGCAACAACAGTACTGAAGTTAAAACAATAGCAACACCAACATTTGCCATGTAAAAAAAATTGAATAACAAGTTCTCGTTAGTATAATTACTCGAGTAATTACTCGATTCCTGGCACCTTGGGAATCGAGTCCTTACTCGAGTAATTATTCGACTCCTTTTGTATTACTCGATTCCGGAATCGAGTCCGAAATTTTTGGATTCGCACACCCTTAATGTTAATCAGAGCTTGTCAAAAAACGGCTCAGGGCAAGAATGTTACATTTTGAACAGGGAAGGAAAAACCTTCGGTAAAAAAAGCCACATCCTGGTGTTACTGTACTGTTTTTAGAGAACTGGGATGTTGATTTAGTCAAGGCTGGGATCAGGGAAAAATTATGAAACAATTCAATGTGCTGCGCAGCACGAGTTAGTCATTATGTCATATGATAATCTGCGTATGACACGCTGTCAACTACTATGCAAGTATTTTAAAAATATGGCAGAAAGAAAAATTTGTATATAGCAAAGTCTCGTGTAAGAAATAATGGCGAAACAACATCATTTCCGGTATTATTTCTTGCGGGGAGGCTTTGCTACATAGAGCTTTTTCTCTTTGCCCAATTTTGACTTTACTTCAAGGCTTGCTACGACCCGACAGATTTTCTGTGGGTTTTATAATATTTATGCAAATTTATATTTGCTAGCCCTCTTCTTTAATGTAAATGTTGTATTCCTTCCACACTGCAATGTATTCTAATACGTGTCTTGCCAGTTTCGATTCACTCCAGCCAGCAATGCGATAAATGTGAACTGAATTTTCGAACAATAAAAACCTAAACTTCAAACCTTCATGCATTCGTGTGTCGATTTGCTAATATTATAATGCAGTTCGAAATTGCTAGGTGGTTAAACATTTCACACAAATAATGTTATGTAAGGCAGTTCGGAGATGCTAGGTGGTTAAACATTTCACACAAATAATGTTATGTAAGGCAGTTCGGAGATGCTAGGTGGTTAAACATTTCACACAAATAATGTTATGTAAGGCAGTTCGGAGACGCTAGGTGGTTAAACATTTCACACAAATAATGTTATGTAAGGCAGTTCGGAGATGCTAGGTGGTTAAACATTTCACACAAATAATGTTATGTAAGGCAGTTCGGAGATGCTAGGTGGTTAAACATTTCACACAAATAATATTATAAATCTATACATCATACCTCAAGGAAACAACTACAAACCTACGACTATTCAGTGTACTCCAAATCCACAGCAAAGAACACACTACCGTCAAATCTTGCACTTATAAAATACCACATCCTCTTCTGCCGTGTAAATACTATGTTCTTTCGACAATGCAGTGTAATCTTATACAGGCCATGCCGTTTCAATTCGCTCCAGCAAAAGGATAAAGATGATTTTTTTTTTAACAATAAAGCTTACGCACTGTATGGATGACTGCATTCGGGGATTTCAAACTACGGATTATTTTCTTTCTTCTGGATTGCAGTCTTGCGACTGATAAGCCTATCCTTATGACAAAAAAGCAAATCAATGGAAATGGTGATGATTTCATGGCACTGAAATGATTAATTATGGTTTTAAAAAAAACAAATTAAAAAAATAATGATAATAATAATAATAATCCTGTTGCACTTTGACCTATTTCCCCGTGTTTGTAACAGGGCCAGATTACGATATTATAGGCCTCTGGGCTACAAATACTATGAGGCCCCAGTAATAAGTAATAAAAACATGAATTTGGGATTCTTGAAATCAGTTTTATTATATTGAATACCCACCAATATTTTCATAAAAATAGTACTGTTTGTTTTGTGGAAGACGACCTGTGATAAAAATTAAAATAAAGGTTTGATATTCATAATTTCACTTAGTCCCTGGAGGTCCTCAGCTGGCGGAGATGGTCCCTGAGCTGCAGCCCATACAGCCTGGCACTGGTTTGTAATGCCTATCATATCAGAGTTAACTCACATCATCCTGCCATTTCAAAAACTGGGGTAAAGTGGGGCACAGTGACATTTACCCTCAGCAAAACTGAAAGAGAAATATAATTTCTCTCTCGTGCGCTGTATTCCAAGGTTTTTGCCCTAGGAATGAAGCAGAGTTTTTATTCTGACAGCAGATAATCTTCTTGTAATTTAGCTCTCTCTAAAAGTTGTAAGATTATAATTTTACACGTAAGGTCACAATAATCTTATCCTCTTTTGATTAATTTTTTTTTGTGTGTGCACTTTTGACGCGCATTCCTGAGAGCAATCTTCAACAACTTTTCTTGCTTCCTTCTGCTTGAAGCACTACGAGAATCTATCTTATTATAAAAAAAAGACATAGTGGCAGGAGTAATTCATTGTGGTGCAATTTTGACCATTTTTTTTTTTTTGCTCCACGCTACAGCCTAAATGATAGAATCTATCATGAGTCAATTTTCCAAAGAGTCGACTAATCCAGCCCAATCGCTTTTGTATCAACCGATTGTGTTGATTCAAGTTTCAGGTATGTGTAAATAAAAAGTTGTAAGAATGTAAAATACAACGATCTTTGTTTTGATTCCCTATAGTAAGCCCACCGCACGTGAAACGATGTATTAATACGCGTTCAGTTCGGTGCGCACAATTTCCCTGTCAGAAATGAGTGCGTAGTGAGCGCATGGAATCCGTAGTAAGACTAGAATATGGGAAGATTTGTAGACCAAAAAAAAAAAGAGGGAGAGAGAGAATGGTGGGTCAATGGTTTATCCAGGATATGCCGGGAACTTCATCTAATTTAAATTTTTTTGTAACAGTATTAAGATGGGCACGGTAAGCCATACGCATCGGGAGGGATAATCCATTTCAAATGCTTGACGGTTATAGAGGAAAACTATGCAAGTCCATTGTGCCAAAGAAGTAAATGTTTGTTTGTTTTTAATGTAGTTTCACTTTGACAGGAAAAGTAAAAGGCTTAATTGTTATCTTTCGTTACGTACTAAGAAAATATACTCTTTCCTCTCCTGAAACAACAAAATAATCTGATATAAATGATGACAGTTGTCCCCACGTAAGAACTACCTAATTTTTTATTATGTTTTTGGCTCTTTTCGTCTTGGCAGACGGTCAGCAGCTAAATAGTTTTTTGTGCTGCATGCCTGGGCTGCGGGTGTGGAGAAAGTGCCTAGCCCATGGTGCACTTTTCCCCCCTCGACAGTGTTGATTTGATCCATTGGAACGACATGGTCAATACGCGTGGAATCAACAGTGTTGCAGGAGGTGCATTCATTCCTCCGTGTAGTCTGCCTTTTTAGGGATTCTCCCTATTTTCAATAATTAATAATGAATTATATACACATTTTGTTTTTTGTTGGAGATATGGAGGGGGGGGGGGGTGATGTGGCTGAATTTTAATCTAATAGATTCAATTTTGCCCGGGCAGCGACCTGTACGGCCTACTCTTTACGATTTCCAACTGCCAAGGTTTCTTTTGCCCTCCGAATTTTTCGTCCTTATCCGAGAAGACTAGGTACTCGATCCTACCCCCCCCCCCCCCCAAATAGAATCAGAGACACGAAAATATGAGAAAAATCCCAATTTCCAACATGCCTGCACAGCCCGGGTGACGAAGCCGGGACCCTCGGCACAAGAAGCGAGCACCTTGCCTCTAGACCACCTTGTCCCAAACTACCAAAATAACTACCTAAGCATAAAACAAAACCCCCAGCGCAGCAATAAGAAGGTAAGGGGCGAGGGAGAAAGGGGAGTTTTTCAGAAATTAATCTGTTCTGCGTTAATGTTGATTTTCTTGTGAGTCAAGAAAAATCGTCCATGTTTATGTCACGCGATGAAATCTTAATCTTATTGTGAGTTATTTTTCCTTCTAGGCTGATTTGGACCCAAAACACAGCATAATACCGGTCTATGGCAGAAAAACATTTTATTCTCTTGTAGAATGTTTGCCTTTTGCCCAGAGACGGAACCATAATAGAAGTCTTCACTGACATTTCCCAGCAGTCTTTCGAAGGCACTAGACAGCTACGAGGACGGACACCATTTTCTTGGAAGCACAAACACCTTACTTTCAAAGTGATGGGTTAAGATGTAGGCAGAGAAATAGCAGAAAACAAATCTTTTGAACCAAAGCTGTAAATCAATGACAGCTCAAAAAGTCGTATCTGACGAAGCCGTCTTAACGCATAGGCACATTGGGCAGCTGCCTAAGGGCCCCTAGGCTTTAGGGGGCTCCAAGCATGCAAATTTACTTTTTTTTTTTCTGTGTAGTTGCGCAGGAGGCGGGCCGCAGCCTATCGCTTGGCCCAGGGGTCCATAATGATGGTAAGACGGCCCCGATATCTGATGCAGTCTTTGGGGGTCTTATCCATGCACTTACGCTCACTGGCCCAGCTTCGAAATTGTTTATTTTGCGAGAATAACATGTGATTACAAAACTCTTTCGAGACTATGAGGAGGCAGGAAGTAGAATTACAGGAAGACACTTGAGTAGTAGAATTACAGGAAGACACTTGAGTAGTAGAATTACAGGAAGACACTTGAGTCTGAGATGCAGATCAAGTTTGTAAAATTCGTCCCATCCAAGCATTTTTTCCCCACAGATTTTTTTTTCTCCCATAGCTAAGAAGTAGCCATTTCTATGGTTAGTAATTTCAGCGACCGTCTATTCTCTTTACTTTACATATTGCTTCTACTGTTGTTATTGTTAAGTTATAATCATCCCCTAGATAATGGTAATGCAGGATTGACCATGTTAGGGTGACATCCATTGACTTCCTGCTTGAAACTAAATCTGGCTGTACTTAAAAGTTACGAAATCGAGGATTTGATAATGACATTTTAATGTATCTTATACATCAAACAGGAGACACTAGTATTTTTGGTGTTCGTCTGACATTTATTCCCGCATCAACTCATTTACTTTTATTCTTGTACTAAAAACAAACAAAAAAACATGTCCGTCCAGGATAGATTACGTTCTTGGTGACAATAGTACAGTAAGCAAATAGGATAGCGCATATTAAATTGTGTTATATATTCGAAATATATGACGGGCAAATGTGACATGTCTCGATGAACATACAAAGATAAGCCCACAAATTGTGACATTTTGCACACGTCAGGATATCTTACATAAATAAGTGACATGTTGTAAGAGGCGAAGGACAAGCTCACAATTTCACACTTCCTGAAACCACTGTCCTGAAATGTGGACTGACGCACTCATCAGGTCGGGCTAACCCTGGAACAAAACATGTCTGGTGCCGAAGCTGTTGAGCACCACGCCGGTTCTTTCCCTTCATCTAATTGAACTCCAACAGTTCCGGGCGTCAGTCAATGATGTCATTTCTTACACACAAGAGCTGAGCTTTCTGAGGACTTTACAGGCCATTAAAGCCAATGAATATTTTTAGCGGTCGAAAGATTTCAGAAAGGGAAATAATCGATGATTAAACGTGAAAACTATTCAGTTCAAATGACGACAGAGTTCGCGCCTCATTAAAATCTGGGTGGTACTTGTCCAATTCCAAAATATTCCTAAAGCCAGTTCCGATAAATATCTAACTTCAATACAAATTATTGTCTTGGTTCAGAAACCAATCGAGGTAACTATAAACAGGCAGGGAAATTCTGTGACTGTAAAATAGATCGCTGTCAACCCGACAGTATTGTGTAAGACATCGGATAGTATACCACTTCACACTTCTTCAAAGAATAGTTCGTGTCTGGTGACAGCATATTGGCTACTTCAGAAACAGCGCCAGCCTGATTAAAAGTTCAGCATTCAGAATTTGTTTCTTTTGCAGGAACTTTGCACAAGTATATTTACATTCTGGCGCTAAACATGCGAGTGTAAAATGTGTAGTCTTATTAGCCAAACAGATATAGTGGACACGCTCACACCGTTGACAAAATATTATTTAAAAAATCACAAAACATCTGTAGGGTCGCAGTAAGGCTTGAAGCAAAGTCAAGATGTGGCCAAAAAAAAAAAGGTGTATGTAGCAAAGCCTCGAGGAAGACATAATGACAGAAACGATGCGATAAAAAGCAAAGGAACAGGGGAGATAAATCAAGTTTTAAGTCTACTGACCTTCTTGGAGAGAAAAAAAAAATGTTATAGGATAGAACATTAAACAAGTAAGAAAAATGAACAGTAAACAATATAACGCAAAGAGGCATGCCAGCAGTGATAGGAAGCTGACAAAATATTGTCAAAAAAAAAACAACAGCTCTTATTGTCCCCACCCTCAAACACACACACACATGCATACATACAAAATAGGCATTACACCACAACCCGACCCCTATAATACACAGATATAAATATAGTAAGGGGGTGGCCAAACCTCGGCTCGCGAGCCACAAACGGCTCTTTTGCCTTCAATAATCGGCTCGTGGAAATAATAATGTTGGCAGAGCTTTTTTTTTATTTATTTAACCACGGTTCATATGAAATATATATCATTAAAAATTTTTTTTTTATTATTTTTTAACCCTTTTAGCTTTATTTTCGACAGTCTAATTTTGTTATTGAAATGCAAATCCGCACGTCTCTCTGAGACGTTCCCGTAGTTCAATGCCGCATTTAATACGTTCAGTTTAGTTAAAGGCTAGGTATATTTGGGCCGAATACGGCCTAAATAACGCAAAACCCCCGTTCTGGGTTATTTGGGCCGATAATGCGAGTTTGCAGTTTGCACTGTTCTGGCGTGTTTTTTTTTTTTTTTGAAACACAGAATTTGTGTCCGTGCAGTATTTCCTAAAGGTAGCGTCAATTACCGGTAGCGTCAATTACCACCGCATTGCGGTGGCCATTGACGGTTCATCGATCGCCAATGGCTACCCCAGCCCCTTTTCGCCTGATGAGTCAATCTGACTACCACCCATTGATACAAACTGACTAGACCCTCATGCCCCCAGGTCCATCTGACCATTCCAATGCACACTTAAATCGACAATGGACACAGTATTACGCGGTGACAATTGGCACTCCCTTGCCTAAAATACCTTCGGCCCAAATAGCACAGCACCAGGTTGTATAGGCCGTATTCGGCCTAAACATACACTTCCTTAGTTAAAACAATCATCTGTGAAGATTTTGCAAATATTTGGTATATAAAATGTGTACAAAGTGATTACTGAATCTAATATAAATTTACAATTTAAAAAAAAAAAAAACTGTTGCATACATGTAGTTCTTAGTATTTATATAACATTTTGTAACATAATATATAATTATGTAACAATAAAAATGCACTCGTAAATTTTGTTCACTCTTGATGCTCTCGAATACATGAAGTTTAACGTATGTGGCTCTTGTATTAAGCAAGTTTGGCCACCCCTCATATAGCACATGCGTATACATATATCTAAATAAAATGTGCCCTATGTCAACAGAAATAACGCGATTCAATTGACCTTAGAGACGAGACGTCTTGTGGGCTGCAGACTAACAGAAGTTTAAAAAGACTAGCCGTTGCTTGTTGTCAAGAACAGATTTAATTCATAAATGTTTCCACTGACTAAATTTTTGTGAGAGAGCAGTGAGTAATTTTTACAAACGTAATTATTGTGCGAGCCAGCATAACGTGGTCTCGTAAACAATTTGTTTTTAACAGTTTTTTTCCTAAAAGATAGACAGAAGGTGTGGGGAAGGATAGACGGACAGCGTAGGTGTGCATGGCTGAGCACTTTTTATATCTCGTGTTTTGAACTAGGTTTAGTAGAGAGGGAAGGGGTGAGTAGGAATTAAATGTTATTGAGACGTCTGTTGACGTACAGAGAAAAATCCGTGATCCAGAGTAAAAGCTCGGGGTTTTGAACATGTTAAGAATTTATTGCTATAAAATTACATTTTATTGTCTTGAGTGATTCGACCTTTGATGTCGACCCAAGGTCGTTGCGTAGGGCTGTTACTTAAAATAACTCAGTTCGGCAGCTGAGCTAGAAGTGGTTGCACCAATCACAATCCAGGAATTAGACGGAAAGCTGCAGATGCAGTCCAGTATTTAAGGCCATACAGAACTTAGTTCTGGGCCACATGTAGACAATGCATTTACGAGGTGGACGGCGAGCTCTCAGCCAGATGAGAAGTCATAGAGACGCAGCGATTGAGCTGATATGTACAGTGATGGAGCATTGTCAGAAATCTACGCTCCTGAGCCCAAGCCTACTTGTTTGAGCATTAAACCCACAGCGCTAATATCAACAGCCCTCACATTGTGAGGGCCGAATGGTGAGCTAAAGATTTTAATTCCATGCTGAATTTACAGCCACCTACACATGTAGACTGTTGACCAGTACTGCCAGACCACATGCATTTCCCGCGACCACGTGTGAACTACACCAGAGCGCGCCTGGCAGAGACGCTATATAAATATGTTTTAGTATGAAGAGAGATAGAACTTTAAACCTTACAGGATCCGTCGCCCTCGGGCGCGGATTCTTTTGAATGTAAATTTATTGTGACTTAGATAACTTCATATTACATTGCCTTAAGTACTTCATAGTTGCTCCTCAGCTTAGCTGAGCATTTTCAGTTGCTATTGTATTCGTTATCTATTGTATATTTTATCTTTGAATTTGTTAGATATATAAACTTTGCAGTCTGTTACTCAAATTGATTTATTTAGTTTTTAGAGTGAAAGTTGTTTAATTGTTTTTTTTTTGTGCTCGTGTGATTGGGAAGCGGACCTCTTGATCTATATTCCCCAAAATCCCGATCCGCGACACTTGTGATAGAGAGGAATGTGGGAAAGAAAAGAACGAAAACATAGGTCCCCGGGGAAGTCATTACTTGCACGCAAAGTCCACTTCTAAACCAAACAGTGAAAAGACTCAAGAGAACCAGGGATTTCCTTTGTAGCTATGTACTTTTTTTGGTGTATGTGTGTTGTGGGGGGGGGGGGGGAGATATTTGTTTAACGTGACACATTTCTCAAGTCTTTTAACGTTTCGTTTTTGTCTTACATGATTAATCTTCCACTTTTTTCCATTGTTTTAAAATTTACGGAGAGACTATCAGGGCCTTGCAGCCAAACTGGATTCTTTTGTACAGTGACTTTTGAGAGAAGTGCAAGGGTTACAGACCTGGAGTTAAGATTAAGGTTAGAGTTAGTATCACGTTGGCTTTACTTGTCATAATGAAATTTTCATCGGTGAAATCGTCAAATCGTCACGGTAACTTTTTTTTCTTTTTCTGACCACAATTTGGTTTAAAAACAAACAAAAGCAAAACAACAACAACAACAACAACAACAAAACAACAATCTGTTATGTGTAGTTTGGCTACATGACCCAGAAAGTCCTTTCCCAAATATCATCCTCCATCATCTATATCTCTTCACTGATACATCCATGTGTCCAGCCACAAGCGTCAGATCTTGCCTATAAATTGGAACCTGTCTGTAAGTCTGCTTCCTAATTGTGTCTGTTTCTGAATCTCAAGTGAGTCTACTGTAATCTATTATCGTTACCATCGTAGAAAATATTAATGATAAACACCTCAAACGGGCAGTCTCTAGGGGAGCATTCAATATAATAGTTTCAGCATAATTATATAACCATATCTTGTGTGTCCCTGTTGGCAGAAAGCGTACACTGGAACTTCTAACGCAACCAAGGCATCATTTTATTAGTTTAAGTGTCAACGGAAGACACATTTCCGTTCATGGTAATATCGCTAAAGAAGTAAAATGGGACGGATGTGTGAAGGAAACAGGCTGTAACATAAAGGTCACGTCAGTTTACAACGCATTAAGAAAATGAGTATTTATAAATGTATAATGTTTATTAGGGTCAACCTGCAATTAACTTGAATAGCATTAATTGACCGGTAACGAGCTCAAAGTCCTTCAGGATCAGACTTAAAGACTATTCGCCTACTTCTCTTTGGTTTTATATTAGGCCTATATGGTCGGCACGACGGCTTTTCTCTGAAATATTTAGGTGGGAAATAGAGAGAGAGAGAGAAAGAGAGAGAGAGAGAGAGAGAGAGGAGACACGGAGTAGATATAAAGCTAGAGAGAGAGATAGGCGGGACAGAGAGAAGAGAGAGAGGCGAGCAAGAGGAGAAAGAGGAGAGGGAGGGAGAGAGAGAGAGAGAGAGAGAAAGAGAGAGAGAGGAGGGGAGAGAAAAGTGTGTGTGTGAGAGAGATAGAGAGAGAGTGAGGAGAAAAAGTAAGTAAAAAAGAAAAAAGAGAAAAAGAAAGAAAAAAAGAGAGGTACCCTCCTGGGAATTGAATGAACGCCAGAACTTGCCTTGTCTGTTGACTATACGATCACCCTATCAACTAAATAAACTAAACAGTGGACAGAATAGATCATCGAATCCAAACAAGCCAAGGTCAATACAAAACCACACTGTCGACCTCTCACGGACATGTGTAAATAATGCCAATAAAGTACTGATTTCCCTTGCCAAATAACTGATCCCTCCACTGACCAGCGCATCCGTAAAAGCAACACGCAAATTTTAGGGCTTTCTTGGTCTCATTAAAAAAAAAATAATTCTGTGAAGGCGTACAATTTATTATTCAGCTATCTATAACCGGTATTTTCATAACCATTCCCTAAAACTGTAGTACTGGTTTTGACTACTTTTCAGGAGAAGCCAAAACCTGTTTTGTGTTTGTGCGACTGGTCCAGTGGCCATGACTTTTTGAGAGTTTGCCATTTGATTATTTTTCTGGACCCAAGATTATTTGCTGCGGGTTTGAATGGAGTTGAACACATGCAAAACTCGAGTCTTCGAATTTTTGAGTTACTACAGTCTTATGGAACTGTGGCGATTTTCCCCCTACCATTTCTATGTAGTGTAGTCGACACAAGAATCACTTGAAATAAAAGCCCTACCCTTACATTTTTTCTCCTGCTTGTCTATGATAAAATGAATGCAATAGTGTGGGGGAGTGAAATGATTTGTTGAAATGAAAAGCGGAAAATACTCAAAGTGCTTACGTGATTGTATACGCTAGTAAGTCCTTAGCGCTGTTGGTAAATAAATAACTAATCCAAAACAAAAGATGATACTCATACACATTAGGTCAGTGAAAGATAATAACTACAGTTTTTACTAGTTACATTTTCTGAATACTTTGTTGTTGTGTTTTTTATATTTAAGAGTTTGCAACTTGTGAAACCAGTTGTTTTTACATACACAGTAGTCAAAAAAAAAAAGTAAGAATTATTACGTTCATTTTGAACTCGAATTGAGTTCTCCTTTGCATTTTTAAATTGTGGGCTAGTTAGGTAATTCGGAGGCTGATAAGATGTGATCTTAGTTCTTGTTTGTTCTATCTCCATTTTTTGAAAAAAAAAAAAAAAAAAACTGGAGATCTTTCAATATGTAGAAGAGGTATAACAAATGCACACTTTGACACCTGTTTAAATTGAGCTATTGGCATTTATCCAGCTGTTTCACTGTCTCGATTTATTCTGACTCCTTATCATAATAGTAAAGCCGAAAACTAAAGCCATTCAACGTCGAATTTCTCATCTGTGCAAAAAGTGGAGTTGGAACAAACAAGAACTAACGTTGCGAAAAGTTGGCCATTGAAGAGGGAGGGAGGAGGAAGGAATGAGCAGAGTGGATGGAGCATGGCATGATCTATCCATCTATTGACCCCAATGTTCGTCCTTTCCACTGCCACTTCGAAGCAAGCACTTTACTAATGATTACAACCAAGACTTGATTCTGTTCTTCCCTCCGTAAAAGTCAATAAAACATGAGCACATTCATTAGTAGTCTGGTGAGACCCTTGAATTTATTTTTAGGTATCATTATCTGTCTCTTTGCATGATTGCTTGGAGGTCGATGGGCGCATCTTATCTTTTTATCGGTGGAGGCCACCGGGGCCTTTCCGCTGGGGTCATTACGACATTGACAATTACAGAGATCATTCAATCAACCTCAATGAATCAAACGATGCATCGGCGTGGGAATTTCTATAAACTAGTGAGATATCAAAGAATGTCTTTTAGAAATAAAATCGGTTACATTGAGGGAAAGCAAACTGCATGGTGCAGTTAAACAACAACAACAACAACAACAACAAAAAACTGCGCAATATTCAGATATGGAGATGATTTGCCTACTGATTCCATCCAGGATTTTGTACGTTCATTATGAGTTTATTGCCACTCACTGAAATGAAAGGAAAATGTGAGCCGTCTGTCTGGGTGAGATGTGAGGATAAACACTTCTACATTCCGAAATTTCACATTTTTTCTCTATCTTTGTATGCCTTATATACAGAGCAAATGAGAAATGGGTATAAAATAAGAAAACCGCTGTTTGGAAATTGAAAGAGCAACTATTTACTAATTTCTTGAAAACATGATAACTGATAACGAAGGTAAGTGGTTCGGTAAACAACAACAGCAAAAACAACAACAACAGCAGAAACGAGCAGACATGAGAAACAAATTAAAGGGACAAAAATAACCAGGTTAAACTAATATAAGAGGCAAATAGAATAATATAAAACTATTTCATCTGATTATTTTTCTGTGTAAGAAAAGAATAGGATGAACGAGAATAAAAATAATATAATAATAATAGAAATAAAAATTGACTGGTTTTCAGAGGATAAAAATGAAACAGAATCCGAGGGACAGAAAAAAGAAACAAAGTTGTCTCAACGAAGGATACAAACTTCATCACATGTCACCGAAACTCACGAGATAGAGACAAAGCGTTAATGAGTTTCGTGGAAATGGACCAAATATCTCAGTGGCAGGTCTGTTGTGGAACTATATCTGGCAGACCTTTTCGTAGTCAGGAAAACTCCCTCTCTGTCTCTAAGCTGCCTCATAGTTTGTCCCGACACGAAACTTTAGCCAAAGCACAACTATCTCTTGCGCAACAAAAAAACGTCCCATTGAAAAGATGCTGTGCTGCGATTTTTGCCTTGAACCATTTGATTACGGCTGAGTGTTAGGAAGGATTTAACTAAAATCAAAGTTGGGACGATGAAATCGCAGCTGTTGGTCGGCAGACTGAGCTCCGTCTTATTCCAATGCTCTCATAGCACACCATTAAGAAAGGAAACTGCGTATAGTTCAGTACCCTATGGTCTCAGGAAACGGGAGGAATTGCTCAGGAGAATATCTCTCCTTGATGTATCGTTCTTAACAGTCTTCTGGGGGTCCCTATCTTCTTTGTGTCATAGGTATTCAGATTCCATCATTAACAAAGCTCATCGATGACCAAAATTCAAGTACACACATTGGAGTATGTTATCTGACAGAAAAAATCAGAGGTATGCAAATTGATACATTGGTATGGTGCGACTACAGTTAACGGCCCGCATATCGCACACAGCACGAGTGCCATTGTTCAGCATAGCCAGATTATGTGGCAATCAGTCTGAAGTCTGTGTCACCCCAACCTATTGTCTTTGAGAATTAAGTTTAAGCCGGACTGTCTCTTCCGTCGCTACAAGCACATGAATCACTTTCTCTGCTCCATTCCAAATAGAGTGATCAATTCAACCTGCAGGGTTTGAACTCCTTAAGTAAAGAAAAAAATACTTAAATAATAATAGTGACGAGACGGTCTCAAATTTCGGCAGATTACTCGATAAAATGAGATAAACAAAGCGAGAAGTACATTACTCAGGAATTCAGATTAAACTCAAACAAAAATGACCTGTTTATCGACATACACCTATTTTGGACGTACAAGAATTAAAGTAAATGGGTTGATACAAGAATAAAATGTCAGATGAACACAAGAAATGCCAGTATCTCCTGTCTGATCTATGAAAGGCATTAAAAATCCTCGATTTCGTAACTTTTAAGTACAGCCAGATTTGGTTCCAAGCAGGAAGTCTATGGATTTGAGTGGAGGCAAGACCGCTGATACCCATTTGTCAGCTAATTTTATAAGTAATCTGGTGATAGAGCCACTTCAAAGTTATTTTTTCTTTAATCTCACGTGTAGGTGTCTTTGCTCGTGGATTTACCCTGGGGGATTTGAGTATTTATAGACGGTGGTGTTAGGTTTAGAAACGCTAAAGGTTAAGAAATGCTAGAAATTGAAACCTGGGGAATTTCACACGTCCTGCCTTTATACCCTGCTCTTATCCGCTTTTACTGAATTATAAACAAGGCTGAGCTATGAATTACATCAGGTGATCTGAAAACTCCCAGTTTGTCAGATCTCTTTACAGTATGCAGAGGTGTCGCCTGGGTTGCCAGCGCCCGGGACCAGGCAAGCATTGCTTCTCTTGACACGTGGACTGTTAACATTCCCTGAGTCCCTTCCACCAGTCCAGTATCGACCCCTTGTGCCCCCCCCCCCCAACCAAGCACACGTACTGTAAACGAAAATACTGATGTAATTAAAACAAAATGCATTCAAAGCTCGTATACTTAAACGTATTTATAATCGCCTGCTTTTATTTTGTGGCACATTTTACAATAAGAGTGTTGAAATCGACATCGGAATCTCTCTCAGTTGAAAGTATTGCGAGGTTACTCTTTGCCCATTGTAGATCTGTGATACATTTCGATAAATTTAACTTTTGAGAGACCTCTTGCGCTTTCACAACTGGCAGCTGAAACAGTAATAGTTCGGAAATTTTGCGCCCCTAAGAATCTTGTGCCCAGAGTAACCGCGCCTGTGGCCCCACCCACTACGTCACTGACAGTGTGTCCATAGTCGGATTTGTTGTGTTCATTGTGTGTGAATGTGTGTGTGTGTGTGTGTGTGTGTGTGTGAGTGCGTGTGTGCTTGGTGTATATGATATATGTGTGTGTGTGAATGATGAATATTTGTTTTGTATCACGTTATTTTATTTTATTTTGAAGGATCGTTCGCGACTTCACCTTGTTTGCTGGGAGAGACGGGTGAGTCTTCATTGGCGATAGAAATAAAAGAAGGCATGTGGATTGGCCTAAAGTGAGCATTATCATCAAAATAAATTACTCACGCTAGAGAAATGCCAACTGGGTCAAGTACAGCAAAATGTCTTTATGACCGGAATTTATAAACCTCTACGCGTTTTTAGAGTTGCCTACAACTGAAATTTTGTTGAAACTGTCGACTTCTTTTACCCTCAAGCTAACTTGAATTCTACCTCACAATGCATGATTTGAGCTGTAAGTTGTCGATTTTTTTTCCTGTTTCTATTTCAGAATGTTTTGCAGGAAGTTGTGAAGCCAACTGAAAATATACCGAGCCGCATAAGTCTTGCAACAAAATTCAAACGGCTATAACTTTTGAAGAGGTTAAGTTAATTCAAACAATTTTTTTAAAATGAAGTAAGCAAAGATTATTCCCGTGAAATAAAAATCTTTCATTTTCCTAATGACTAGATGCCATGTCGTGGACAACCACACAACAAGGTTCAGAACTAAATGAGGTTTCAGCTTTTCGGGTCTATGTGTTTTGACCGTTTCTATCTCGCCTGAAATGCTCATTTAGATCTAATTCGTTTATATTATGATCAACAGAACTTGAATTAGAGGTGACAAGGCTTTTTTAAAAATTATTATTTCATTCAGTTATTTCCAGCAGTTCAAATATTACAGTCGTATAAAAATGTGTCGCAAGACTTATTAAGCAGTCTAGGATAATTATGGATGGTAAACTGATGGGTTGGAGGTTTGGCCTGGTGAACTGAAGGAAACAAAGATTCCTCACTAAATCACCCCCCCCCCCCCCGCCATCCTGAATGAACAGAATTTGACTGATTCGCTGCTTTGGGAGAAGTCGATAAACTTGATAGTACTGTAGGCATCGACACTTTGATTAGAAAATAAATTGAGAGTGATACCCGCCCGCTGTGGGGCTGAGTCTGTATAATGTGGACCCAGCAATGTAGGAGAAAATTTCCCCCTGATCCGGTGGCAAACGTTTAAGTTAACTAGAAAGTAGCCAGTAGAAGTAAGCAGAAGCTGGGGGGGGGGGGGAGAGAGAGAGAGAGACAGAGGAATAAGATAATGATTCAGAGAAAATATGAGGCGAATTAAAGTTGTAGTGCCTAGTTAGTGCTCAGAAAACAGGACAGTAAATCGCATGATTGTGTGCAACTAGACTTCTGTATGCTGACTGTTTAGGTTTTTCCTATTCGAAACTCATCACTAGCAGCATGTTGATAATGAAAAATAGCACGTCGGCGAAACGATTTGGCTTTGGATCATTTTTGCATTCCTGCAGCTTCCTTGTAGCAGCCAAGAATGTTTTCTTTCGCCAAAAAGCCTCAAATTGATTAACCTTGCAACCAGGGAGACATTGTGATTGGGTCTCTAAGAAAAAAAAAATATATATACATGTATATCAAAAACGTGTGCCAGCAAATCTTACAAGAAAGAGATTCAATGATTCAGCAATGAAGAGCTGGTGTAACTTGCATACAAAACTGTCACCCAGAGAGCGGGTGTTGCAATCCTTATTTCTCTAATAGGCTCTGCCACGAAAACGTGGAGTGTGTGCAAGATTAATGCGCTGGTAGGTAAAACTAAAATCACAGACAGGAACAATGTGGCATCAAGTAAAGGCATTCTATTGTACCGACAGTCAACACAGTTTAGCTCAAACTTTCCAAGATCGTCGGAGTTTTAGGTTATTTGGCTTTCAGCTGCCGCCTGTATCGACTCCCTATTTGTCCATTTCTTTGTTTACCCCATTTTATTTCTCTCCTTCCCCCAAATCACACTCGGAGTGTGATATTTTGCACCTAACTGAATCATTACACGTCATCCGTTTTTCCTCCTATAATATTGTCAGTGCTATACTCGACGTATCTAATTTTTAACTGAGTACTATACTATGTCTTAAAAAAAACTCGATTCTTACCCTGAAGTCGGGAAAGTAGGACACCTTACCTGTGTGCTTAATCTGGTGTGTAACTTGACAGATATAGAATTCTGTACATGTATAGCAACATAATAATAGCACATATAACAAACCATAATATTATGTCACAAAGCACTTTTTCCAGGACAAATAGTGACAAAATATGTTTTATTATTGTTTTTCAGATTTCCAGATTGATCGAGTTGTCGGAAACAAGACTTGAGGCCTGGCGGAGTATTTACGCCATAAATCTGCTCATCTCATCCATGTTTCACATGTAGCAAATTTTCAGTGACTGTGCCTTCCGGGCTCACTGGCGGCCCCCACTTTCAATGGGCGTCGATAACAACTTAATTGTTGCTTTGACACGGGAATCAAAAATAGTTCCGCCAACACCATCTCCCACTACAATTGCACGGTGGAGAAGTCAAAACTGTGGGAGGATTGAAAGCTGCCTTGTGAATCTGATCCAGTCATTGTGAATTCACTTTCATGTACATCCGTCAGTGCATTTCTTTCTGTCTTTGCTGAACCAGATCGTTGTCTAGCGAACATTGCATAAGATTCAAATCAATAAAATCGATCAGTCGCTGTGTTTTGCTGTAATAATAATTAAAATCAAACGACACTCATGGCAGTGAGAATTGAAAATCCATCTTGGTGATTATCATAAAGTCATAACAATTAATTAGCCTTGATAGAGTACAAAGCATTGATTGATAATTTCACTACATTTACAACTTAAATTTTCAACGCCTACGTTAGAATTTCAGATATCGCACTATGTATTCTTCAGGTCTAAAGTGAGGATTCTGATTTCACGTGTTCTACTCTTCGATCAGAAATATATTCTCACCCAATTTGCCTTTGACTTCTATCGGAAGAGTTAAAAGAAAATTATACGAATTTGCCAACGTTGCAAGTCCAACATGCTCTTGACATTTTCTGCAGCGTTTGCATCAAACCGTTGACACTTATTACGTATCATTACACAAGAAATAGCCCGGCTGTCATCCCAGCAACAATATTTAACGAAAATGCAAAACTACATTTCCTTAACAACTATTCTGTTTTGCACTTTTCCACCCTTTGTAGGTAATATTACCACAGCAAGTTTCCTTGCGTTGTTTTCAACCAGGCTGTGATATTTAAAGAATTTACAGAAATGAAAAAGGTGATAATTTTGTAGTGGTGTAGCCTGAAATAATAAATTGTTTCCTCTTCTACCACACTGTTCATTCAGGACGCTATTACGTTGGCACATGTGGAAATTTAAGAATCAAAATATCAACAGGTAGTCGATCTTTCAATTAAATCCTATTTTCTATTGACAGAGGACAGTGGAGTTAAAAAGGGAAATGTATTTGCGTCGCCCTGCGGCAGATCAGTGGGAGAAAACTGTTGAAGTTCAAGGAAGACCATGATAGACTTGAGAAGCCCCTAAAAGAAAAACTGAACCTTACAGTTAAATGAAGCCCTTGGGCCTCCGGCAATTTCTTTTTCTTCCTGGCCACACTTTAACCTTGTACTTAGCCCTACAAACACTCACCTCGTTCCGCCCATTCATCATCTTGATGTCAATTGTCTTTCAGTTACTTTTAGTGGATATACCAATGCTTTTGTAGGTGGTTTTGTCAGCTTGACTCTAATGACTTATTTTTGTCCTTCCCTGTCTTATGAGAAGCTGTCCCATAACCATAATTATTTCCCAGTGTAGGCGAATTAAATATTCCCTCCTTCCCCCCCTCTCTCTCTCTCTCTCTCGCTCTCTCTCTCCCGCTCTCTCTCTCCCTCTCTCTCTCTCTCTCTCTCTCTCGCTCTCTCTCTCTCTCTCTCTCTCTCTCTCTCTCTCTCTTCCCCCAAATATGTTGTCTGTAAGATTGCTTAAATTCCCCTCAATCAATCAAACCAGGAATACAATACTTCCTGCCATGTACCGTAAACGTCAGCAACAAAATTCTACCCACATATCAAGTAAAGACGTGAATTTAATTAGACACTTCACAGAAGAAACATTCCATCATCAAAAGTTCCTCAAACACTTGCAAAGGAAAAGAGGTGCTGAATCGCGGGAGACTGCTGGTTCTGTGTGTGTGTGTGTGTGTGTGTGTGTGTGTCCGTTTCTAAAACGGACTGAGTTCAATAGCATTATGTTTTATTCATAACAGACCAATGTCGTTACACCCCCCCCCCTCGCCCCTCTTTCTCTCAGTCACAGATCACATGCAGATCCTATTTGACCACCCCCCCCCTCCCCGCTGCAAACGACAGCTGTGAGCTGGATTCTATCTCCATTACTGGGAATCCAAAATGAATTTATGCCGAGAAAATCCTGTTCTTCCCTCTCCGCATCTACTGCCTATGTCCTTGGAACGAAATTATCGTAGCTATTACCATGTTTTATCACGTAATGAGAGTTGGGGCCAAGGAAATAATGAAAATTAGTCTACATCCCAGAACCGTAGCATCATGTTTATTAAAAATTGTTCGTATTTTGCGACTACATGTCTGAGTTTTGTCAGGATCGTGGCAGTATATACATGAATGTAGAGAGTGAGTGCATTACAAAGATGTGTATTGGCTTTCAAGTTCTAACTGAATTTCAGTAGCGAGACGTCTTTTAATTTCAAATCTAATACCAAGCTAGTACTGTTGGCACGCACATACTATACCTTACGCTTGTTGTGCCTCTGCTCACCCTCCGTCCAATCAAAGGTGTTTTGAATGCTGTATTTTGTTCTATGCTAAATTACGCACGCGTGCCGTAACATCCAGCTCAACTCGTTGAGCCGATGCTTATAAAATTATCCTTCATGTTATCACATAGAACTCTTATTAGGATTCAGGTGTGGGTACAGACCAGGGAAGTATGAAGGGCTTTGCTCTCGCGTAAAATTAACGGCGCCGCTTCACTTGTACGTCTAAGTGGACCAGTAAGGCATAAAAATTTCTTTCAGTTATCCTATTTTTTTTATGACGTGTACCACTTATTGGTGATTAAAGAAACAGGAAATCACCAATGGATTAATCTTTGTCATAAAGAAGAGGGTAATTCGATTCAAACAGGCTTCTTTCTACTTGGCCGGAAAATGAAAGCAGGCCATCGATTAGTAGGATGTCAGAGTCTTTAGAACCGTTCCATATTTGTTATAACAATATTCAAGTGTAAGCGTAGATAACTTAATGAAACGTGCATTTACGTCTAAAAGATGTTGAGAAAGACAAGCACTATCTCCAATAGAAACTTGTTCTGCAGTGTAACTATTTTTGTCCTCGTTAAACAGTACTTTGGAGTTTTTCATTTTCTGCTTTTTACTAAGGTCCCTAATTTCACGTGTTGTTAGCTTTTCCACTATCATTTTGCGTGTTAATTCCGAGGTACTTGAGATGCAAACGATAACAAAGTTTTCTTGAACATAAAATTTGACGCCATGGGCACACTGATGTATTGATTTCCCGATGTTTTTATTTTTAAATTAATGTCGACAATAACAGTTATAGTAGAGGGGTACATTTGTGCAATAGAAGAAAGTGTTTTATAATCTCTCGTCTGCGTCATGAATGATTTTCACGACAACTGTACCATCAAAGAATGTAATTCCTTGACAGGAATATTTCTAGCACTCGATATAAGTAATTTCTATTGTGTTGCTATATAAAAACAAATTTTGAATTCATCTCCATAAATGAAAAGCGTACGTACCCTTCCCATCCCCGCCCCCGCCCCCCAAAGTATTCTTTTTGTACGATGGAGGCCACTCCACCCCCCACCCCCCAATCCCTCCAACCCCCCCCCCCCCCCAAAATCCCTCTGAGCAAGATGGCCCCTTAACGCAGACAGATAGCGAAGATAGGGAAAGTCGTGACACACATGTCTGTTAAGCTTCTCATTTATTCATATAGATTATGGAAATGTTTTAGTAATGTTCAGAATCTCTTCGTACGCTCAAATAACAACGATGTGAATTTGCTGTCCTCCCCCACCATGCCTCCCTCCTCTCTCTTTGCAATATAGTTCTATTCCAGGTGCAGAATAATGGTTGTTCAGTCATGAAGAC
>OZ007568.1:25641889-25674389 GCA_963931925.1 Onchidella celtica
CCGTACAGGCGAATTCAGGACAAATTAACTTTTTAACATGGTTTCATAGAATGAAATCGACCCCTCCACTTTTTGGCTGAACTGAGTTACGTACTACTTCTATGCTCCTTCTCCATTGTCTATCAAAGTGTCCAACAGATTCGGTGTGTAATTTGTAAGTAATAAAAGAAAAAAAAAGTCTTTACTCTAAAAGCCATGATCACATGGAACTTCAATCTTCGAGTTCTCAAGAGTTGAAGGACGGGAAATGGAACCTTGGCTTTATCTAAGGGGACGAAAATAATGTGCTCAGTGTTTCTACATGTATCTGAGTTAATAATTTTTAACTCATCGTGCCTGTATCTTCCAGCGGGGCTCAAAATGAAATATTTTCTGGGACTCGTATACAATCAGGGGGGAAAACAAAAAGAAAATCTGAAAGAATAATTAATCATAATTATTTTAAGGCTGTTTTTGCTGTTGTCAGGAGCATTGCGGGAGGAGCTCTCTAGCCTTGGAGTCACAAAAGGCTTTAAAATACGTATGCCTAGGGCAAAACCTTGGGGGATGGACGTACTTGTAACAACATTCTCTCTCAAATGCTATGATTCTAAGTTTAATGTGTACTACTGGAATGTGTTAGTGGAAGCTTTACTAGCAGCATTTATAAATTTATTTATAATATCATTTACAATGAATATAAATTGAATACGATATGTTTCAAATGAACTGCACTTTATAGTAAAGACATCTTCCTGCCCTGTGACCAGATGGCCACGGTTTTCCACGTTCATATTTTGTGTACCTGCATTATGATACAACCGTGAAAAGCTAAAATGTATGCATCAAGTAGGTTTTTTACTAGGTCAGGCAGAGCCAGTACATTATCATACATTATTATATACTAAATCTGCTACTGGTAACATGTAATCCAGTACAACCTGTTTCATGAACTGGCACGCTAGCATGGTATCAGTGGGCGTGCACCTGTCGGTGCAAACGGCCAGGGCGGAGGAGGTTTCATCTAACCCAACGGCCACATGCTAGGGCACAATGTGACCCTCAGTACTTGAGTCCTTCACATTGGCCCCCGGTAGCGGTGTGGTCATAGGCTTGTTTGCCTAAATCACAGACGAAGAATTGAGCAAACTTCCCGGACGCAGCTTCGAAGCTGGCGGCAGCAGGCCAGTGGTTGATTGATAGGGCAGATGGCAATATACCGTCACTCTGGCCTGGATATCGTGACACAGAGCATCCACCTGTATTGGTGTTCTTTGGTTTGGGTCTTTCACCCTAGTCAGTTGGGACTGCGAGGCTGTGGAGTAGCCTACAGGCAGCCGGTCAGGCAATATGACTGTCCCTCTGGCATCCTCCTGCACCTGGATACATTTCCAGTCGTCTTGACCCTGTCTTGCCACTTGGATAAGTTGTGTCCAGGCGAGAGAGTGAGTCTGATGTTTGCGCAGCTCTTTCTCACTAAAAACAAATTCTTTGCGCCAGTCTTAACACTCACCTCGTCTTCTTTCATCTTTGTCTCGTCTTCTTTCCTCTCAAAATTCCAACGGCGATGGGCGAGTGCGGTGGCAGCAGGTTCGGATAGACTGGAAGCTGTTAGCACAGACCTACACGTTGGTGGCTGTGGGCTATGGTCGCTTCATCGTCGATTGAAGTGGAGGCGTGGGGAGGCAGCACCCACAGTAGCTGAGCAGCCTTATTTAAGGATAGCACTGCTCACCTCAACTGAGGAAGGGGCTAGAAAAGGTGCCCTAAAGAAAGCCCACTTCACATCACCCTGACTGGTATACCGCGACCAGTGGGGATCCCTTTTTGCGGTCGAAACAAAAAGAAATTCAGCTTACTCAGGCTAGGAGCCTGGAATATACGCACACTACAGGACAACTCAAACAACCCGGAAAGACGCACTGCACTTATTGCCATTGAGCTCAGCAGGTACAACCTGGACATAGTGGCACTCAGTGAGACCAGACTCCCTGATAGTGGCCAACTCAAAGAGCTCAGTGGTGGATACACCTTCTTCTGGAAAGGCAAGGGTGCAGACGAACCGAGACAGCATGGTGTTGGGTTTGCAATTAAAAATGACCTTGTCAGAAACTTGCAGTCCATGCCAATTGAAATAAATGACAGGCTAATGACACTCAGGATCCCAGTTGGGAAAACCCAGTCAGCCACCCTCATTAGCGCATATGCGCCCACCATGACAAACCCAGGTGAAGCCAAAGACAAGTTCTATTCTGATCTAGAATCTGTCATATGCTCTGTCCCGGCAGCTGATAAGCTGATTCTCTTGGGGGACTTCAATGCTAGGGTTGGCTCCGAAATCTCAGCGTGGCCAAATGTTTTGGGCCCTCATGGAGTTGGTTCATGCAATAACAATGGGTTGCGCTTACTTACTTTGTGCGCTGAATTTGGCCTGTTCATTACCAACACAAATTTTAGTCTCCCCGTGAGAAACAGAACGTCATGGATGCATCCCCGCTCAAAGCATTGGCATCTCATAGACTATGTCATTGTGAGGAAGACTGACAGAAAGGATGTCCTTGTAACAAAGGCGATGTGTGGTGCCGAGTGTGGAACTGACCACAGACTCATTGTTTGCAAGCTCAGACTAACATTGAGGTGCAATAGACGCCCTCAAGGAAAAGCGCCACCTAAACGCCTAAATGTTTCAAAACTCTGCTCAGCTGAGAAACAGAGCGAGCTCTCATCAGAACTCTCCTCAAAATTGGATTGCGTGACTTTTGACCCTGAGAACATTGAACAGAGCTGGACTGACCTAAAAACGACTGTACACTCTTGCGCCAGCAGCACAGTTGGTTTTCCTGTCCGCAAGCACCAGGACTGGTTCAATGATAATGATAATGAAATCAAAGTGCTCATCAAAGAAAAAAATAGTCTCATCCAAGCTCACTGCAGTGACCCCTCTTCCACAGCAAAAGCTGATGCACTGCGTGCATGTAAGGGTATACTCCAGAAGAAGCTGAGGAAAATGAAAAATGACTGGCTTGAAGAGCGAGTAAGAGAAACTCAGAAATATGCCGACACAAACAACACTAGAAAGTTCTTTGAGAGCCTCCGAGCTGTGTTTGGACCATCCCGCTCTGGCACTACGCCACTTCTTGCGTCAGATGGTTCAACACGCATTGTTGAATTGAATGCCATAATTCAGCGTTGGGCAGAACGTTTCGGAGGTGTGCTAAATCGGCCATCAAATATAAATACTGAGTCCATTGACCGCCTCCCTCAGACTCCTATTAATGCAGCTCTTGCCAAGCCATTCACAGCAAATGAGACCCGAACTGCCACAAATCAGATGTCCTTTAACAAATCACCAGGCGTGGATTCAATTCCTGCTGAGGTGTATGCCTTCGGTGGAGAAAAGCTTATTGAAAGGTTGTCCGAGTTGTTCAATCATATGTTGAAAGCAGGGAAGCTGCCACAGGACTTCAAAGATGCTTCAATCATCCATCTGTACAAAAACAAAGGGGACAGCCAAGTCTGTGACAACCATCGGGGAATCTCTCTACTTTCAATTGCTGGCAAAATATTGGCAAGAATGCTTCTGAATCGCCTTCTTGATCACCTCTCGTCAAATGACTTGCTTCCCGAGAGCCAATGTGGCTTTCGTAAAGAGAGGGGAACGGCGGATATGATTTTTGCTGCCAGACAGATTCAGGAAAAATGCATGGAACAAAATAAAGCGCTGTATATCACATTTGTTGACCTCACAAAAGCATTTGACACAGTGTGTCGTGAAGGCCTCTGGAAAATCTTGGCGAAGTTTGGGTGTCCACCCGAATTCATCACAATAGTGCGCCAGTTTCATGATGGCATGCAAGCTGCAGTCAAAAGCAACGGCAGTTTTTCAGAGCCCTTTGCTGTCACAAATGGGGTAAAACAGGGTTGTGTCTTAGCCCCAACTCTGTTCAGCATCATGTTCTCTGCAATGCTACAAGAAGCCTTTAGCTCTCCTCCTCAAGGGGTAAGCATCAAGTACCGAACTGATGGCAGTCTATTCAACCTCAGGAGACTTCAGGCAAAAACCAAAACCAAAAGTACTCAAGTTTGTGACCTACTATTTGCTGATGATTGTGCACTTCTGGCACACGATGAGGATAGCATGCAAAACTGTGTTGATAAGTTCTCTAGTGCCTGTGACAACTTTGGCCTCACAATAAGCACAAAGAAGACGGAAGTGCTCCATCAGCCTGCTCCAGACGACAAGTATCCTGTGACCCCAAATATCAAAGTCCATGACAGTCTTCTGAAGGTGTCGGAGAACTTCACCTATCTTGGCAGTACACTGTCTTCCGCGGCTCGTGTTGATACTGAAATTCTCTCAAGAATCAGCAAAGCCAGCTCTGCATTTGGCAGGCTTCGAAAGAGAGTGTGGGATGTTGCCGGCATTCGCACAGACACTAAGCTGAAAGTGTACAATGCTGTGGTCCTTCCCACCCTACTCTATGGGGCTGAAACCTGGACAGTGTACCAATCGCATGCCAGAAAGCTAAATCACTTTCATCTGGCCTGCCTTAGAAAGATCCTAAGGATCAAATGGCAGGATAAAATTCCAGACACTGAGGTCCTCAATCGTGCCAAGGAATTGAGCATCTTCTGCCACCTGAAAAAAATTCAGCTACGTTGGGCAGGACATGTTGTCAGAATGCCCGACTCCAGACTCCCTAAGCAAATCTTCTTCTCTGAGCTCTCCAATGGAACGAGGAATGTTGGGGCCCCAAAAAGACGTTACAAAGACACTCTCAAGCAATCACTGAAGGCCTTTGCCATTGATGTGAGTGTGTGGGAAAAGCTCTCGCTTGATCGTGCAAATTGGAGGGCGGCCCTTACCAGAGGCAGCAAAGCATGGGAAGCTGACAGAGTCCAGCAGGCTATCAAAAAAAGAGAATGGCGCAAGAAAAGGCCCAGTGGTACTGAACCAACGGAGCACTCTTGTCATTTATGCGGAAGGGTCTGCAGGGCAAAAATAGGACTTATCAGTCACATGAGAAGCCATAAGTCATGAAAGAACAGTCTTTCCATTCTGTCCTCTGTGTCCTTTAGTTCTCTTTATTGTCCATGTGTTGAAATTCTCAACAATTTCTGTTCTTTATTCCTTTGGTGTTGTTAAGGTCATCATCATACCTGATGGACGAACTATTATTATTATTATATACTACTTGGAGCTTTATCTAAACATTAATACTTAAAACTTCATCTTAAAAATGAATACCGTTATATTATGGAGTAATGAGAGAGCTATCTTCCCCTTCCGCTAACATTAGAAAATACGCCTAATATGTTCTTTACTATAACACTGAGGGGGCAGGCGCCCTTGACACAAAATTAATAGCAAGAACCATTGTTGGTAATGATAGCGATGGTGGTGATGTTGGTGTTGGTGGTAGTCGTCGTGGTGGCAGCATGATGAGTGTATGCAGGTTATTGCAATGAACCAGCGGCCGTTCAGCAAAAATTGAAATGTGGTGACAGCTGAAAAACTGCAGGGGATCAAGACAGTGTTGTATGTACCATGGCAAAATGCTAATGACAGAATGCGACCGAAATCACACGATCACCACAGAGAGATGAGACATTGAGGGTAATGATGACACATTCTACTGTCACTTGTATTACAGCCAATATACTTATATTATATTATATTGTAATATAATGTTTTACATTTACTAATAGTAATAAAAAAAACAACATTTCTATAGTACTTCACCGCGTAATATAAGCTGTGAGCGCTTTTCAGTCATTCTGCCATTCACAATCAATTCATAAAAATTAGATCTAATACAAGAACGTACTAAAACATGTGACAACGGTCTGAAACCGCAGATGTGGTTGTGTTCCATCCATTCAAAATGTGTGTTTTAAGATGTTTCGTAAAAATTTCAGTATTTTGTACATCTGAATATGAAGAAATATTCCTTATTATCCCCTTTTTCTCTCCCTCCTTGTTCTTTATTTGCTAAACACACATTATTTTGCTTGGCTGTTTCTGTTTTATAACTGCAATGAACTTTCTACCCGCTATTGTATTTGAGTTTGAATAAATTTCAAGAAAATGCAGATCATCATGGTTAATCGAGCTACAACTGTAAATTTATCATAAATGATAAGCTATCAAAAACACGACCTTGGCACGTGTTTACTATGACTTTCCCATTTCATGCTAACTCCTTATGATAGTAAAAAAAAAAAAAAAGCATTGCCAGAATAGGTCTTTGTTTACGTCAGCATTATCGATGATACGCCGTTTTATCGATTCAGCAGCAGCTGGTTTGTATTAAAGGTTTCCCATTTCATGCTAACTCCTTATGATAGTAAAAAAAAAAAAAAAGCATTGCCAGAATAGGTCTTTGTTTACGTCAGCATTATCGATGATACGCCGTTTTATCGATTCAGCAGCAGCTGGTTTGTATTAAAGAAAAGAAAAATTCTTCTTCGTCGAACATTATGTTGGCGATAACGTTAGTCTATATTTATCTATGACGAATCTGAAAACGTGCGTTTGGGATTTCCACTGGAATTCCCACATAACTCATAGTTTATATTACACAAAAAAATGACGTGTGGCGATGAACAGGTTTATTTCCCTTTCCAGGACGGTTTCCCCAGTACCGTAAAAACAATAGCATTACTCTGAAATATTGAGAACATACGAACGAAAAGAAGTAACACTAACAGTGATCACTGAACAAACAACACTCATTGCCTGTTTCGTTACCCTGTTCAAAAATGTAACGGAAACTGAATAACTTCATACAGAAAATAAGTGACTACGCACTGCGTCAAGCTGTGTTTTCATGAGTAGGCCTACTGATATAGAAACGGCAAAAAATGCACCAAGCAGCAAAAAGAAAGGGCGTTTCCATGCGTTTCTCTCAACACGAAAACATTCTTTCTGTTTCACTACTTGAACGGTTTCTGACGTTTCCGTACACATGAAAACCCAACTTTAGGGGAAGAGTTGGTGGAAGGCCGCTAGTTTCGGAGATGCTCCTGATATACCCTTCTCTTAGCGAAAGATGTAGAAGACGGGCCCGGCCATTTACGCATGGCTTTCATATCATTGTTGGCAGAATCTTCTGTCATAAGAGAAGTCGGACAAGAGAAGAGAGAATGGTTAAAATAATGATAATAATAATAATAATGTATAGCATTTATATAGCGCATATCCATTTAAAATGCTCTATGCGCTTTACAGAAACAACATGTCAACCACAGAGCAGAATAAAACAAGCCAGGCTAGTAATATTTCAGCTAATTATCCTCTGAAGTTTTTCTTTATCTGTGTAAACTTAGACCGTTGTTCTAAATCTTGAGGACAGGGCTTCTTTGTCCACATAAGTGCTTTAAAAGAGCATCACTGACGTATCAAAAGTCATGACAGTTGATCTTCCTACAAAGAACTGATGCAGGAACCAGGAAATCAGCACCTGCCACACCCTCATGACCTGATTTCCAAACCATCCAGAGCTTCCTGGTATAATCACTCACAAAATTTTGTCTGCTACCAGAATCGGGTTTTTCAGAAATGATATGAGTCACAGGTGAAATCTATTATTATCATCACCGCTTTGAACAATCAACGGAAATAGAATCATTTGCAAACTTTTCTGCTGCGAAAATCGGGTTTTTCAATAATGACGTGACTCACAGACGAATCTATTACAATTATAGTGTATTCTCATCAACACTTTGAATACTCATCGGAGGCTGTTCTTTTCCTTCCCTTTTTTCTCACAGTCATCCTTTTGAAAAGTCGCTACCCAGTTAATACAGGGCTCGGTCGCTGAAATCCCACGCCTGACAACTTGTTACACGAAAGAGCTCACGCCCTGCCCAGCAAAGAGCTCCGGAAACCGCAAGGCGTTAACGTTTTGACTGCCTGGCGGAAGTGGAACATTGCAGAAACCGCGATAATAACTTCATATCACACAAAAAGATTGCCCAGGCCATTAAGACTCACAAAAAAATTGGACGGGGTTGGTGGTGGGGGGGGGGGGGCGCAACGATGTCTCGGGAGACTGTGTTAGACATAGTGCTGAAATACATGGCAACTGCTGGAATTATTTTGACTATCAAGCTATCCTTGTGCTGAGATGTAAAAAACGATCTCAGTTTGACCAAATGACTCTGGAGTCTAATACACTTCGCGTTGACGTCTACTGAAGCAAACAACCATAACTATAGCTATGGTTCTTAATGTTGCAGTAATCGAGAGATTCCGATGACAGATTGGACTGTTAGGTTCAGACAGACATACATACATACATACACACACATACATACAGACAGAAACAAAGACAGCCAGCCAGCCAGCCAGACAGACCGACCGACAGACAGACAGACAGACAGACATACAGACATACAGACAGACAGACAGATTTTTGTTCAAACTTCCAAAACAGTGTTGTAACACTTTGTAGATGAAACGACATTTACATTTTGAAAAGAATGTAACCAATGTAGAAGCTCGCAGAGTTGGCACCATTATCTCAATGATGCATCTTTATTCACTTTTGTGGCAGAGGATGGAAAAGTCATGTACATAGAAAGAGTCAAAGCAACTGCAACAATTAAATATAGTGACTTGGTTTTGTGTTTTATGTCCCCATTTCAAAAACAGCAATTCAACATATCATGCGGAAAAGAAATGGTGTAATTACACAAAGTGCAATATGGATGCCGTTTCTGATAAGGCCCTCGTCTTTCAGATGGACAGAATCTGCAACAACAAGACGATTCAAGAAAATGTACAAATTTTCAACACGCGTAGCTGTGTCTCCATTAAAGGTGGAACATCATGGATAGTTTTCCAGAAATTTTCTGGTGAAACTCAATAAGCAATGTACCTTCCAAATAGAGATAACGTTTACAAGGATAACCCTGCTCACAACTTGTCTCATATCTTGACTAAAGAAAACATTCTTAAGTGTCCAACTGGAACAGGCTCTTGTGTATTGGCAAATGTCCGCATCAGATGTAGGTAGCACTAACGTATATCCAGTACCGAACATCATCATAATCCAGGTCAGGGACCTTAATTCACAGACACTTACGGGTTTAAATGCTAAAAAATTCACAAGGTTCTAGGCAGATGATACTATATTCCGTTTAGAAATCGAAATTAGAATGGTCAGTTACACTGCCTTGGCATACATAAATGACTTTGACAAAGAAATCACCAGATTAATGTATTATAAAGAGATTTTTCCATGCCAGACATTGACTTGTGCTTCTTTCACTCAGATTGCTACTTTTTTATAAATGCAATGCGAATGCTTTCCACAAGAGCCCGTTTTTATTATTGTACTGTTTGTCCTTTTGTTTTGAAAGTCATGTCATAATTCAGAAGATCAAACTACCTGATTTAATTTTAGTTTCTGTATGCTGAATGACTTCATGAACAAAATATGTTTTGAAAAAACAAGAGTGCCTCCAAATCTGCCACACTCCAAGAGTTATTCTTGTATATATTAAGCTTGGTTTGTTCTATCGAGCTATAGCACCATCAGACATTAAACCATGCTTTAAAAAAAAACAAGAAAAACCAACATGTCTTTGTTTTTTAACTCTTTATGTCCCTCAATAATTAGAAAAAAAATCCATGTGATTTGAACTATCAAGAATCCAATATATTTCACTTTTACAGTTTAAGCCTCTGCACTCAACCTTCCCATGATTCCATAGCATTATTGTCCACAGTTTGTATGATGTCAGAGTTGGCAGCTGAAGTCTTGCCAGGCAAGTAATCTGACATGTTCATGCACCAGTATCATGTCAGGGTAAATGGCAATTTGCTGGGTAGAAACATCAATCACAAGGTAACAACATTAATCTACTGGTACTCAAACATTTGCTTTTGGCAGTTGCACACAGCAATGACAGACCCCAAGATAAAATCAGTTGGCCAGCGCCAACGGCATCAGAAATCTCAGTCATACACATAAGCAGCATACAGGAAAGATTAACATTCAAAGAGCATACTTTGCTGATACATTCATCAACGTTTGTCTAGATGCAACTGCTCGGCGATAGAATTTCTCCAACCTGCAGTGGGTATCTGTATCTGAACAAAACCCTCTTAATTCTTCCAAATCATTCTGACAATTGTATAAGATAACAGTTTCACACTGTGCATCTAATATTTTTTGTTAACTAACTTAAAACTGAACTTTTAATATGCAAACAGAAAATTGCAATTGCAACAACATATTCATAAATAACAGGAACAAAAACTAGATTGATATGAAAGCTTAAGGATATATATGACACAAATCAACACCACTTTCAACAGACATGATGACCTCTCTCTCAAGAACCAAGACATTAACTCACATATATACAAGGTTTATGCATATTCTCAATACATTTTGATAGTTGTTATGTATCACATAATGTACTTTTTTCACTCAAATGTATATTATCAGTGAATGTCCTCAGTGCATCCCAACACTTTTCAAGAACTAAAACATGGATTTTCTCATCTACAATGTAGTCTATAAATGTTCTGAAAACATTTTGACAGTTTGCTGGGAACAAGCTAATGTTACGGCATTCACGCTAATGACATAACAAAATTTCTCAACAATATAAAGATATTTGAGAACAGTTCATTCTGATCATGAGGACTTTCTTTTTGCATTAATCAGGGGATAGGCAAAGTAATGCCATTCCTCTGTATTGTGACCTTAGAATCATGAATGGCAGTTCTCACCATGACTTGGTGATATCATTAAGGCATTTCTTTCAAGAGTTTCATAACCAAATGGCCAATCAGGTTCATTCTATCAATCACACACCAACAGAGATCATCATACTGAGCACTTCAGTGACTTCTGAATGGCCAGCCATTCTTTGATGCATAAACATAGAATACGGCACAGAAACAATAGAGCATACATGACTAAAATGATACAATTGCTGACTTGAAATGTCATATCTTGGGCATATTGGCTGAAGCAGTTTAAGGCAATTAATTTAATTATGATGATTTGCAAAGTATCAACTTAAGAAATATAATTAGATTGGAAAAATCATATTGTCTTTTTGTCAACACATATATATAAATTGTAAAATAATAAGATGCTCTCTTTGTTTTCATATGGTAAAGGGTAAAGATGTAATACAGCTGTGTCACTACAGGAGTCATAAAAAAAAAATTTTGAATCTTGTTTTTGCTTGCAGCATGGTACATGAACAGATACAACTCTTCCACCATGACGTTCTTTCAAGTTCAGTAAGAATTCAATGCAATTTACTTTGTAAAATATGCAAGGATGTTTAATTATTGTTGTATAGTTTTGAAATATACACAAAAACATCTCGACTATCCATACCAGAATCTGCATAAAATAAACTCATTACCTGTTTCTCACCACCAACTAAATTAAACGAACTTTGAACAGTATGAAAACATAATTTGCTTCCACAAATATAAAAATAAATTTGTTTCTTAACGTAAAATTAAATTTGCATAAAATGTCCTGCACGAGATAAAATATGTGTAAAAGCAATTATTGATCATTTTATCTTAAAACTAGTATCAGAACACTTGAGATCTGATAATGAGAGTGGTAACAGTTCAACTAGGACAACAAGTTCATACAGCTTACTGGTGAAGCTCAAGGTCACATTTGCTCATTGCTAAGTTTTTGCTGCCAATAGATGAAACAGATTAGACAGAAATGAAATATTTTCAGTAAATAAAAAAGTCCCTCAAGACACAACATAAAAGGTGTTCCTGTTGCGCTGTGGTTGTATATCAACCCCTTGGATAATGAGATCAACAGATGTCAGTGTAACATCCACAGACATTCCTTTATACCTACCTAATGTTCAGATTTCCCATTTTGCGTTCTCACGTATGAACAGTGCTTTGAAGGATTCCATTCAGGACATGCATCTTTATTTTTTATTCTGACTGCACTAACTTCAATGCTTTATGGAATTTGGTCTTATATCTGAGCCTCAATAAATGAATTATAAGAAAAGCCAGCTAAGAGAAAAAAACCTTTCTGAGTTTGTGATCTGTTGAATAGTGGTGACTGCAAAATGAAATGAGACTAATATGTCCAATAGATCACTCTGAATCTATTTCTTGAATTCCTGGAAATGACACTCTTGTCGTGCACCGAAGTCTTTCCTTTACCAGCATATAACCTTTTAAAAATTGTCTACAATAATTCATTTCTAATACTAGCCACTTTTTTTTTGTTTGTTGCATCCAAGATTTCTGAATGTTTTAAGACCTAAAAATACTAAACTTCCACAGAAAGATGTGCGCAATATTTTCTGAACATTAACAGAATAAAAATGATGAAACCTTTGTGAAATTAAAAACATGATTCAAGGCAACTTCATCTGGTCATCACAGACCAATGATAAAAAACGGATTATGTAACTTAGTGAGCATCATCTATTCATTTACTGGCAAAAAGTGTCTTGGTAAAAGGGCAATGATTACTGAAAGACAATCCTTTCTTGCTTCAAAGGTATAGAGGATACATTAAAACCTCAAATGAGAACAAACATGTTCCACTTTTTTGGTAAGACTGATGACACAACTAAGAAATAAATAACTCTGACATAAATGTTATTAAGTTTGCACACAAGTCATTTCTTCAAAAACACTGTCTGTTCACAGTAGCCAACAGACAAGAAGACAGGACAAGGAAATTAAAAGTAATAGTTGAACAATCTAAGATTACACTGTATTAAATTTTTTATGTCAGTGACGACTTTTTACCTTTTCTGATTTAGAATAACAACGCAGACATAATTATACTTAAATTTCCATTGCTTTTGACAAAGTATTCTCAATCATGAAACTTGCAAAATCAAACAGAAATTGTGCTTTGGTCTGAAAAGAGATTTGAAAAAATATCAACTACTTTACATAGACACACAGGAAAAATGTACAATTCATTAATGAAACAACTTTAGTCAGACAGAAAGTATCACAGAGTTACGGCATTATAAAAATGTAGCACACGACTTTAAAAACTGCCAATATTCACATTACTACATACCAAAACGTCTACAAAAGAAACAAGCCCAGTGATAGGACCTGTCACCAATAGAAAAAGTTTCATATGTTGTCATAATTTACAATTTCCACATTCAGGGATGTCACTATTTACAGATGAAATGGCAGAATATACTCGTACATCACTTTTTTTTCCTTTTAAAACAACAATACAAAGACAATAGGCAAAAAGAGAGAAAGTGTTTTAAGGCAGATACAAATCTACCATTTACTGTAGGAATGCAGAGGTATATAGTTGCAGAAACTGGCAGAAACTGGCAGAAACATGCATGAACAGCTTTCTGGACAGGGAGCCTGTTAAATCATCAAAAGCTTCTGCCATTGCTCATAATGAACTTGTGTGGCGGTAATTTGACTTGAATGAATAATGTTGGTATTTCTTGTACTGCTGTCACTTCAGTCCCAATACCAATAAATCAAAAACAGTCTGGCTCTGAACAGGTTTCTTTGTGTTAAGATTTACTAAGCTGATGAAGTAATAGAATAATTATAGAATAAGAGTTTCACAACAACTATGCGAAGTTTGTGACTTGTGTCCATAAATAGCTAGATGTGTTTTTAAATAGTATGGCTTAGAATTACGTGGAAAGTATCCCACCAGCATGATTTTCAAGCTGAACACAATTCTTACAAGATGAACTTTTTTAGCAGTCACTGAGAACTCGCTTTTTGAGAGTCCTGGATATGTCACTTGCTTAAGAAGTGTAGGAATAATCTTGCATGATATAAATCGAGATTTTGAGAAATACTACACACAAGAAATGAAGACCTTCAATTTGCAAAAGTTATGCAACAACACAACTCATAAAATCCAAGACACAGAATTCATATACTTACATAACTGGATAAAAATTTCAACATTTTTCATAAATACATGTATATAAAAGATAGAATTTCAATAAAAATGGAAACGTGATGAAACATTTCATGATCATGCAATGTTGACTCATCTATTGGTAATTTCTAGCAAAGAAGGATTTTTGTCCAGAATTGTCATGATGATTTTGTCCACATACTGCTTGAGACGAAAGTTGATGTCCCTCTCCATCTTGAGTTGCTCCAACAGCTGTGATTAGGAAGAAAACAAAAACAAATATATGTAAAATTTAAAAATAAATAAGCAAAAACACAGATATTGGTGACCAAATTTAACCAACGATCAGCAATATTTAATTTCCTTGAAACTTCGCCCAACAACGCTTTCATCTTCCATTCATTGACGGATGTGCTGCCCTCCGAAAATTCAAGTTTGAACTCACAGCTAAGTACTCACATTGGTTTAATATTCTACAAATTTTTTATTTGTTCAGTTGTTTTATTGGGTCAATTTTCCATCCTATTACATTTTTTTTTCTTCTGAATATTCTAAAAACTTGTTTTGTCTTCCCTTTTCCTTTGCATTTTATTGTATGATTTCTGTATTATTTCTTACAACCGGCGGCACTGCTACATAGAACTTTTTCTTTTTGCATTATTTTGACTTTCCTTCTGGGACCCCACAGATTTGCTGTGGTTTTCATAATATTTCACCAATTCCAGCAGCACATAACAATGTACACTTTAATTGCCGTACAACAGAACACTCCCATTTTTCATGGCTGAAACCAGGCCTTGCTGCATTACATAAAAAAAATAAAATTCCAAAAGATGTCCTGAGATTAGCTCCAAATTGACCACGATGTCAGTTTCCTCTGAGTCAAGCTGACAGTTGGTGAGATGTGTTGAGACAAAGAATGTCCCCACATCCCTGTTTCACATATCTACAATTTTTCTTGAAAGTTATGTAACAGCCTAGGGCTAAATGCCTACTGCAAATAACGATCCTCATCTCTCTTCTAGAAGAAGACTGTCTTTTACCTCTGGTAGAGACATATGTAATCTGCTACTGATGTAGCGAATGTGCAATGTGCAAAACATGATCTGAACCTCTTTGGGATGAAGGATGACAATCAATTGCTTCACAGTGGTTTCTGCTCTATGTTTTCTCTTGGTGACAGATAACTAATATCTATCTGGAGCATACTTTGCTTCACAGAACTACACTGATAAGATTCCCCATCACTCATTACAGAAATATGTGTTAAAAGATTCACTGATTCTATACCCATCACAAGACAGTTCCACCATAAAAGCGGGGAACAAAATTTTCCTCAACATTTTAAAATATTTCCTGAAAACTTTACAGTTTTTCTTATTCAAAACCAGACAAAATCCTCCCATTCATCCCATTTCCTTGATTAAAAAAAATATCCCACAAAATTTATTGTAGGACAGCACTTAAACGAAAATAAGCTTTTTCCAAGAACACACAGAGGGACAGTTTTGGCCTATACTGGTGTAACGCACTTACTTCCTCTTTGGTGAGATGCTCTAATTCCTCAGCCAGTGACTGTCCCTCTGCTGGGCGTATTAAGTTCTTCCCTTCTCCTATGCATTTGTTCAGCAACTGTGCATTCAGTTCTTCGTTGGAATCATGAAGATTGCGGTTTTCCTACAGGAAAAAAAAAAAGGTACAAAATATGAAAACAGGTTTGCAAATATGCAATGTTATGTTCACATCTGCAAAAACAATCATTCTCTGCCCCCAAACCACCATGAAATACGTCCATATATACCCCCCCCCCCCCCAAACAAGATAAATTAAATGTCTAGACAAAATTAATAGTGTTTCTGCTTCAGCAGTTCATCACAATAATCTCATTTCCAGTAACAATTTTTGCCCTTTGTATTTTTTTAGGAAAGTTTTAAACGCTGCAGCCATGAGCTGGAACATAATAGTATGAATTTGTAACTTGCTTGGGAAAAGCCAAAACAATACCAAATTTTGTAAGCAAAATCCAAATTCAGTCAGAGGAACCATTTATTTTCAGAGCGTTGATACAGAACAACATTTTTAATGTGTTTCTTTCACAAAGTTAAAATTTTAAATAAATGTTTTCTGTGTCATACACTTGAACAGTTATGCGATAAACAGTTTGTAACACTAAAGAACTGTAGGACACGGCAAAGATAAAAGTTCCATCTGTTTCGAAAGGCCAAATTTTGATTGTCTTGAAACTCCAAGTTAGAGCAAGCTTGCATGTTGCACCTTTAATTCATGTTTTCAGACATGTTTCTTCCAATGCAACTGTAATGCCAAAAAGGCTAAAAGAATTAATGAAAAATGATAAAACGAAATACATGTCAGAGACAGTAACAAGTAGGGAAAAATAACAAAACCACGATGACGACAAATGCGTGTTAAGGAGTTTGTGTGGTGTGCACTGCTACTACAACACTGAAAAAAACCCACACTTTGACATAGTGAAAAGTACCATATCAGATGGCCTAGCGACAACATTCTTCATTTGGCCATGGATACTCTCACCAATTTCTACATCATTATTTTGTTTGGTATTTGATCTAACTGAAGCCTGTTTTGCCCCAAGATTCGCTTGCAAAGCCTGTACGCCAGCGTATAGAATATTATGTTCCCCTTTCTAGAAATATGCCGACCCCCTCTCCCCCTCCTCCTTAATCAATTGTGAGCGACTGGCAGAATTGGAAAAGCAAGAGATAGGCTGGGCTGGGCTGGGCTGGGAGGATTAACAACCGCGCAAGACGCCAGTGGCAACAGCTGATTTGATTATAATGAGGCTCTTTATGGTAAAAGCCAGGATCTGAAATCGCCTTTCAATGATAAAAAAAAAGTTGTAATGTCTTTTTTCTTTTCCTTCTTTGTCTGGCAATGCAACACGGCCAGAAATGAAACCGAGGGAGAAATGAAAGGGCAATAGAAAAGAGATAAAATTAGCATGCACATGCAAGGCGTGAGCAGGAGCGGAAGGGCAGCTGACCTTAACCCAAGGACTGAACATTCCCGATAAAACTGTCAATCTTTATCGCAACATCATGACTGCAGTGTTGTGGCTCAGGGGAGACCGCTATATTAAGCCCTTCTTTTGCTTACTTGGGGCCGAATTTCAATTCTTAAACTTTCTTTGCACGCTAGACCGCGGAATAAACCAAAATTATAGAACACACGCTTAAACAAGGTTTTTAATACAGCAATTTATACTCAGGCATCTAAACATTTTTCGTAAAATGCTGTATCTGTCAAGCTTAATGAAATAATGATGTATCACTTAGACAGCATTAGACTGAAATGATGAAAACAAGATGGTCCAGGGGAGGGGGGAGGGGGGGGGGCAAGAGGTAATTATCTCTTCCCACCCGTTCTTTCTTCGGCCTGTCCCCCTCCCCCAGACAAATCATGAAATGCCATATAATTAGATAAATGACACGCACAGCGGCCAGTCAAACAAATCAAACAGAACAAACGGGGCGAAACTGAACATACACGACTGCTTGAAATAAAATGATTAGGAATTTGCAGCTCCAAGCTTTGGGAGCATTTATGACCTGAACGAAAGTTGAGAGATGGAACGTCATTGATCATGTGTGCACTTTAAATAGCATTCCCTGCTACAGAAACGCCAAGACTAAACGGAATTCATATTCCGTGTTAACCACAATGAGCCACTGTTGCATGTGGCTATAGCCAGATCCATGCCTTGGGGGTCACGCTGCTCTGAGAATAATTCAAGTGCTGCTTCCTCTGGCAGGAAAACACGCAATTGAGTAAAAAAAATGTCGCCAAAGCGCGCGCGCACGCACACACACACACACACACACACACACACGCACGCACGCACGCACGCACGCACACACACACACACACCACACGCGCGCGCACACATGACTCAATTACTCACACAAGACATGACAGGGCGTGAAGCATGGAGACAAACATTGGCGCTCAAGTCTTACAGGGATAAAATATACCATTCCTCTTTAGGCGATGTGATCGGCGGTTTTTAAAGAGACTTTGTAAGTGGATGAGTAGTTTTAGTGACAAGTGTTTCCTAATATTGTGAAGAATGAAGAAAATACTTTGGGGTTGGGGGGGGGGGTGGGTGGGTGGAGTTTGATTGTCGAAACCTATGGCAAACTCGCTGATGAAAGTATCCCTTAACCTACGGACAAAAGGAAGAAAGATGGTGAGAAGAACAGGGACGCTCCGAGATATCCTATTTCACACAATGCGATAGAGTCGGTTCCAGAATTATCAAATTCAGGAAGCCAAACAAACCAATCGGCAAAGAACATCAGACGGACTGCAAAGTAAAACTTAAATAAATATTCACCTTCTCAGAGTGCAAATAATGCATGATTTTCTCCTAACACGTCATTTCAGCAATTTACTATCTTCAACCCTACAACATCATGAAAGACAACAATCTTCCATCCCAGGTGGCCACTCCAGACATGCACTGACAAAATTTACAAAAGCGTTGAAAGACAAAAGTGCTCACTCAAAGGAAAAGATTCTGTACAACATAAATAATGACAAGCCAACGCTCTTAAGCGTTGAACTCAACTGAAAACTCTCAAGCTCCACCCAAAACAGGAATGTCTGCCCACAGAGACATACACATTCATACATTCTTCACTTCATGAGCAAATGTTTTGAAACTTTCATATTTTCTGTAAAAATAAGTTTTCAAAGAAGGCGTACAGCAACTCCCACTCAACAGTTCCGAAAATCTTTCCCTTCCATTTGGCTACACTGTAGTTACTTAACATTCTTTTTTTTTGTTTTGTTTTTTTAAATCAAGAATTTTTCCCGGTGGCCGCCAGCTGTGAACATGAAAATGGCATTACCATCATCCCGCTGCTACCCTATCTGGAAAACAACAACAGTCTAACCACAATCTTATGAAGAATTTAATCTTCAATGTGAGAGGCGATCTCAATGTCGTTAAAAACAACAACAACCAAGGACCAAGAAGCGCCAAAGCAACAAATCTCCCCCCAAAACCAATAAAAATAACAACAACTCTGTTACAAAAATATTGCTAAATTGACTTGCATCATTTCGAGGTAACGAACGGTTATGTTTATTGTTAAGATATAAGATATTTCAGTCATCTTGACCACTCGCTGGTTGTGTTTAATGAAGTTTAATGAAGTTTAATCCGTTCACTCTGTGCGTTTAGCAAACTTTGTGTTGAGTCCGTCGTGCCGAATGCCAGTTTTAGTTCGTCACGCCTAAAAAAAAAACAACCATTGCTTTTCAAGTTATCGTCCAGAATATCAGAATGCCCATGTGCAAAACCGACCGTGTGAATGTGTCTTGGCTCCTGGCCCACAGGCCTGGAAAGGCGTAGGCCATGAATTCGTATGTTAATAAACAAGCGTACAGCTACTTGTCATAACATAAGATAACTTTGAGTTATAAAAGCATAGTAGTGGCCTCAATCTGGGAGAAAGAAGAGAGCCAACCAACAACTTAGTTGACCATAGATAGATGTACTTAACTTGAAGTGAGCGGGAAGTGGATAGGGAGGGGGCAGGCATTGTTCTCAATTAACGCTTTCTTGTTCAGACTTAAAATTATCATTAAATCCCAAGCTCAAGCAGACGGTTTATAACATTCTTCAATAGAAATTGTTTAAAAAAATTGTAATAACTAGTAGGTATTATTTTCGCTGCTCCAAAATACATGCAGTCTCTCTCTCTCTCTCTCTCTCTCTCTCTCTCTCTCTCTCTCTCTCTCTCTCTCTCTCTCTCTCTCTCTCTCTCTCTCTCTCTCTGCGCGCGTATGTGTTCGTTGCTACAAAAAATGCCACTGTATACTATGAAGGCATCATAACACTACACACTGCCATTCATAAATAATTTTTAAAATCATTATTATACGATCATCGGCATATCAATCTGGTGCAAAGTAAACAGCGCTCTGTTTGGCAACAGTGCAGCAATTCACGAGGCTTCAAACTTAGCACGTGTCACCTAATCCGATAAATAAACCATGAATAACACACATTTCCTGCTTACATAAAAATTCAACAGCACTATGTGCACAGGTAAATAAATAAATAAATGTATATTTCTTGTTTACAGAACTGCTGGACATCACACCAATATAACAATATCGTCCCACAAAAAGAAAAAAAAAAACCCAACTACTTCTGTGGCGCAATAATCGTGAAACTACAACAAGAATACAACAACGAAACCTGAAAATTATATCTAAACTTTGTTTCAACAGAGCTTATAATTACGAACTCTTCTTGACTCTAACCTCTGATGAGAAACGGTAGCCATGGTGATGAGCAACAACATTCATTCCAACAGGACAATTACAACGAAACAATGTTACATAATAATTTACCACACTTACAACACAATTAACAACAGTGAAGAAAATATAAAAAGTAGTGACAAAAGCCAAACGGCAACTATAGAAGAAAGAAGGACCTTTATTTCTTGCAGTCCTGGACTGTTTGGAAAATATATTATGCCTTCTGTAATGCAGCGAGATTTCATTTAAAGACAAACAATAAAGAAAAGCCAGCCGTTTCTGCTGCAATGGTACATTCCTCCGAAGTTCTCACAGAATGAAATCCTGCAGAAAAAGTTCGTGCGAGATTTCATTTAAAGACAAACAATAAAAGCCAGTCTTTTCTACTGCATTGGTTCACTCCTTCCAAGTTCTCACGGAATGAAGTCCTACGGACAATGTTACGTGCCCGCTGTGTGTACCAGTGATCATCTCTCGTAAACAAAACGGCGCCGACCTTTATCGATCAAGACGTCACTTGCATGATTGAGACAGATTACAGCAATCGACAGGACAGTAAGAAAAGGAAATGGCGAAAAAAGAAATAAAGATGAAAGGAAAGGCAGGGTGGGTTTGGAATTTTTGTTTGTTAACGCATTCAAGCCCAGCATGGAGTTTTTACCTGTAACTTTTTATAATTTTTTCTTTGTGTTGCACTGGATCAATCCCAGGTCTTCTGAGAAAAAAAAAAATCCGTTCGCGTAAAAGACACGCTGACAAAAAAACAGAACATAAAATCAGCGATATGCTTTATCCAAACTGCCACGTCGGCAACATCTAAATCAACTTCGTAGTTCATTCAAACATAGGCATAAGTTCCAACAGTGAATGCATGTGTGACACCGAGTCTGCGACACCACGGTCAGCATGCCCAGATGTCAGTCTGGAGGTTTATAGTCTGAATGAAAGTATTGGGATCTATTGGAAGCCTTAACCCTCTTGCTGCCATAGAGCCGATATATCGCATCGGGCCATCCTGCTGCACCTATATCGGCCCCACCGTTTCATGCTAAAATGACACAAGGCCGATATATCGGCCGGCGTATATTTTGCACTTCTTTTTTTTACTACTTCCTGCTGCCTTTCTATTCGATAATCCACTATTGTGGTAGTCTAAATGAAAGAAGGGTGTTCGGGCTTGGCAGCAAAAGGGTTAAAAAGAGGGGAACAAGCGATAAAGTAAAAACAAGTCCGAGGAGGCAGTTCACAAAAAATGAAGGAGTGACAAACGAAATTAACTATGAATAAAACAACTTCAGAACAAAAGCCAAGTAAGATACCGAGAAACAAAATGAACGTAACAATTTGAAAATTGTGGAAAAAGGGGTGGCAAAAATATGAATGAAAGAAGGAAGATATGATAAAATGAGCAGTATTTTACCCTGATTCCCCCCCCCCCCCTTTCTTTTTGGTAATAACCAGTAGAAGGACCAATTACTCTGTAAAATACGTTAATGCCTATATTCCGAATCCATGATGTGACAAAACGAACATTACAATTAACAACATGACACCACGAAACAACTGTTGCCATGTCGGTTTACACCATAGAATCATGCATTTCGATGACTCACAGACAACAGAGAAAACAAAAGTATGACAATGTACTCCGCTGGTAGCAACATCGATAAATATTCTCCCTTCCAGGACAAAACTGTACCAGCACCCGCTGGTCATGACGCACTACTTCAACAATGCCATTGTCTGATCCACTGGGGTCATGATGACGGGGTGACATGCCAAAACAATTAATTTCATGGAACAGACAGACAGAGAGACAGTCAGGAGTTCACATTCCGCCGTCAAAACAACGCGCATGTTGCATGATGACCTGCAAAATTCAGGTCACCAAAGTAAGTCTTCTTGGTGGATAACCACAAAATATAAATTTAATATAGAAGCTCTTTTTCCTCCCCCAAATTCTTCTCTATAATTTTTCAGAAATTCTTAGAAAATTAAAACCCACGCTTCTTCTTATATGGGTTAGGCTTAGCTTGATTAGCCAGTGCAAAAATGTAGACAACCCCACTAGAAGACCCGCTCCCTCCAGTAAATGAATGGAGGCATCCAAATGCGGCCCAATCGTTAATTTGCGCCACAGCCGGCGACAGGGTCATGACCTGTTCAAGGGGTAACTAAATGGAATGAGTGTATGACTGCATAGAGCTAATGCGACAGATCTGGCTTGGCTGGCCATCATGGAGCTACACAGCCATGAATCATAATTATGTATGGAAATGAGAGGAGGTAGTCATGGGTTAAACGGTAGCAAGGAACAGACAGACGGACAGACACACAGATGATAAATACATGTAGATAGATAGATAGATAGACAGACAGACAGACAGACAGACAGACAGACAGACAGACAGACAGACAGACAGATAGATAGATAGATAGATAGATAGATAGATAGATAGATAGATAGATAGATAGATAACTAGATAGATAGATAGATAGATAGATGAACGGGCCGCCAGCTGGACGGTGCTGTCAGTGACAACCACATTAACTACACAACGGGTACGGTACTTAACGGTCCGACCAACAATTACGGATCTTTAAACCATAAAAACAGGTTGTCACAGTCCGTACTTCCCTCTAAACCCAACTAGGACATTTTCCACCACTATACCCAACGCCAGCATCTCTCCTGAAGAGGTAGAGTGCTTTTACAGCCAAGGATCTCACAAACCGCTCGCTCTGACTGGATAAAATTAGGTTTTCGCTAACGAAGTTTCCCTACCCATCGGTACCTTTTCTACCACTATAAGCCTACACCAGTCAATACGAGTGCTAGTCCCTTCTCTAAAAGCATAAACGGTTTACAAGGCGTCGGGTCATTCCTTGTAGAGAAAGAATGCCATTACATCCAATAGGGAGAACAACAGGACCGCAGATGTTTTCTGTTGTTTTCATTCTACCGTCAGTCATTTTTTATTATTTCGTTAGCGACATGTGTAACTGTCGTATCGACGCTCTCCTCAGTGCCACTTACACAGCCTTCAGTTACGTCTGGCATGACACTATCAGTGTGTATTGAAATACTTTAAATTAAAATGCTCGCGGGAGACCCAGAGTGTAAACGGATGTCGATGGCGCCGTCTTCATGAACAATACCCTATCAGTCATTTCTACATGGACAACCGGACACTAACGCCCAGTCATAAGTCTTACGTAACACTCATGAAAAAAAAAATCCCGGTCGTCTTTTACCATTTCTAGTACATTTTATCCACGACACGCCTCTTCATTGCAAGTCTCCATTCGGATTCCTCTCTGCTGCAAATGTCTCTCTTTAGAGAAGAGATAAGCCAAAACTGCCGTAGAGCTCTGAGCTGCGAATAATCGCCTCGTAAAAATGATTTGCGTGTCTCGCCATTTCCCTTTTCAATTTCCCACAACATAAAAATGTGTCCTGGATTCCTGCTTTCCCATCTGTAGTTCTCACCCCAACAATGACAATGTGATGGCCTGAAACGTTCGTGGGGCGACGTGGTAACATTATCGTTCTGAAAACGGCGAAAGCTACCGGGTCAGAGAACGCCTTGAGTTTGCCAACGCCCCCAACAATTTTACAACAAAGAGGGGACGTCCTAGAGCACAGCAATTGGGTTCCCAATGTTTACCGGTTGTTAAGGCAAATTAGCGGGGCAAATTCGTGGCTTGGGACTCCGGCCTGGGCAACCAAGGGCTGTGACCTATACAAGGGAAAGGTTCTCTCAGCATCCGTCGTTTAATCCTTCCACTGGTTCAATAGGTGTGGTGGCTCTGACGACAGCGTCCCCAACTCAAATCTGCGACTTTAACAAGTTATTCTATCATTAAACAAAGCCACAGACCCACACGTTAGACTGAGTCAGAGCGGTTTGAAACGCCAAACGTAATTAGAACGTCACACACTGTTTATGAATCAACTGGACTCATCGCTGTAACTGTTTTTAAGTTTCCAGCAACACACCCACAAGCAATATCGCAGCCCAAGCACTTCATTCTCAACATTATTATGATATTATGTCAGTCTCCGGATACTGAGCTGTCGTGTCATAACATACACCATTATTCTGACAGAAATGACATTAACAATCATGACTAACATCTGAACACAACATGAGTATGAACTGGCAGCCTCATTTACATCAAACAAAATTATGTCCTCCTAATTTGGGCTCCTCTCACAAGGAAAACTACAGAAAACGTTGATTTTAAACAAAAATAGACGCCTCCTCCTCTTCCTTTTCCCGTCTTCCTGGCCATGCTTTCATCTCTCAGGAAACAAACTTTCTTCGCACGCACAGTTCTTCCCCGAATAAATTGAGATTTACGTTCGTTTTCCCAGTACAGGGGGCGGCATCCCCTTAATTTCATGGTTATCAATCTGATGTACGCGTGTCCACGCCGTTTGTCTTCAAAATGCTATTCCTAGACCTTTATCTTTCAAGCACACTTTGGTAATCGTTCACAACACAAACCAATTTGTCTTAAACTCTGCCCACTGGGGTTTTAAAAACCAAGCAACAGCAGCAGCAACAACAACAAAAACAACAAAACAGCCATTCCCAAACTACTTCACGCCCACTGCTCTATCGTTTTTATTATTTCAGCATGGGTCTGCCGAGTAAATGGCACGTGTACCACAAAATTCTTTGTAGTCAGAATCACAAAACTAGTTGACTCAATAGAAAATGAGATTTCAGATTTTAAAAAGCTAACCGAAAACGAAAAAAACAATACAGAATCTTCTCATGCGCTCACTTTTAAAGTGGATTCAAAGTACCGGCTCCTCTTGTCTATCTCCGATATGAGTACAACCATTCCTGACAAATTTATTATTCATCGGGGACGAAGGGCACACTTATGATGATTGTTCGAATGACGGAGGAAATGCCGGGCTGACTGCAATTTCAAACCCCGCACAGCAGCAAAAGACTCCCACAACCCAACACGGAAAGTCATCATCACTGGCACCGTTTTAAAAAGATGCAAATTCATCATCCCAAGCTCTGCTGTTTGAATTCCTGACAATCTGGCGTCAAAAATGACAGCTCAATGGCGGTTTTTCCAGGCAGGTCAACGTGGCTGATGTCAGGGGTGCTGGCGTAATGAGGGTTAAACATCATTCTGACATTACTAACGCGTGAAAGTGTTACATTGTTCTTTACTGGAACGGAAATATCAAAACATTTGAAAAAGTTTGGACAAAGCAATTCTGCTGTTACAGATGGGCCACTTTAAGTACGATTCTTTTGAATTTGAAGCACACAAAACTTAAAGAGTTGTAAACGTCCAAAATAAACTGGATGGACGAATATATTTAAGGACGAAACTGGACACGGAATAAAAATAAAAGAAAGGAAGGATGATGATAAAGCAGGAAAGGGAGAACAAAAACATTTAAAATGTAAACACAAAAAGACAATCAGATTATTCGATATTGAATAACAAACCATTGGAAGCAATACTCAAACAACGGCTTCTTCACGTTTTTCATGCCGGCCAGAATGTGTGGTATCATGTAGATTGCCGTTTCGGAGCTATTATTTTATTTTCGCTCTGAAAAATGTGCCAGATATGTTTCAGTTTAATGCTGGACACGCTAAACGCCTAACTGTACACTAAAAAAACAAAAACAAAACCCCAACTACCTGCCTCTTTTCATAAAAACGCAGAGACGTGCACAAAACTGCAATTGTGTTCACCCATTTACTGAAATATGCATCACTAGTGCCGCAGTGAATTACACTGCCCACACATTACCGCATTATCATTCATTAGTGGTCGATGGGTCAGCCAACAATAACAACCGAATGTAATCCTATTATATTATTTCGCCCCTCTATTCTCTTTCCATGTCAGGCCTTCACCTCTATGACATGACAGAACAAAATAAACAGTGGGAGAATAGAAGCAAAATAGAAGTCTAATCTGTACTTCAACATAACAACTTATTTTGTCCTGTTTTCTTTAAGCATGCTGCTGGCACGGAATGGCGAAATCAAAATAATTTAGTTTGCGATGACATTGAGACAACGCGTTTTCTACAGTATGAAATAGAATACACACTGAGATTTTATTTCATTTCTTAAACGTCGCAAGCTCTGTTATGTATTTATAAGTATTTGGCATATCTGGATTTTAGTATTCGAAAACCTCAATGCATCCAGTATTCAGAAATGGCACAGTGATGCACCATGGACATTTTATCTCATTCATCAAATTACCGCAAGCTAAGGATTTGCAGTGCTAAGAGCTAAAAATAAAGTGCTGAAAGTGCTCGGACAATGCTGAAATGAAAGAAAAAATAGAACGCATGACAAGTGTGCAAGCCACTGGCACTTAAAGCATTTCTACTGAAATATGATGCGCAGGTCAAAGTGACATTGTGATGGTGTTAAGTGTGTGACATATTGTCATGGTGTTAAGTGTGCATATTAATTATGATCATTATACGCGCGTCACGTCGTCCTGAATAAAGAGGAATAAAAAAATAAATAAATAACGTTAGCAGTTTGAGTGTTCTGGCACATTTTGGGAATTCCCATTTCCAAGCATAGATCATTAAGCATTATACAGCTTGAAGAAAGTATGCTTACAGAAGAGAAGATCAAAACGTCAATCCTGGGGCTCATACAAAGACCATAGCGCCCCAGATGTTCACCCCAGGGTCAATTTATAACTGCCGTGAAGGAATTACAAGCAGTGAGCTGACCTTAGTAACAAAAGCCCATCTAACTAATGTACTGTAGAGAACACACCGCAGTTACCACCTCTGTCCAACCTAACATGTTTGGCAGGGCATTAATCATACTAATTAGAAGAACTAAGAATGGATCAAAGACACTTGTCGTTGAAGATGGGAGAGATCAGCGGATAAGTAGCAAACTGTTCACTTCAACCACGTCCTGAAATTGCGTTCGGATAAAACAAACGCATTCAGTAGTGCTTTCGTAGACAGTTTGGCCTATGGGCATCTTCAGGTAGCTGATTGAAATAAATAAATCCGTGTCTGCGAGGAATCAACCTCACAGGTACAAACAAGAACTGCACGACCCGCGGGTGGTGCCTAGATTGCTTGACCACGTTCTCTAGTGTGCAAGTAGTTAGTAATCTAGCAATCTGATCAGGTCGCCACTTCAAAGGAGCCAGTAATTAATGACGTCAAATGAGATGGGCGAAGTCCGACTCACAGATCCATCTGGGTTAATTTTGTCCAAATACTCTTTGGCACTGTTACATGTATTGCGAGAAGTCTGGGTTAAAGCACAAGACCACTGAGTCTTTAAGCTCAAGACTCACATTATTATTGTGTTCCAAAGACACACTGTCCAATAACTATGCCATAACACAAGATTTGAACCGTACTTTTTTTGTTTTGTTCTTGAAAAGACATCGCCTTCAGAATAGTTTGAAGCGGTTTGGATAAACCGGGCGACTCCAATGGCAATTGGTTTCCTCTTTGCCCGTCATCAGAATAAGAAAAGATCGACTGAATTGCTTGTTGAAAAGCACTTTTGAATATCAAAATGTTAAAAAAATAGCATTTTAACAGTGTGCTGTCCGACGGGGAAAGATAAAAGAGAAAGGAAAGCGATTTCTACATGTCCAAACACCCCCTCTTTCATATTTTCCCACAGTCGAACAAACTGAATCTCGGAAACCATCAGGGCTACAAGTGGAGGGTTAATTTGTGTTATTATCACTCCCACCCCACCCTCCTTCATTAAAAAAAAAAATTCCGGTTCAAGCATCACTTCAATTTTTATTTTTTTGTTTGTTTGTTGATGAATCCTGCATATTTGCAAAATCTGATTTAATACATGTGGTCCTCAGGCTTCATTTCCTGTTTTCGGGAAGCTGCTGGTTGCCAGTCGTGTGGGACACGAACACACTAGTGTCGTGCAGAAGAAAAAAAACAACAACAGAACTCATTATTCTCAGCCAATTCTCCAAGATAAAAAACAAACAAACCCGTTTTTGGGCTCTTTATAGCAGCTGTTTTCATAGGGCTTGAATTTTTTTCCCCGTCCACTCTGAAAATGAGCTACTTCTAAAGAATACAACATGGGTACTCCAAAAATGAGAACATCTGTGTCAGTAATGCTCCAATCTGTGACCATCTTAGTTCAGCATTGCTGGTAGATTTGTGTCAACTGCCGGAAATCTGATTGGTTAAAATATTCCCGTGAGAAATTTATTAGAAAGGTCGTCTAGCCATAATAATCACTTCGATAAAATATAATATCGTCCCAGGAAAGTAATCTACATGTCCGGGTTCCCTTCACTTCCCAGCAGGCGCGTGCTGGCTCTTGAGTGCACAGTAATTAACGGGTTGAACCTGATCCTACTTTACCACAACCCCTCATTGCTGGACCTTGTCAGTACTCACTCACAGGAATACGTAACCTCCAGCCATGTGTTTGTCGCTCTAAGGCGTCCAGACATAAACGACTGGGCACTTCATTCAACAAAATTGCCCGCCTAGATGCCCCCCCCCCTCCCCAATAATTATTCAGTTCTTGCACATCTCTCGATCCCTAGATAAGGACTAAGATTAACTCTGAAAATAGACATGCCATAGAACACTGGGTCTAGTACTTAGAATCCGTTGTATGCTTCTTTCAAACTTACGGTATTTAATATGAAATAGAAAAAGAAATTAAACAACAATAAAATCTCAATTTAACCCGCCCAAGCCGGCATTTGTATCTAAAACATACTTTTTCAATGCGACAATAATTTAGATTATACAGTACACACACTACTACAAATCAAATTGTTACTGAACGCTCCTACTCATTTTAACATAAAGATCACAGAAACATTGCTTGTAATCACAACTGACAATCTGGCGGGCTTCGATCTGAACTTGACAAAAATTTGTGAACTGTGTGTTGAGAATAAAAAAAAGCGCAGGGCATACAACCCCGACACCGTGCCCTTACCAGACTTAACATTATTCTTGCACATGCAATTTTTCTGTCAACTAATGTTTGTAGCCAAGAAATGACCCCAGAACGCAGTCATTATTTTGGATCAAACGATTTGCTTTCGTCTGGTCTGCTGTCTGTCAACTGCCATCTCCAGGCTCGTTTTGAATGGGAAACAAGATTCTGAAATGAGGCGATTTTTTGTAAGGGCAGAGTGCAGTGGGTGCCTCCTCTCATAGCCTTGTTTCTTTAAAACTTTCACGATATTAACTACAACCCCAGCTACAGATGGGGGGGGGGGGGGGACAATAGAAAGGCTTTGGTCTGCCACTAGAACTAGAAATGGACTGAAACAATTGCGCACAAACTGAAAGAAGCGGAACAGGGAAACTATATCATTCTACCGACACAAATACAAACAGCAAGTTTTGTCTCAAAATACCATTAAAAGCATGTGCTGTGCCAAAGAAGACGTTTTGGTATTATTTATTTTATTTAAATCATTAAAACGTCTCTGAAATGCACCCAAAACAAAAAACACAGATGCGCCGCTGGGTAAATGACTATGTCAACGTGAAGAGGGAGTATAAAACACCCAGTATTTTCCATTTGTTCGTAGTCTTCACGTAATTGTGATGCTTTTAGTCACCATTGACTACCTACTGTAAAAGTGAGTGAAAAGCGTGCAGGGCAAAGAAGCCACAAAGAAACTCAGTGTGGCGCCAGCTGCTGCCACCAGAAAGGAAAACCGTCATCGTGTCAAGGTTTTGCCATCTGGTACTCCCCCCCCCCCCTCCCCTCCCTCCACATGCAGACTTACCAGCCAAAAGTAGTGGACATGGACGACAACAAGGAAATTAACAACGACATCTATCTTGAAATCTTCGTCTTAATATGGGGCAAAATGTCGGTTGTACAAGATACATTTTTCTTTGTAACTTTTTTATTAGCCGATACATACATACACACACACATACACACACACAAAGACGGAACAGCAGCAGCAGCAGTACCACCACTAACGATGTCAACAACAACAACAACAACAACAGCACAGTATCAAATCCAGACCGACGCCCTTATTATATGAATAAGAACGCCACACCTCGTTCGTGACTCTGTCAAAGTTTTTGACAACAACACTATTATGTTCGTATTACTAAAACTTGATCGTGCGCAACAAAACCAGCCATACCTTGTTAGCATTTTCATGGAGATTGGGGGATTTACTTCAGGAATGTTGGGAATATCCGTGCTAGGCAAATTCTATATGTAGTCCATGCATATTCAGTACCCATCGAATTGTATTTATGACTGTCTTGTGTGCACCGCTTTAATCCTCAACGCCTCACCCCCATTCCGCTTATTGGAGGAATTCTGATTTTGTGAGAATTTGTTTTTAAGGGAATAATAAAGGCATATTTGTGATAATTAATTTGGTTGACTTCTATATTGTAGAAATTACCAAAATATTAACTTTCGCCACTTTGAGTTCTTGTGGGAACTGCAGCTAAGTGATATATTTCTGTGTATCACTGGTAGTACTGCATGGGGCCTAGTGAGTTAAGATGTTAATTCAAATTCAACCCAAGATTTATTCCTCGCATAATAGTATGCTGTGACCATTCCAAGATGTCTGTGATCAGTCTGGAGACAAAATGGAATATCTGGGGGCAGGGAGATGATGCGTTTTTAATGGTGAGCTGTTAAATAATACGGTTCATAAGGCTGCTGTGGTTCTGTGCCATCTGGGTCGTGTTTGGAATATTTAAAAGATATGAATTACTGCGCAGAAAGTGGTGTTTTTTTCTTCTTCTCCCAGATTGAGAAGACGGAGCTGACAGAAACATTAAGTCACATGAGACGGGGTATACGTGAGTAAGAGTGAACTCTACTGGTCATACGAATTGTAGAGTCGCACGTGATCCGAGTAACAAAATGCAACGGCACGTACGGAGTAGACAGAAGCAGATCTTGCAGATTATTTTGCTACTGACGTGGGGTCCACAGAGTGCGCTGTGATGAACTAGATGTTTTTCTCTTTTTTAAATATAATTATATCTCCTGTCATTGGTAGCAGTGATAATTCTGTATCCGAGGAAATCTCTCCTCCCTCCCCTGCGGGGAATTGCTGACGTACTGTTGCTGAAACCTGAACACAACCTGGCATTCCACACTGTGGACCATCCGCAGGATCTTACACTAACTTAGTGTAACATATCTCTGGGACCATCTAATCAACAGTTTCTGCCCCCCGGCTGTTTGACATACCGTCCGGAAACTTTCCTTATGAGTACAGCATTGCTTGTACTGCCCTCCCCTCCCTCGCTCATCCACGCACCTCCTCATATGCCCGGTACACACGGCAGATTTCCTCCCAGGGGGCGATTCTTATATTCCATTCTGTGGCCCCCACAGTGCACGTGGCTGCCAGGCCTGCTGTCAAAATGATAAGACCATCATGGACAACAAAGTAAGTATCCTTATCCATCACGATCAAACCAAAGCTTGCTCGCTCTGGGGACGCACGTGAGGTAACAACGTTCTCCCCTCGCCCAGTGATTACGGGAAACGCCCAGAGAGAAGGCAATGGCAGCCCCGCTGAGACTGGGAAACATCACTTGTATGGTATATTTCTGGCAATGACTGGGATATGTTGTTCGTCCACATAGATATCAATCAAAATCTGATGTTTCATCTCTGAATGAGAAAGCCTGGATATCATACATCTTGGCAGGCTGGACTGATGGCGGAACAGATAAATACATTCCCGTGTACGACTTAATCTTTCAGATCACCACCCATTCTGAAGTGAATTCATTGTTTCTTGCATGCACAGACCAACTGTGCGATCAAAGACATCCGACAGAAGATGTTAAAGTGACTTTCAGAAATGACTCTCGTGTCTCAGTTTTTCATCCTTCCCACATCTGAACTCCCACGCTCAGAAAATTATTTCAAACGAGATTATCTTCATAATTATGACCTTCAATTTATGTCACGCGATTATTGCGTGCGTCCCGTTAAACCTCGTTGTGAAGACTCTCTGCCTTTTTGGCAGTAACCCGCACTAGCAATTTACACAGACTTGTGAAATGTTGCTTTAAATATAGGTTATTGCAAAGCACCGGTAATTACTGCTTATCAATGAGCACAGCAGCGGTACCTTCGATTGTATCATCAATCACGCGACTTTGCGCGGAAATTTCATCCAATGACAACCAGTAGAAATGCCACACTTACGGCTGTGAATGAATTGTGTGTGGCACATGAGGGGAAACTGCAAAGACCCCAAGGACAAATCAGCAGGGAAATGAGTGTGAAGGTGGGAACATATATGTACGTACACGT
>OZ007568.1:25679389-25731726 GCA_963931925.1 Onchidella celtica
GCGGGAGGAGGAAGAAGAAGAAGAAGAGCTGGAGGAGGAAGAAGAAGAAGAAGAGCGGGAGCAGGAAGAAGAAGAAGAGCTGGAGCAGGAAGAAGAAGAAGAAGAGCTGGAGGAGGAAGAAGAAGAAGAAGAGCGGGAGCAGGAAGAAGAAGAAGAGCTGGAGGAGGAAGAAGAAGAAGAAGAGTGGGAGCAGGAAGAAGAAGAAGAGCTGGAGCAGGAAGAAGAAGAAGAAGAGCTGGAGGAGGAAGAAGAAGAAGAAGAGCGGGAGCAGGAAGAAGAAGAAGAGCTGGAGGAGGAAGAAGAAGAAGAAGAGCGGGAGCAGGAAGAAGAAGAAGAGCTGGAGGAGGAAGAAGAAGAAGAAGAGCGGGAGCAGGAAGAAGAAGAAGAAGAGCGGGAGCAGGAAGAAGAAGAAGAGCTGGAGGAGGAAGAAGAAGAAGAAGAGCGGGAGCAGGAAGAAGAAGAAGAAGAGCGGGAGCAGGAAGAAGAAGAAGAGCTGGAGGAGGAAGAAGAAGAAGAAGAGCGGGAGCAGGAAGAAGAAGAAGAAGAGCGGGAGCAGGAAGAAGAAGAAGAAGAGCTGGAGGAGGAAGAAGAAGAAGAAGAGCGGGAGGGGGAAGAAGAAGAAGAAGAGCGGGAGCAGGAAGAAGAAGAAGAAGAGCGGGAGGAAGAAGAAGAAGAAGAAGAGCGGGAGGAGGAAGAAGAAGAAGAAGAGCGGGAGGGGGAAGAAGAAGAAGAAGAGCGGGAGCAGGAAGAAGAAGAAGAAGAGCGGGAGCAGGAAGAAGAAGAGCTGGAGGAGGAAGAAGAAGAAGAAGAGCGGGAGGAGGAAGAAGAAGAAGAAGAAGAGCGGGAGGAGGAAGAAGAAGAAGAAGAGCGGGAGGAGGAAGAAGAAGAAGAAGAGCGGGAGGAGGAAGAAGAAGAAGAAGAGCGGGAGGAGGAAGAAGAAGAAGAAGAGCGGGAGGAGGAAGAAGAAGAAGAAGAGCGGGAGGAAGAAGAAGGAGAGGAACAAGAGGAAGAACAAAAAGAAGAGAAAGAAGGAGAAAAAGAAGAAGAGGAAGATGAAGAAGAAGAAGAACAATAACAACACGACTACAACAACCACAACAACAATTCTATCGCTGACTTGCATATAAATAGCCTTGTACATGAATTAACCACACCATTAACCTCAATACAGGCTTTGATAATCATCTTCATTTAGGGCCTTTTCATACTGGAGAAAGACAAAAAAACCCACCACAACAAAGCCATAGCCGTCACTGCCGAGTATGACAAACTGCTCACAAAGAGATGTACACAAAGAAAGGATCGCTCACGGCACCGCCCGTATCACAGCACATCGCATACATAATCGATCGTGAAGTGTGAAGATGAAACGCATGACTGACAAGCTATAATACAGCCTTCTATCTGACACGGCATGTATTTGACGCACAGGTGACACTAGGAAAAGGGCAATATTTCACAACGCTGAAACGGACGACTTGGAAAAGAAAAGTATTTTTTTGTCAACAAATTTTGCCTTTATTCTAAGCCACTGTATCTCAACCTTTTTTGGTCTCCCATCCCACTTCACTTTTCCAAAAAAAAAAAAAAAACAGCGTCCCACCATGATCGGAGGAAGCTAGTACATACAAAAACAGTAAAAAAAAAATATTTATAATGCTGATGCTCTCGTGACGTTTTAAGTCAACTTCCAGGTTACAAAACCTACTTTTGCTTTCTTTGGCCGAAAGATTGAAAGGTATCAATCTTGGACAACAACATTATTTTCCAAAATTTTGTAGTTACGAGGTTTGCGACTTGCAGCGATGATACATTAATAGTGACAGCACAGACGACAACAACAGCAACAAATTTGATAATAAACAGACATGACATTCAGTTGATAGTTTTCACAGAACATTCAGGAACATAAATGTCTATTTACAGCACGACACCTCCCCTTTCTTTCTTTCTCCCCCATTCAATGGCATGTAACTAGTTCCATCATTTCTATTCATAAGCTTCTGTGTCCTTGAGACCCCTCACTATCAATGGTTGTTTACGGGTAAGCCCCGAAATACGCAATAATTTAACGTCAGCTAAACTTTCCACGGAATATGGTCTAGCTTTGATTCTTTACAATCGTGACATGCGACTTACAGTTGTGGTGGCTCTGAACTGTGTCCTTTGCCCTGGCGATATATGATATTATCTGGGCGTACAGTTAGATTACATTAGAGAAATTCACATTTGATAAATTATCTGAAATGGTCAATGTAACAGGATCTTAAGTAAATATGGTTCTAAATCAAAGCTCTTGAAACTGCAACACTCAAAAAGCTAAGGTTAAAAATTTGCCACCAGGAAGTAACTTTCTCTCCCTATTACTGTATTAGTATAATTATATCTCACTGGCTGCCTATATGTTGGTATCTTTCTATTCTGTTTCTTCAAAACCCTGGGAATCACTGTGCCCAGAGACCTCTTCCCTCGTTCTCCCCATCTTACTCTCGCCTTATCCATGGACCTCCTCTCTCACATCCTCCCAAACAACCACCCACTCTCGCCCCACCTCTCCTCCCTTCCCTGGTCATCAAATCAGTACTGATGCCGGACAACTACGGCATTATAACTTACAGTAATGATAGGTTAGCTGCAGCTCTCCCCAGACTAAGGGCTCTCAACTGTTTTCGTCCCGTTTACAACTGACCCTTTTTTCCCCCAGTAATTTGAGTTTACAATTACATGACAAAGCAATCGATATGGGGGAAAAATTACAATACTGTTTTCAACACTGTTTAGTCCAAATTGCAATAACAACAGAACATAATGTTATTTCAGCGAATTTACTCCCCGGGTAGCGAAATTTACCCCCTGCGAGTAAATTCATCCCAGGTGGGGATCTTCTGCCCTAGATCAAACTCCACTCGTACTCAACCCTTCAGCACCTCTCTGCAATGCCAACGCTGTCTTTCAACTCCCCCCCCCCCCTCCCCAATGACAGCATATTGATTGATTACGTACGCAGGTCGGTACAGACCGCATAACGACAAGTTTATGGCTCCGCCAATAAAACTTTGTGACTGGAGCGATTTCGTCAAACAAAGCACCATCTGCTGAACTTTTGTGTGAGTTTTGTTTCTTTATGACCCATTAACCGGCTAGCAAGGACAAGAAATAAACTTTTTTGGTGTGTTTTCTCCAAGACCAGAAGTCACTGTTAGAAGCTGATGCAGCACAACGCCCGTATAGTTTTTTAAAAAAATCTTTAAGCAGTTTTCTAAATTTGCCGTGCGAAGTCTGAGCACTGATAATCAGCTACTATAACCTGGTCTTGGCGGGGTACCCTTACGGCGGTGCCGAAATGTACACTCGGTGCATACAATATCTGGTGCGCCAGGGATAGAAATGAAGCTAATATAAAAAATTTTAATCATTTTTTAAAAACATTTATCCGATATCCTTTTTTTTCTCTGACTGCGTAAAATACGGTAACTAAATACAGAAGAAAACAAAATAACTCTCACTGTAGTGAATGGAGAGAAAACGAAACCAAACAATATCAAAAAAATAAAACAAACAGCATGCTAGCAAAAATATATGTGACAGAAAAAAAAAATCAACATCTACTCAACTGGCAACAAACACCAAGAAATGTCCCTATAACCCACAAAGAAAAACAAATTTGGGGCCATCCAATAAGTACATGCACTGGACTCGGGCACCCGTTGACCTCCGACCCCCCCCCCCCCTCCTCGAGTACTCATTTTATTTGCTTGCCTTCACCTCCCCCCCCCCCCCTTTCCCCAATCAAGTTTACCGGGTTAGAGCCATAAAACTAGTGAATAGACATGAGGAAACCTTGATATTCTAAACCTCGTAAACCTTCGTGAACTATTTCGCTGTTTCATTAGATACGTTGTAGCCTGTACATTGTATCAGGGTTTTAAGTAAACCTACAACTCATTTTGTCGGGGGAAAAAAATCCCAACAAAGTCAAACATTTCAATTTATTACCATAACTGAAAAGCATTAGCAGCCATCCCTCCCCGTGTAGACTTATCATACCCTGGGGCACTCACCCACCCACCCCTCCCCATGCAGCGTTACGTACTTATATGGATGGCCAGTAATGACAAGCCACAGCAGATCTGGGATTCAGCAAGAGCAAAACTGGTGACTGGAGGGACATCCTAAAAATTGCAAGCACTGTTCCATCCACTTCAATTGCAAGAAGTGATATATCTCCACTGACATAAACAAAGAGACAATCACATCTTGCACCGAATCGACAATTTGCTAATGGTGGCAAAAACTAATACAGCAGAGCTCTCAAGAGGTGCTTTCGGGCACTGGGAGAGGATGGTAAAAATTTTAATGCCTATCACTGGGTGCTCTGAAGCGAATATGTGCAACACAAAAAAAACACAACATACGGAAACATTGATACCTGATAACAGTCATGCAAAAATACAGCAAGTGCCCTGGCTCTGAGAGAGAGAGAGAGAGAGAGAGAGAGAGAGAGAGAGAGAGAGAGAGAGAGAGAGAGAGAGAGAGAGAGAGAGAGAGAGAGAGAGAGAGAGAGAGAGAGAGAGAGAGAGAGAGAGAGAGAGAGAGAGGTGTCTCAGTGGATGAAAGGATCGAGAGTCAGGAAAAACAAAAGCCTCCCACACATAACCAGCAGTAAAAAAAATAATTAAAGGCTGCTAAATAAATTTTAAAAAATAAATGAAAAACACGGCCCAAATCACAACTTATTGAAGAATGAAGGAAATAAAACCAAAGAAATAACATGGAATCAAATGAAGGAACAAAGGAGTGACAAGGGGGAGGCGATGTAAAGAGAAAAGAGCCAACATAAATATGTAAACACTGACTACAAGGAAAGCCATCTACAGTTGCTAAGTCATAAATCACAAACCTGCCACAAATCCTTCCACTCTGACCACATCGCCTTTTGGTAGGAGTGTAAATCATTGATGGGTGAATGAGGAAAATGGATTATTGCAAAACATATTTTTAAATTCTCACCCCACCCCCCCCCTATTTTTTCCCTTTTTACTTCTTGCCAAAAGAACTTTTACCATCCACGTTTTATTCTAAATTGCTCAAGTCCCTCAGGTATATCTCGAATAATGACAAAATAAGTTTTCGCGTCCAAAGGGCCTCCTATTTGAAGGGACGTAACCTCAAAATGAAATAACATTTTCAGTGAAAGAGTTATTTCCCCTTGCAGAAAAAAAAAAAGGGGGGGGGGGGGGAGAAACGCTCATACAAATAAAGTAACCCTTTTCTGCTTCTTTTTCTTTCTCATCATGCAAAATTTCTGCACGTTTTCACAAGCTTTGCCTGCAATACCCTTTTGCAGAATTTTAAGGCATATTCACCATTGGCAAATGACAATGTAGAGCTAAATGTAAAGATAGATCTAGATCAAAAGGGACAAAACAGGCTTCAGTTTTTGTGCTGTCTTCCATTAGTTAACATCTAAATAACCACCAATTAGCAGTTGACCAGAAAGTGTTAATGAATGTGATATTAATGAACGTGACACGGCCAAGTTATAAAGATTATAGAAATCCTTCATATATTAAATATAATAACATCCCCTGAACAAGGAATATATAAGATCTGTAAGAAGTTTAAGGCTGTTGTCAAAGAAAACTAAAACTGAGCGCTACTTTAAATCGTTTATTCCATCATCAACTAGGATGTTACAATAATGTCGTCATCTTGATCGTAATCTGTGCACAGTTGAATTATGTCCTGCGTGTCAGGTCAATGTGTTTTAGTTAGGGAAGCATATTGTGTGCACTGTTAATTTTGTTAATTTAGTTAATTTATCAGTGTGTGTGTATATATGTGTGTGTGCGCGCTATGTATCATACTTTCTGCTTCTGTAACTGTATTGTTATGTATTCAATGATCAAAACAAATTTCCTTGTACAAGGACGAATAAAATTTATCTTATCTTATCTTATCTTATCTTATCTTATCTTAATAATATCAAGGACTACTGTATCCTACAGTAGTCCTTGAATAATATATAAAATAGTAGGCTAAATTAATTTTAAAGCCAATTAAGCCAAAAACACACACTTGTTTTATTAATAATTTCTACACCAGAACTGGATCTGACCCTATTAGCATTCATTTAAAAGACCAGAATATAATTTTCTACAAATAGGCATCTTAATCGGCTTCATATAAATTCCGATTTTCAATGTAACTTGTAAAGGAATAACTTTTTCAAATCTCAGAGTTTTAGCATCTTTTCCGCTTCACATTACAAAATGACTCTTTTAACCTAGTGTGATCCATTCTTCTAAAAACTACCCGTGTCTGATAACTATTCCCTGCAGCCACAGATGTTATTGCTACTGAGTTTATCGAGTTATGACATATTTATGTCATGATGCGTAAGATGTGTGTATCATGTATGTGCTCTTAATAAATGCTCTGTGAAAAAGAATTTCTCTCATGGGATGATAAAGTGACTCTTACCCTTTATCTCTCTTATATCATGCTGTGCTATTCTCTTTTGTGCTGTACTTTAACAGAATTCATAGATTGTTATTATAGACAGTTGTAAAATTTTAAGAGCCACAGTGTCTTAATATGACGATAACCCTGTAATCTCAAGCTCACATTAAGATGAAATCTTTCATCCTGCAGAAAAATATATTTATAAAAAAAATTTACCAGATAATAGCATCAGATTCCAGTTCATGGTCCAGTCATGAGAGCACTGCTCTGAACATGTGTTATATCAAACAGAAAAAAAAAGAAACAGGCAGTACAGCTTAAAGTAAGCACAGCAGAGCAGAACAAACTGTGTACTCACTTCTTTCAGCTTATGGATTTCATTTTGCAAATCTCGATACCGTCCAGGTAACTCTGTTATACTTCCGCTGGGTGATCTTCCTTCATGCTCCATTTTATACCGTCTTAACTCCTCCAGTTCTTTGCCCATTTCATCCAATAACTGAATGAATAAATAAACCATGTATGAGTTAAGCAAGTGAATTCCACTCGGAAATATACACAAACACTTTGTACTAAAAAAACAAAAATCAAAATACAGGAATTGTAAAGAATTCAGGGACACGCTTCATGCTATTTAAACTGCTATAATGACATGCCAAAGATGTCCCAAATAGAACTCACTGACACTTTCCTACAGAATTACATACAATGGAGGACATGCACACAGGTACCTGTACTAATGATGGGGAAGTTGATTGGATACTTGAGACAATGACATGTACAGAATTTCTGACAGTAATTCATTTCACAATCACAACTTTCAACTGATAAAAACAGGCACAGGACACAGATCCAACCAACTGTGTAATGTAACGAATTAAATCAAAGGGTTAATTCTAAACAGCAGCTAAGTCCATCTGGACTCTGGAAAGTGTATAGTGGTATATAAAGATCAGCAAGTATGCTGTCTTCTGTGCAAAACCCTTTAACCCAAAACTTGTTTTTAAAAGAACAAGGCATCTTGAAAGAACTGAAGCTTCACACTCAATCAGTGCACGAGGAACACATTTTGCTCAATATCTCAGTTTTTCCCTTTCATGACCTAGCAACGTTATAGAAATTATGCCCCTCAAATGGTCGTTGGGAATGAGAGTTTACTGTGATAAGCCACATGTATTATCTTTTTTCCTGAGTTGTGCCCCTTGCTTTCAGAAGCCCAGCACATCAATTGACTGCACTGGTTGCCATAACCACAGAAACTACAACTCAAAAAGATGCAAATATCTACTGTATGGGTGGATCTCTACTGCAACTCCACAATGGCATAAAACATTCACCCCTACTTCTAGTGTAGCTGTTCTAGTTAGTTTTACCTCTTGCGTGGGGCCTACAAGGCAAACCCTTCGCTTCTTAACTCTTAAAAAAACAACCATTCCAATTGGCCAACCATACAAAAATGCCAGACTCGTACAGGAAAGTTATTGTCAAGTAACACTGAAGAAACATTTCATTTTGCCCATTCTTACATGCCAAATTATCAAAAATCAATTGACCATGTCCAACGCGATATATATGCATTTTGAAAATAAATATCTGAAGCTTTAGAATGAAGTCATTATATTGCTAGAACATACCTGACCAGTAGCATGCCTTTCTTTTTGCTGCAGTGTTTCTTGCTTGTGATAGTCACCTTTCAATTTTTCATGATCATCGTACAAAACATTATAACTTTCTTGCTTTTCTAACAGTCTTTCCTGGATGTCCATCTTCTCCTGCAGAGACAAACGAGAAAACAGATTATCTAAAATGTCTTACACACATATCATTGATTGTAAGTAGGCAATTTAGTTGATACAAAAGTGAACCTTGTATGGTAAACAACAATAGCAAGGAAAACAACTCCTGTGGAGGCCAAGGGAACATTCCAGGAGCAAGCTGAAATTTTTGGTGAAATCACTTAACATCAGCCCTGAGGTATGGTAACAATCTGCCCAGGAGAGAGCAAAGTGGCATATTTCTCTATTGGCAAAAATGTTGAATCGTGCACCTCTACCTGGTTTATCAATTGAGAAACCTGACTGCCTAAACACGGAAGGGAATTGTTGTCAACAATAGGGTAACAATTTTTCAACTGACAACTGTATGGGTATAGAAATAGAAGATTGTCTAAAAAGAGATAATATAAGTCAAATTTGCAACACAGGAAAATGGGATAATGAAAGAAAGTAACAAAATTTGACTTAATTCTCCTAGTGGCTTTTGTTATTTTCAAGCCTCAGTTGCTGTCCTCCCCAAGATGGTAATAAAAAGACTGTACTTACTGTTCTAAGTTTCTCTATCTCTTTGTGTAATCGTGGCGACTCTTCCTTTAACTCCTCATACTCTCTCTCTATCTTGTGTAACCTGAACACAAGAAAAAAAGCAAAGGCATTAAAAAATGCTGAAATCTAAAGAAAGTTCAGAGATCCCTGAATAACTGAGAACTGAATGGACATCTCTACTTTTGTTCGTTTTTTTCACATGAAAAAAGTAATCGAAGTGTAAAACTTCAAAATTTCAACTGAAATTTGTCAGGACAGGCAAAACCTGTCTTACGCCGTAATAGTACTAGATCTAGAAGTAAATCATCTGAAATTTAAGTACACAACAACATGCTGCTGTGCTTGATTACTGTTTGTAAACAATGTCGTCCTTTCAGGGAAATGTACTTGTAAAAAAGAAGGAAAGAATTGCATTCAAAGGTGCTAAGAATTAAACAAGAACAGACTTACCTTTGAGTTATGTAATCCACTTGTTCAATTTTATCTCTCTCATTTCTAGCCTAAAGAGAATATGACAAGAAAAGTTCAGTCATTATTAGTTGTTTTTTTTCACCAGTTATTACATGGACATGTCTGCAACTAGAGCTAGAGCTGATATGATTCTAATTAGTACAGAGAGTAGTGAAGACACAGGTTACACAATATGTGAATGTTTCAGGCCATCTTCGTGGTGTGATGAGGAGTGACTCACAATGTAATGTAACATTATTGTCATGATTCAGATATTATTAAAACTCACGCAGAGAGTGAGTTGTTTTTTTACCAGGGCCATGAAAAATTGGCTGGTGGCCTTGAACGGTCCTCGCCAAATTATAGTTGGTGAGTAAATAAATGTAAAGTTAAGCTGTTAGATTCACGCTTGTCGGTTTTAATGTTCGTGATTAATAAGTAATGGAGTAGGGGTGAAACAAGGTGGGGACAGTTGACATTGTTAAGTATGACTAGACAAGTTTTTGCACGTTAACTGGCTGGTAGAATAGTGCAGACGTATTACTACAATTAAAATGGTGGGAGGTTTCGACCTATGAGATAGCTGAACTAATTGGGCCAGCGGACTAGCACGCTGGGTAGTTAGATAGTATATAACATTGTCAGGGTTAGGATTTGAATTGCCGTGCTGGGTCACGCTTTGTTTATTTCATGTCATCATTGATTTTAGCCAGTGCAAACGTCCTTGAACTATTCCCGTGGACAGTTTGTTTTTGAAACGCTTTTTCTTAGAGATGGAAAGAAAGTGGGGCAAGATAGAACGAATGGATAAATTAACAGTGACGGTGCAGTTTTCGACCCCGTGGTTTGGGTGTACTTTAGCAAGGGAAGACGGGGCGAATAAGGAGTGAATAAATTCGTACATAAAACGTAGAGGGTGGAGAGACTTTGCGAAAGCTTTTGACATGATAGTTTAACTTTGTCTGTTACTATTAATAGACTGCGAGCTGAGCTCGAAATGGATGCACCAATCAAATTTGAGCAGTTGGCCGGGGTTGCAGAAGATATAAGCGAAGCCATCTTTAGGTTTACTCACTCCATGCAGATCCTTTCCTCCTGCGAGGGTGTCGGCTAAGATTCAGCCTGAGAGAATCATGAGACTGTTAAAGACATGTCTATGTCCTTGATAGACAATGAATTTGCCCACAGCTATTTTCTCCAGTTCCCTGATATTGTTTCAGGGAACCAATCGTAAGTTTTGAGATAGTGCGTCGACGATGACGTGAATCTGACCCTACTTTTCCAGTAGAAGTACTACCAAAAGATGCAAGACTATAATGTTTTTACTTGCAATTAAGATCTAGACTGAGTGACTGATATACACATTTGTAAATTGTAATTTGATGTGTCTGGATGAGGCTGGGGATTGCCAGCCCATCCTAGAGCAGATCTAGATCTATCTTAACTACGTCAGTGTGTCTTGACGGTTTGATCCTTTATAAGCTATTACTGAGTTAATATTGTCGTCTGAGACATAAGAATATTATTTGTGAGATAGTAGGCAGATTAGATTTCTGAAGATAAATAATTACTAAGTAAACTGTGAATGAGTCAGAATGATATGGATTTTCTAATCTTTTAAGAATCTAGAGGAGACTTCTAGTTATGTATTATAGTATTTTCATTTGATGCTGCTGATGTTGTCTTTTTAATATGTAAGATAGACGAAATTGTTAGGAATCTTAAGTAATAAATTTGTGGCCCTACAAGGTCCTTGATATAACTTACTCGAAATTGTTATTAGTGTATGTGGCATGGTATGGCAGAGTAATTAGTAAAACCTCTCGATATTTATTAAATGCAGTCGAACACGTAATTTCATAATTTAATATACCCCAAATCTGTAACAAACATCGTGTAACGTTCAGATTAGGTGAATACAGGCGAGCAGAAGCATCGTGTCGTGAAGTATCTCCGGTCGACCAGTACCTGAACTGTGTGCTTTGAAGACAAGAAGTCCTTGCTAACGGACTGACTGAGCTCTAGAAAGAAAGGTCTGAGTGGGCTGACCTTTGAAAGCCCACGCTGCGCTATATTGATGTTCGCGCCTACCAGTAGGCGTGAGCAATGGTAATATATCTTATTTATTCAAGCATAATAGAGATCGGAGATAGAGAGAGAACTACAGCCTCTTAGGAAGACTAAGGAAACCCCAGCTGGCACTCGACCACGAGTGTCCTGTATCATAGATCTATTGCCATAGTATGATTGGAATAATATAGCACATTGTTGATGAATTGAATAGTGATTGTGCATAAAATATAGTCTTTTGGCAACTGCTTAAATTACCTACAAGCCGAAGAGTGCTTCTGTAGGCTTTGAACGTACTGGGCTCTCCTAACATTTAAGCCCATATGATTTATGGAGAGTTTGCCTGGCGACTGGCCAGTGGCGACTCAACTGTCACTTTAAATTGATATCTAGTTTCGTATAATATACCTATTTGCTATTGATTGCAGTACCTCCATAGTTACATGAATATCATTGGTTAAGTTATTAATTAGAGTTTTTTTTTGGTTTGGATATATACCCCTATTGTCTTTTGTTTTTGTTATTAATATTTATGTAAACTATGGCCTGACCGGCCTGACATATATACGCTCTAGTTATTTAATACTTTTCTTGTGTGGTTGTGTCCGAGTGTGAGTTAGCTGCCTCTCGTGCAGTCGTAACATCCCCAAGACCCTAACTCTGCTCGTGACAATTATCACTGATTAGTTTATAAGTGGACAGCACACAAGGGACTGAAATAGGATGAGGAAAAAGAGAACTGGAAGGAGACTGCATGACAAGGAAAGTGGGTGAATAGCAGAAAGGATGGTACACCGAAAATATAAGATGCATAATTAAAATCTGATGGGTTTTCAATCTACTGAAGTGTTATACCAGAATCAGTCCAGAAGGTTTGTGCCTATTCATTGCACAATATTTATATTTGAAAATGATGTAGACATGACTGTTTCAAAGAAATACGAACTGACTGAAGGTTGCAATGCAATGTTCAATGAGATTAGCATTAGTTTCCCTGTCCTTCACTGGCCAAGCGGTTCTGAGCCAAACTCATGAAGTTTGTTACTTTTTCCATGTTTCACCCCAAGAACACACTTGAATTTACTATTGGCTACAAATTCATCTCAAGATCCTAGTGACTAAGGTCATCAATTTAACTGTTTAAGTTTTCATGTAAACAGCATTTCTTACCATGAATTCTTGATGTTTTCTTCTTTCTTCAGTTAATTTGTCATCAGACCTCACCTCCATATCCCTCAACTGCTCTTCTAAGTAGTGAACTCTGGAAAAGTAGAGAGACATACCTTCTAAGCCTTGTTAAAAATAAACACAAAAAAATATAAAGACTGGATGATGGACATAAATACCCAGCAGACATCCCTATGTCAATCCGATGTAGATTTGTATAGGATTCCATTATGCTTGGTAGGATTACTGTAAGAACAAGTTCCCTACATCAAACCAACATTGGCATGATGTCATAGCCAGCAGAGCTGCATAGGAATGATGTCATTCTTATGTTCAAATGCTATGCGTCGGATTACCATAGAGTTGCCGGCTGGGTATATAAAGAAAACATAAACCTCTAATTACCATGAATAAAAAGAAATATCGCAGCTAGGGATACACAAAGACAAGCTGCTCTTCCAAGAGTTGCTAAACATTTTCAGACACACAGAATTCAAAGAAAATAACCTGTCTTTTCAATTACGTCCCAAATCACAACTATAAATAAATCATTAGTACGTACTTTTGCACCAGGAGGCTGTTTTCGTCCTTAAGTTTGACCTGTTTGCTGTTGGTTTCTGTTTGAACTTGTGTAAGATGCTGTAGCTGATCCTCCAAGAACTTCAACTGAAAACAAAGCGAGCCAAAAATGCAAAAACAGACTTATGATAAAGGGAAAAAAAAAATCAGACACTTATCTATTTTATTGACATTTATTTAAAGTACAAGAAAACTTTTTGAGCCCAGGTCACACAATCTTAGAGCTGTCAGAGCTTTGACTTCAGCTCCTGAAGTCACGAAAAGAGTGAATCTTTAAAGAGAGACATTTCCAAAAATCTTTATGCCCATACATGTGAGTCCCATTATTACCGATAAAAATAAATCAGTCATATTTAGAAAATTTTTAGAGAAATGAAGTCGTAAGATCACACAAGAAGCCAGAAGCGAATAATTGGTATCATCTAATGCATTCATCTCTTCTAACTCAAACACCAGAGCTGGCCTGTCAAGAAACAATCAGTGTTCCAATGAATATTTTCCTTCGGTAGAATTGACAACGTTTTGAGTGGTCACTAAACTGTCTTGTCTGAAAATCTAATAAGAAAATGCACTGATTCAACTTTACTGTATAATGAATACGCTATTCTCCAGACCTACCCTGCCATTCACATCTTGAAAGTTGCCGTCTATATCATCAAAAATTTCGTCTGAACCGAAACTGCTTCGTCTGGTGCTGGACGGAGAGTTGCGAGCGCTTCTTTGCAATTGACTGTGAACAAAGCGTGAAAATCAGCAGTTTCATTCAATGAATTAAAAGGATAATTAAGAAAATGCAAAATGCAAATCCAATATATTTTCTCCCATAGATTATAACATATGACATTTGGGTTTACACTTGATGCTGTACTTTATAAGCTGCTTTAATTCTTTAAAGGGATTAGCTTGAATCCACTGAAGAACTGAAGGAAAGGCCTGCCATTACCAACATTTTAATTATTCTTAATGGTAATGAGTGTTAATAATTTTGCTTGACTGCTGACTTACTACACAAAAATGCAACTTCACAGAAAGTGAAAATTTAACTTAATAACAGAGTTAATGGTTTACCATAGAACGGTAAACTGTTTCCATGTTGGGTTGGAGAGAACAGGAAGGGTAACATAAAATCAGTTCAATAATTGACCATAACATGTGATGTCTGTTTTTATCCAGATGTGGAAAATAAAACGCCCCCATAATTATTTGATTCAATTTTTCAAATAACTGCTCAAGAAAATGAAAGTGGGTCATCCAATCTGACATGTTTGGCAATAAAGTTTCATACTGAATTTCAAATGAGATACTCAAGTGCCTTGAAAAAATGTTGCAGATGTCCTTATGTACCGTTTTAATAATGACTGATATCTGCAATGCTAAACAGTACCATACCTTGCAAGCGCTGCTGTCGTAAGTCTACGGTTTGAGCTGAAATAGAGTCAAAGCCAACAATTAATCCACTGACAATCATTTTTCTTCAACACAAATGACTGTTCCTGTCCTTTGAGATGCTAATCCAAACTTTTACGCATACATCCCCTGGAGCATTCAGAATATTAAAAACCACTTTAAAAAAAAATAACAGTATAAATATCTCACTTGCCAAAGCCCCCACCCACCCCCACCCCCCTTTTTAAAATCACCTTTTGGTAATCTGGCATTAATACTCTACAATATATAAAATCAGAATTGAGCTCGATAAAATAAACTGATAAATAGTATCTGCTGAGTATGGGAAAAGCAAAAAAAAAAAAACAACAACCAGATTGCATTATAAATGACAGATTTATGGAACTACTGTGCTAGAACTACCCCCCTGGTTTTCAATATGATATGGGGAGTCTCTGTTTTACTGATGATTAACCGTTTAATTAACTTTCCAAGCTTGACTGAAGCTGCAGGCAATAGCCTCTCCTCGACTCGCTGTGCTTGGCATTTCAACATTTAATCTCATAAACTTTTTGAATTTCCATTGCCTCATAAACTAGAAAGGCTTTCTTTATCTCTCCTTACATGACAGCAATGTATAAAACAGATAAAATCAGGTACAAAAAGAGATGAAAATTGGAAATCATAGATGAAATAATAATCTATCCAAGTGCAGTGCTACAGAAAATAATGAAATCATATCAACACTACCACACTGTTATACACTGTGTTACAGGTTAAGATACACAATCAAAATATCACAAGCAAAATGCTGATCCTATGCAACTCGGCAGTGGAAAGTTTTCCCTTGTATGCAATATGTGGAAGCCAAAGTGCCTATGCCTAATACAACCCTGCACTCTCTTACATCAACTTCTATTTGCAAATATGTAATAAATTTACAAATATTTTCTGGAAAAAACAAAACAAAAAAATGTCTCCCCTCCCCCCTCCTCCCCAAAACAATCCAAATTTCCATTCTCATTATTAATGCATTGCTATTGTTAAATGTGGTTACAATTTCGCAATGTTAAAACTAAATAATTTATTGCTCATTACGAGTTTAGTAAGAATGACACCAAAAATTCACATGACAACAGCATAACTTGGATCACAAGGTCATCCATCAACAAAATGAATTCCTCTTTGATATATTAAAGTCACATGATGATCCCTTATGAACACACGATACTTTGTTGAAGGATTTATTAGAACACAGGGCTGCAAATGAATTACGTTCATATTTCATGCCATTCATACTCCGCTTTATATATTTCAATGTCACAGCTCTGTACATCTCCTTTAATGCAGGTCTGTTTTACTAAATTGGCCTGTAACAATATGTCATGGTGTGAATGTATAATGTATAATTATTTTCAATAAGTGACTTTTATTTCTCTCCTCTGGTATGCTCTTTTTGTCCTAATATGAAATCCTTTCCACAAAAGTGAGTCCACAGAAGTTCAGGTTTCTTAAACTAGCCAGAACAAGTAACAAATGAATCTTGGTGAGCATCCAACAAAAAGTGACCTATAATCTAGTTCTTGCAAAGTAAGCATAATATGCTTCAGTATTTTGCTTAGCAAGTATTATGGATGAAGCACCAATAGAATGCACTGTTCCATGGTCTGATACAGAATAAGGGTTTGCTCCCAGGGGCAGAGGTCCCTTAGTATCCTCACATAATTGTACTTAATTGTTAGTTTTGTGAATAGTTGGGTTATGCAGAAATCCCACTCTACAAATGTGTTATTCAGAGACAGTAGAAGCATAAACACTGTGCCGATTGTAATCATTTTTGTATACGCAGCACTTAACCAATTCAGAACTCATGGTGCAGGACAGTACCGTATATAAAAGAATATCCACTGACAAAGGCTACTCTGTGACAATACAGGAACTCAAAACGGGTAGTTTCAGAATAAAACAAAATTATGAATTCTGTGCACCAGCAGTATGTGCTGTCAACTGTGCTCAGTGAAAAACTGCATGTTCACTTTAAGATAACAAATCCAAAATTATGGAAAATAAACCAAACTTCTCATAGATTTCATGATCCTCAATTAACTATCCTTCAGCAGTCCTACCATCTCATTTTCTGTTTGGAAATTGCACCAGTCTCTGAAGGCTGTAATCAAGATTGTAGCAACCCTAGCAAAGGAAGCTTTCTGACTTTACCAAACAAAGAGAGAGCAAACAGAATGCTTTGTATTCACAAGACAATGTAATCTGAATTTGAAACTAGCTGGAATGGAGAGGCTGAACAGAGTGTTTAATCACAGGATTTGCTATTGATTGCAAGTGAGCATGCCTTCTTCCTTGACATTTCTATTTACTGTGGAGAATATTTGCCTAGCCTTAGGTTTGCTGACATGGGATGACAGATTTATTCAGTATTGGAGTGGGGCAAGATGCGTCAGTGACTATAGTTACCCTGGTATTATCCATAAAAAAAACGTGTCACTAAAATGCTGCAGCATTACTGAAATGAGTTCAACAAAAGCACTGAATGAAATGAATTTCACTGTATGTGCAAGCAGAAAAACAGTGGCAACTGGTTAACAAACTTGTTTACTGCTGCGGCCAAACTGCAAGTTAGAAAATAAAAGTCTTCTGACAAGAAACATCTATCTATTGTTACATGTCAATAGGACATTGTTCTGTGCCCAGACGATGTACTCTGGTGTGACCTTATAAAACCATTTATAGAACCAAAAAGAAGTTATACAAATAGTAGATCACAGAATGAGTTACAGAGGATGCATGCCTCATGCACTGATTAATAATGAAATTAATACATAGGTACAGGTGTCTGGTACTGACCAAACTGCAAATTTAGTGTTAAGTTTGTAGTATGGAATTTAACAGGCTCAGCTGCTTTGCCCTTTGCTTGCTGCTGGTGTCTCATTGTAATACTAAACAGAAACTGTATTTGGTAGAAAGCAATTTGACTGAAATGAGATCAGTGCAAAAGGAAGAAAAGGAATTAAAGAATGCCCACAATAAAAAAAAAAAAAAAATGTGATAAACAGAAGCTGAAAGGATGTAAGTCCTTAATCAATCATTGATTTGATAGTGGCCAAAAAGGCAAAAGCTGAGATTGAAGTCTGACTTGTCTCTCAAGAAAAAATTGTTTTACTGCCCAATGCTATCATCTGCATGCTGTTCTGCTGATATATATATATATATATATTTTTTTTTTAAATCATTTCACAGAAGAAACTGACCTGTATTCAGTAAGTGGACCATTTTGGGCATCCATATAAAAATTGCCTTTGTCCAAAAATTTAGTTTCCTTCTAAATAATGAAGCCAACTCAAGGCTGCATTTTGGGACTGGTGATCAGTCCTGTTCAAATTATTCTTCTCATTAAAAAAAAAAATGCAGCAGTATGATCAAGTAATATATGTGAAAAGAATTAAAATTAAAAAGAACAACAAATAAATGGAATCCCGAAATTAGAAAAGCCACGAAGCTATCAAACAATATTAGCGCTACACAGGAGTACCATTTGAAAGAGAAAAACGAGAAAAATGCACAAAGAAAGTACAGTGGACTATATAACAGCAAGTGATACACCAAGAAAAGCACTAAAAAGATTACACCAGTTTAAGAAAGTAGTAAGACTGGCTACCACGTTTTCTTATGGTGTCGAGACAATGGGTCCTTTCTATCCCCACGTTTTCTCTGTGTTGACGGAGTTCTGTTGACGGAATATGGTTTATGTTTTGTTCTGTAAAATTTAAAAAGTGATATTTTCACACACAATCTTTTATATTGTGCAGTCCAAACTTATGAGTAGCGTAAATGTGTGCGACATCAAATCTTGATACCATAGTTTTTAATAGTCTTGCTAGGGTTAACATAGGTTAACATAGTTAAAATTTGTGCAATAAAAAATGACTGACATTGAATTTAGAAAATGGATGAAAAAATGGTTTAGCAGATGACCGAATCCTAGATAAAAAGTAAAAGGAAAACACCAGAAAAAAAAAATTACAATAAAACAGTTGTACATGATGACAGTGGAATTTTGAAAATGGATCAAAATCACAAATTACACCTATAAATATGTAGCTTTCAAGAGGTGGCAATAACATGAATTTATCACATACGGATTCAAAATATTTCTCATTAAATATTTCCTTTGTATCTAACTCAGCCAAAAGCAAACTATGTATCCTTGCTCTAGTAGCAAATCTATGATTGGACACTGAGACCATGAGTATAAAGCCAAAGAATTATGTAGATAAATTAGCTGAAATTCAGGAAGAGTAAATAAAAAGGCAGTTGACTTACAGATGCCCCTGGTCGGAGACATCAGCCTCAGACTCAATTTCTCCATAGTCTTCATAGTTTTCTTCATCGGTAATTTCCTGACGACTGGGGAATTATAATGACAGGGAATAAATCACTTGACAAAAGCATGATTTGGAAATAAATGAAACAAAATGCACATATTACGAACAGATGTGCAACCTGAACTGAATGACACTTTGAGCTAATCTACTTTACGGCACAACATTTGATTCCACCAGCTTTTTCAGCTAGTGTTAATTCTTGAAGCAAAATACAGTGTTAAAAAGAAAGAAAAAAAGTGGTAGTGTTTCCAGCACATGATTGTGCACAATTAGACGTAATCCATTCTAGCCCCAAAATAAAAATAACTTTTACTTTAAACAATTAATATGCCCATCTTGCAAACTGGCATCAAGGGAAGTCAGAGTAAAAAACCTGACCACCAGAAACTGCCTGAGATAAACTCCTTCGGTAACTTGCATGGCTCTGCTTAAACATATGAAATATTCTTCATGATAGACAGAGATATTTCTTCATCTCAGAATTTCGAAACAAGGTTTAAATCTGTCCTGTATCAGAAATATGATCTACATGCTGTATGTTTAGTAAAGCATTGAGAGAGAGAGAGAGAGAGAGAGAGAGAGAGAGAGAGAGAGAGAGAGAGAGAGAGAGAGAGAGAGAGAGAGAGAGAGAGAGAGAGAGAGAGAGAGAGAGAGAGAGAGAGAGAGAGAGAGAGAGAGAGAGAGAGAGAGAGAGAGAGAGAGAGAGAGAGAGAGAGAGAGAGAGAGAGAGAGAGAGTTAGTATATCATTGTAAAGGGCTTAGAGTCCGCTTTGTGGAGACGGACACTATACATAACTGGACTCCATAATTATCATTATTAATTATTGTACAGCATACTCACCTATTTTCATTAATCTCCGATGATTTCCCACTTATGGCACTGTCCGCCTCGTCCTCAGAGACCTGTGGTATAATCAGTGGGTGACCGTTGAGTTCTGTATCTGGTAAGACAAAATTGGTCTGTCCACTAGTTAAGGTGCCACTCACATCTAGACCTGCTAGGTCGTCCAAATGCGAAAAATCGTACTCGGCGTATGTGTTCTGACTGCTTGAGGCTGGGCTGGTTTTCGAAGGCTGGGGAATGGAGGAAACATAAAACTGCTGTCAGATTTTAGAGGAGGCAATAGATGCTAGTGTCAGTGGCGGATCTACTATGCAACTAATGAAGCTTCAGCAACAGGGCCCCTAATCTCGGAGGGGCCCGGAAGAATTTTTTTTAATGAGTGAATTTTGGATATTGCCCTGTTATTGCTGGCTGCCAAGGGACCCCCATTACAGATCATTCTTCAGGGTCCCAAAAAATGTAGGTCCGCCACTGGCTGTGTACTGCTAAAATAAGAAAAATGGACAAAGAATACACCAGGTAAGAATTACAATACTCCTGACAAACAGGAATTAATAGCCATTTCAAGGTGAGCGTGAGACAAAAAAGCGAACACGTGTAATCATGTCCATGAAAAGAGCATTACAATGCAAAGAAATCACATCAGAAAAAAATGTCCTCAAACACGGATGAAAGAAAGAACACTATCACTATTTTGTTTCCGAGCACTAATCCTAAGGATGAATCTACAGCACTAAAAAAAATAAATAAATAAATCTTAAAGTGCTGGATACAATACAAGAAGGACATTATACAGCTGAAGAGCATACAATGGTAAATATTTAGGGGAAGCTCCAAGCTTCTTTATGAATTTTTTCGTTCAGTCTTGAGAGCTTTGGTTCTACTTTGCCCCGAATATAAAAAAAAAATAAATGACAGAATGCTTTAATAACATACTGCCGACTAGTTCTCCACATCTAAGGCACACAGCAGGAGCATGAATCAAAGAGCTTCATACACTAGATAACGCCAATGTGGGCCGGTTACCTTGACCTATCGACTATGCCCAGACGTAATGACCGGGTCGGTCTATATCATAATAAACGCGGTCAACCTCAGGCCAATTCCGTTCGCATGTGTCGTCAACTGCAACAACACAAATACCACATCCCACGCCATCAAACATAACACCAACAAAATGAAAAACAAAACGATCTTTTGGAATACTCTGCAAAAATTACAAACACATACAGTCAGATGATGTACAAAAGCTGACGATGCAATAAAGAGAAAAAGCATCTAGCACACCACTAACAAACCCCTCTTTCCTAATTACAGGAGACAGTACATTATATTGAGTGGTACTTGCGCTTGCTCTCTCTGTCCGCCTTTTTGTCATTAATTTAATTGCCTCTGGGAGCCCACAACAACACACTGGGTAATGAACTACTTCAACCTCTTTGATCCCCATATAATTCGGTTTCTTGAAAGGCAGGAAAAGTAATCCCGGTTCATCAAAGCAAGAAATAAGGCAAATTATAACTCTCAAAATCGATGTAAATTATTCTGACATGAGAAAAATATTAGCGAAGTAGGGGGCAGACAGTGCAGACACATGAAGACAGAATAGCATTTATAGTGGTAAAAAGTCTCAATCCGAGATATCTTCGCAGGTTTTTGAGGTCAACATTCGAACTTGTATGTTCGAGGTCTGAACGCATTCCGCAGAAAATGTAGAGATGTGATTCGCGTTATGCAGAAAAGGGAAGTAGTACTATAGTATACTAGATGACCTACCGGGCATTGCCCGGAATAAACACCCCCCCTTCTCTCTCTCCCTCTCCCCCCCCCCCCCCCACTTTCTCTCCTCCTCTCTCTCTCTCTCTCATATAATAAAAGTAATAAACTACAGTCTTGCTTCAGAACTCATGCGCACCAGAACACTACGCACCAGACCGAACGCTAGATATGGTTACTTTTTATGACATGCACGGGACTATATTATATTACGAAACAAACATGCAAAAATACAGATGTTACATAGCAATAAAGATTGTTATTTTTAAAAATACATGCTTGAAGTAAACAACTTTTAATTATAGCCATCATCTTCCTTATCTCAACTGCCACCTTCCTGCCAAATTTAAGGCCTGAAGAGTGTATAGTTTGGTCAGTTAGTCATGCCAAAGGTTGCAAGTTACTGAAATATATAATAGATGGCCAATCTATATTTCACGAAATATCATAAAAACCACAGAAAAACTGTGGGGTCGCAGCAGGGGTATAAGCTTAAATTTGGCAGGAAGGTGGCAATTGAGATGAGGAAGATGATGGCTATAATTGAAAGTTGTTTACTTCAAGCATGTATTTTTAAAACAACAACAATGTTTATTGCTATGTAACATCTGTAATTTTTGCATGCTTGTTTCGTAAATTCAGCTACGTTGGGCAGGACATGTTGTCAGAATGCCCGACTCCAGACTCCCTAAGCAAATCTTCTTCTCTGAGCTCTCCAATGGAACGAGGAATGTTGGGGCCCCAAAGAGACGTTACAAAGACACTCTCAAGCAATCACTGAAGGCCTTTGCCATTGATGTGAGTGAGTGGGAAAAGCTCTCGCTTGATCGTGCAAATTGGAGGGCGGCCCTTACCAGAGGCAGCAAAGCATGGGAAGCTGACAGAGTCCAGCAGGCTATCAAAAAAAGAGAACGGCGCAAGAAAAGGCCCAGTGGTACTGAACCAACGGAGCACTCTTGTCATTTATGCGGAAGGGTCTGCATGGCAAAAATAGGACTTATCAGTCACATGAGAAGCCATAAGTCATGAAAGAACAGTCTTTCCATTCTGTCCTCTGTGTCCTTTAGTTCTCTTTATTGTCCATGTGTTGAAATTCTCAACAATTTCTGTTCTTTATTCCTCTGGTGTTGTTAAGGTCATCATCATACCTGATGGACGAACTATTATTATTATTATTATTAGTACCGTGCATGTCATAAAAAGTAACCGTATCAAGCGTTCAGTTTGGTGCGTAATGTTCTGGTGCGCATGAGTTCTGAAGCAAGACTGTAGTTTATTACTTTTATTATATGAGAGAGAGGGAGGGAGAGAAAGAAAGAGAGAGAGAGGGGGGGGGGGGCACACGATTGTTTATTCCGGGCAATGCCCGGTAAGTCATCTAGTATGATATAATTCTTTTGCTTTCCAACATTATTGGCTGGTATCATAATTATGCAAAGACACTTCAGGCACAGCCTGCATATAAGCAAAATTCCCGATGGTGTTATGGTTATAGTAATAGTATAAACTGTTGCGGCTAGGTGGGACTCGAGGTTCAGAGACTGGACTTTGGGAAGAGAGGGAAAGGAGACTTCACTATTTTTAGTGTACTGAGGGTGATGGGTAGGCGCATGTTGCACTAATCCTCGACTAATATTGATTTTTGCAGTATTCAGATAGGCGAGGAGGTAACTTTTTTTTCTCTCTGTCATTTAGCTCAGAGAGTCATATTATATCTCACGCCCCGAGGCAACAGGTCATATTTTTTCTAACTTTCCGTTTCGTAACCAAAATATTACCGAACATCTGTGTCTTGAACTGCATGAAAAGGAAGACAGAGAGGTATTAAGGGGAAATGTAAGCAGAAAGTGAAAATGGTCTTGTTTGTTTTCACAAATTTCGTTACAACACTAAATACTCTTGAGTTTGGTTCTTTTAGCAGAGCCAGTTGAACTGATATTGCTATTGATGGGAAGGTGGTGGGATGAAATCTCAGGTTACGATTATAAACAAGTTCCTATTTGAGAACCTAAATACATAGGCCCTATTCCGAATCCTTACAAATGCCATACAACTAAAGACTGCCAGCAATTCTAAATGCATGAGTAATGCCCTTTCGACTAAACTTCCAGCACACTCCTTAATTCTCAGACACTGAGTTCATCCTGCTGCTTGCAAAACAAATGGAGAAAAAAATCACCTAGCCTTTGTGCGGTAGTCCATCGGAATCCAAAATGGCAACCTCGCAGATTACTCAGTTCTTTTATACGAACGTGACATATATCACTGGCAGCAACATACTACCCTATTATTATGAAATAATCAAGATTTTATCATCAAACAAAGATCTCGAGAGGGTGCCAGCTTCACGCTCAGTGTACAAATTACAAAAATTATGAACAGACCAAATGATAAACCCACACTTGTTAAATGAAACGACAAATTCATTGACATTCAGTTGAACTCGCACACACAATGATTTAGTATTACCTCCTTGTATGTACCAGTCTGGAATGTGAAGTGTTTAACTGTCACACAATCTATCGCTAAAGAGTCCCACGATACTAACATGTGTGAACAACTGTCCAAACAAGCACAACGCAGGGATAACTGTCACAACTCAAGGACTATTCATAAGGCAAACCCCAGGAAATATTTACCTGAAAGTTACTGTCAGCTTGCTCCGATGACTGTGTTGACATAATGCTCTCCAAGTTATGGTTAAAACAAACGCCGAGTTCTCATGAGCATATCAGAATGTCGACGTCTTGACTAGTCAACTACTTCCTCCCACTTAGCTAAGATGGCCTGGGAGTCCTCCACACGAAGAAAATAGTGCGAAACTTACTGAGGGGTCTGTGAAGGTTGGAGACTTGGCTTGTTACAGACCAAGGCCCAGCGACAGCTATTCCAGCAATGAGCAGCCAAGGATCGTTTAGCCGGTAGAACAACTTATGTGGTATAAATAACGTAAGGATAACATCCGAAACCCACACATCTGGCCTATAAATGTTCTGGAGCGTTGAATAATAATATATGAATTATTTCGCAGGTTACTCAGCGTAACAGAATTTGGGAATTTGGAAGACACGGTATTCAGCGACAATACAAAGGAAGTAATGCCATACTGTCCGTAAAGAAAACCATGAAGACAATTTCCTTGAGTGACCCGTTCAACACAGAGATAAGAGAATGAGCGGAGATCTTGGCAGTGGAAGACTTTCTGCCTACCTGGTGTTTACATATTGAGGTGGCGGCACTGAGCCAAATCGGAGAATTACTCATGCCAAGCACTTATGCTTTACACGTGTTCACTCGCTAATTCCGTGTCCGCAAAGGTATATCCACTTTTTGTATGTGGTGCACAATGTAATATCGTAAAAGAATGTTGTAGCGGTCTCGACAGCGATCAAAACTATAGGCCTACTCGACTGACCGAGTGGCGTGGCCCAAACCTATGCAGCAATGGAGAAGAGAATGGCGGAGCCTTTATGGGATCTCACTTCATTATTAAAGAGGAAGCATGGTAAAAGACTGGAACACACGACATGTCCCGCATGCTAGAATAGATACACTGTTAAAAAACACATTCAGTTGTTCATGGTTACGAGGAGGAAGTCACACAACAAGAAAATAAACAGCATCAACTACAGCTATGGCAAGAACCGCTATAACAAAGTATGGTGGTGGTGCGAAAAAAATAAGGTGAGCGTGACAGCAAAATCTGGATGTTAAAATGAAATTCGCGATTGTATTACAGAGGGTACAGAAAATGGACAATTACGGTGAGTACAGAAACTGGTCACCTCTCTTATTCTTCTGTCGCCCAACTCAAACATTTTAGCCAAATAGAGAATAACATAACATTAAATCACACTTTTTAAAACCAGGATGGACAATGGGTGAATACGATCTCAACCTTCGTGAAAGAAAAAAAGCATCTTGGAAGTTTCTTTCATATGTCCCTTCACGCACCGGTGACCAAAACTTTTAACTGATTAGCCCCTGCGTTCAGCGACCATTGGTGACATCTAAAGAACGGCACAAAGATGACAGTCAGCAACTTTTACTGACCTAACACCCTACATGTGTGAAATCCCTGTGGGAGATGTCGATCATTTGGGTCGGACTGCTGGTGTGGGGGCAGATCAAATCTGCCGGTCAGATCAGCCATCAATGAGCTCAACTGACATACCTGTTATCTCACAGCAGGATACTGTGACCCCCGACTTATGCTGAACATTTCATAAAAAAAAAAAAAACAAGCCTGCCATGATTGCTCTCTCAACTGATCTATAGTCAATCTGGACTGACCGCTTCCGGCCTTTTGGACATAACAAATTGAAAATATTCATCTGGTCATTCCGCTGACCAAGACCCCCTATTTCTACTATCAAGTAAATCTTGTTGATTGTACAGATCTATATGCAGATTAAATTGGTGTCGGGCGCCTCCATTCTCTGGTCTAAGAATATGCAGTCATTCTGGCAAATGGATGATAAATTCGAAAAGAAAAGAAATGGAGTGTTAATTTCAATCTCCAATCGAATTATTTCGAGCGTCCAAGAACCGTCGGGTGAAGATAAATGAACAACTGGAAAGTTAACTTGGCCGTGTGGTTTTGAACCGGAGTGCCATGACTTCCAGGCCTTGGTAAGAAAGATACGTATGCCAGCTTTTTAAGGCCGTTTAGGTGTAATGTTCAAGCACAAGTACATCGCTGGCCACATAAAACCGCGCAAGTATATTAGCACAATTTGCAGATGACAATTCTTTTCTGCCAAATATTCCAGCAACTCATGAAGAAATTTAGCTTTTCTTTCCATTGGTTAACGGGGAGTACAATACGCTTCTTTCAAATGTTTATAGCTAAAAATTTATCTCGGAAAAGAAGAATACATTCAAGTGAAACACTTTTCTTCTTTGTGTCCCGTAAAGTAGGTCCTTTGCACATGCGCGGTTTCATGATAATTATGGTAATGGTTCAGTTCCTGTGTTATCACTGTACACAAGAACGAGGAACTACTGACACTGGAACATTGGCCACTGCGTTAATCAGCACTGGTGGATCCAGTCTGACTACTTGTTAGATGTTAACAACTGATGTGAACAAAAAAAAAACCAAGGGGGGGGGGGGAGAGAGAGAAAGAGAGAGAGAGAGAGAGGGACAGACAGACAGACAAACAGAGAGACAGACAGACAGAGACAGAGACGGACAGAAATGGACAAAGAAAAAAAACAAAGATCAATGCGCACAGTTACGGGAGACTTAACAAGAACATGGCCTCTTCAGAACATCTACGAGCATCAATTCAAATGATCTGATCTAATGGTTTTCCGGGTCAGTGCTCCTTAATTTTATTGACAACATTACAGTCTTCAATATTTATGAATGTTTACTTAAGTGACTCAATACGGGGCTGTGTATTCAGGACAGTAAAACGAGATTCAGAAACGCCCTGCGCCTGTTTTATGGCCAGGTCCCCTTGTAATGAAATAATCAGTTTAACCAACACTGGTTTTTTTTACCAGTTAAACAGTACATCTTGTCGGGATTTTTAAAAGAAATTTACAGTTTTTTTTTTATTTGATTCCTTTCTTTTCACACCCTTACACTTTTTGCAGCTAAGCTGGACCTCCCCCCCCCCCCCCCCCCCCCATATTTCCTTAGCGTTTGATTGAATGGTTTCTGTACTATTTCTTACACGAGGTTCTCCAACAAACTAATTCTTATTTTTGCCACATTTTGACTTCAACTGACAATACTTTTTTGTTAAGGTCATTTCAATAATGATTCCTATTTATTAACACCTATTTTAGTTCACTGTCTGCAGCCTTCAAACATTCTGATTTGTGACGACCCTGTGCCTATAAAACATTCAACAATTCATTGTTCTATTTTATGGATATTTCATGGCCCAATTTCTAAATAATTGTAAATAAACGATTAGATCTTTCTGCCAGTTTCATTTCTTATTCCTTAACTTGTCAACATATCAACAGATTTCCGTTCATTTCACTAGTCCACCCTATCTTTCACTCACCCGATTGACGTAATGAAATTTGCGGGAAAAGACAAACCCATCACAAACCAATACAAGACTGCGAGAAGATGTAAAGACAACAGCTGTTGTATGGTAAACAATGGCGGCAAGACGATCCCGGCAACTGCTGGCTAATCCGACAATGCCATGTCACTGTTGCAGGAGACCCAGTTACAGAAATACTCCGCTGGTGTTAACATTGACAAACTATTGACAGCACCGTCAAACCATCTATTCATCTTTTCTTACTTTTACCACATAATATACCTGAATCTTTATAGCCATTTTTTTTTTCATTTCCATTAACACAAAGTGATTTTATTTTAGACCTATCGTCTGCAGTGTTATAAAAAGGGAGCTTATCAATGACTAGCTGAGGTCCCCGGCCCTGCCCGGGATAAATCGGTTTGAATATTAGTTTCAGTTCTGGGTGATTATTATGGACCTGCTTCATCTTGCCTGTTCCTATTTATTTATTTTATTTTTGTTTGTTTGTTTTTAAATAAGTCTTACTGCTCTGCCTTTGTGAGTTGACACCCTGCGCATCCCGTACAATAGCATGATTTGCGCACGGGTTAGTGTGTTTGATAGTGAACACATCGCAGGAAGTGATAACGAAACCTTAAAATGGCGAACCATGACTCGAAATAGATCTAAATGATGGCGAAACAATGAAAAACGAAACGTAGAAGCCTGAACATTTCATAATTTCTAATATAGCCCATGTTAATTTCTCATTGATAATATGCTGTTGCGCAAAGTTTGAAGCCTTGAGTGTGATGCGGTTCCTGAGCCTTAGGTGACCAAACTGTTAAACCAAAACACGGCCTCAGGGGAAAACCTATTAGGAAATGTTGAAAATTTTGTTTTAACAAGATGATTGGAACTGGTAACAAAACAAATGACTTCATAAATTCAGTTTGTACATTTCCACACATTATATCTTCAAAATGAATGTGTAAAAACCTAGTAGATTTTTTTACCTAATGAGCACAGAAAGTTTGAACTTTCTACGTTTAGCCGTTTTTCTATGCATAGGGAAGGACCGCTCCAAGTTGTCCAAATATATATATATAGATTACAACCACAGTTCTTAACCCACTCTTTGTCCAACTCTCCACGCAGCGGTGAATGGGAAAAAAAAAAACTGAGGCAAAATGAGAGACGGAATTAATTTGGTGGAACCAGTGAGTAAATATATATAGATGGTTTATTCATATCTTAGGTGCAACTAACGAAAGCAGAGAAGCACTTATCTATCGCAACTTGAGCGCCCGTGCGCATTGTCATGTGTGGAATTCAGGGGATGAGGTGGGGGAATTTATGAGTGATGTATAAGAGGGCGGACAGGGGCGCTTCCACACTCTTACTCTAAGATGGCAATTCACCAAGAACGGAATTTCAGACTGTGCCAAGTCGTAAGTATCAGCCCGTAATCAAATATTCCATCAAGGTCGTCTACGCTGGGCCAATTCAAGGAGTCGATATCAGCTCAATATACGCTGGTTCAGACTTGTCCTGTCGCCTTTTCAAACCAGCTTGAGCGCTGGTGCGTGTGTCAATTCCCACTTTTCTAAACAAGACAATAGCACGCGCAGAGGCTGGTCGGTTTAATCAATAGAAACTCAGTTCAATTATTGATTGGGGCCGACATAATTCTACCGTGCTGTCATTTCTACAATATTCTCTTTTTTCAATAAATAATGATGCTCGGCATTTTTCTTTTTTTTTTTTGCCCTTGGATGCACTTCACAGACAACCTGAATATGTTCCAAATAATCCATAATGTAACTTGATGGCAATGGATTATACAAGTTAGGCCAGTCCCATTTTTTCCCCACTGATTTTGATATCCAATCATCCCGTGCAAAAACAACAACAACAAAAAAACAAAAACAGCCAGCCGTTATCGAAGTAAATAGGATCCAGATGTGGAGGTATGCTTAACCCGACCTGACAAACACATGACAGACAGACTGACAGACAGACAGACAGATACATGAACGGAGGGACACCCCCAAGGACAGATGGATATACAATTAGATAGTAGGGCATGGAATGCGCACGTTTAAATGCTCATAGGCCGAGTATAAACCTCCTTTTCTCCTGGCTGTCATTGCCTGTCAGTGTGAAGGCTCAAAAGGTGAGTTCATGGATAATAGATCTCCCGCAAATCGATCACTCGTTCGCAGAGAAGTGTCAGTGAAGCGTAATCAATTTGCCTGTAGTATGACAGAAATGGGAGTCGGTGAGACAAGATAAATTAGGTACAGTGACGTACAATGACAACGTGGCCAAAGTTCTTTCACGATTACGTCACTGCTTCTGTCACCATCAAAAGAAGGGTTTGTTTCTATGTAGGTCACAGGCCCGGTAATGAACCAACCGTTGATCAGCGTTCAAGCGTGGATCACATGATCACTTGCCAGTAACGAAGACATGTAGGTCCTTGAAACGAAGGTGCTTGACACGTTAACGATCCGTCCGCGGCGATACGGTTCCTATAACTTTGCATTAGTGGCCGTTTGTACTGATAGGCAACGACTACTAAGAAGAGGCACTGGGCCAGGTTAGTTCGCACTATTAATTTTTCCTTATCCCCAGGGCATTACAATGTCAAAACGTTTGCAAATAAATGAGCGAAAGACCTGAACATTTCCCTGTGTTCTTCAACATCTGATACACTAGGAGAGGTTGTCTTTCTGCTCTTCATCTGATATTCCGACATAGCCGATAAAGCTTTATAAAGTACTCGAGAATACGCCCGTGAAGGCAGGCACGTGTCATGAATCTTGTACTGTAAAGCCTTCAAGTATCCCAACCCCTATCATCGTCCCAACTCCTTAATCAAAGTAAGGATTTAAAGTTCATAATAAACTGGCAGTTGTTTCTCACTTAATGAATGACAGACTGCAACAAGGCGTCGGAAATAATGCATGCTGCAGACTAGACCTCTCCTTGCACCAAAATTCCTTGATGCACATAAAGTTCGTGTAAACATGGGCTGTGTTAGGTGCCCCTCACCTTTCTCAACGACTGTACAAACATTCGCCCCTTCTCCTTCATCCATTCACTGTTTCAATGTGACCGACCAACGACCATACATCAAATTCTGCATCAGAATGAAGCCGTGTTAAATGACCTTTGGTACAACAAGACAGCACGAGAATGGAAAGGGGGGCGTGTCAGCAATGGTGTGTCAGTCCACAGCGCCCTTTTTAATCATAATCAAGACCGTGACCTATTAAATAATGGATGGCCCACGCCAACACTGCTTTCACTGACCATCTTCTGTCTTTCTCCGGCAGAAAAACCATCTCAGTGATTTATAAACAAAGCTGCCTATTCGTGACCATCCCCTGAAAAGAACTGACTTGTAGGATTTGCGACAATCCTCTTAAAGAGGAGACTATAAAAAGACTTTATGACAGTCCAGAACTATGTAGCCCCCCCCCCCCCAAGCCAGTAAAACTGCAACTGAGTGTCACTGGCATTTATTACAGGGGTGCGCAGCTGCCCTCCCTCCCCCTAAAAAAAAATTGTTCGATGGCAAAAAAAAAATTGAGCAAGACACTGGAAACAACTCATGATAAGTTCAAGCTTTAGGTATGGCAACTTCAAATGTTCAAAGCTTTCATGGCCCTTCCATTATAATGATCCCCACCTAAAGTGTATCTTCAGGTGTCCTGACAATTTTGGCTCCAAGTTTTTAAAGCTTTTAAAAATAGTTCCCCTCAACACTTCACAGGAACACCTGAGTGTATTTTTGTTCGGTGGGACATTTACAAACATAATATATAACCATAAAAATTGATCCACTGTGTCAGGAGACGCAATGAGCTGTCATTTAATACTGTCTTCAACAAACAGAGACACATGTATTATTTACAAAACAGTCTCTGACGTAGCACAATGTATCGCATACAACAAAACACCTACCTCTAATACTGAAATACCATGGGCGCTGTATCATCCACAACAAAACTTTTACCTCTAATATATCATCTACCCCAAAAAGATTACTTCTGATACTGAAATATCATGGACAATGTATCATGCACAACAAACTCTTACCTCTAACACTGAAAGATCTCCTGCAATATCCAATGGTACAAGAGTTTCCTCACTGACACTTCCTTTAAAGGAATGGGCAGCTGCAAGGAAAAATAGAACATAACATCAGACTGTCAATTAGAACCAAAGTTCTAACAGAAGACAATTCCACGAACAACCCACGAGGAAATAGTACACTTCGGTCAGAAACAGAAGCGTGAATAACGAAGAGCCCATACTATTAGCATATCAAAGGCATTCTATTTGCTTGCCTGAGAGATCCTGGGTCGGTAAAATTCACATGAATTCAACAGAAGCCCCGTTAGTTTGAAGCGTTGTATTGATCTGTTAATATCAATAGTCGCCTTCCTCTGTAAGCGTTTGCTCTGCGGGCCTACTTTTAAAATTAATGTGCAAGGCTTTTAATGTCAAAGCATTTATCACAGGCATCCGAGCTGCACACGACATTTTGTGTACAATTTAAACATTTTTGAGAGCTATATTATGGTGACATGCTGAAGTTTACGCTCCTGAGGAATACAACTAATGACATATGATACGTGTATCATCTTGTCTACTACACACAGTTTATTCAAGGGATCTGGTACGGAACAAAAACGTAACTTCGAAACAACATAACAATAATAGGAAAACAAGAACCGCTTTATCTCAGTCAAGTAAATTGATCTTTCTAGCGTCCCATTTACAGGGCCCGTTTTTACTGCTAATACAGCTGCCTTGTCGATCTTTCTCTATACCGTTTACATGACAGCAACATGATATAATGTCTTTACAAGTGGCTGATGGCACAAAAGAGACAGAGAAAGAGAGAGAGATAGAAGAGGGTGACAGTGAAAGAGATAGGGGGAGGGAGACGTAGGTACAGAAAGAGAGAGAGAGAAAGAGAGAGAAGAGAGAGAAAGAGAAGGCAAGAGAGAGACACACACACACAGAAAGAAGGAGAGAGAGAGGCGGAGAGAGAGAGAGAGAGAGGCAGAGAGAGAGAGAGAGAGAGAGAGAGGCAGAGAGAGAGAGAGAGAGAGAGAGAGAGAGAGAGAGATCAACCATTATCTAAAACGATAAGCGCTGACTAGCTCGATACCCTTTTAAAATAACTTTGTACTGACATACAAACCACTGAAAAAACGTCCAAAAACTTAACATGTAATCTATGAGATATCAAACTGTGTAATAACCCATCATAAGATATTCTTGAATTGGTTGTAAGACGACGGAGTCTCTAATTATCTTCAATTTATTTCTTGCCTGGCTTAAATCACAATAACTGTTCAATTATTTGTGCACAATGTTATCTCCTTCGGTCGTCCACATTAATTTACAGACAGTACATTCTCCTGGGGCAGATCATAACACTTACGCGCATACCAGCTCTCACTATCTCTCTCTCTCTCTCTCTCTCTCTCTGGGGTAACATAACAAAAACACATACATGATACCTGTATACACGCATACGAGCTCTCTCTCTCTCTCTCTCTCTTTCTCTCTCGGGGGTAGAAAACACTCACCCACATGCCAGCTTCTGCCCTTCCCACCTACCTCTGTCCATCCCCATTTCTATCTAACGATGAATTCACAAAAGCAGGCAAGCCACATCTCTGAGCCTCCCTTCACTATTACGAATGGTTAGCTCTCCTTTCAATTTTGAGAGACAGAAAGAGAGAGAGAAAGAGAGAGAGACAGAGACAGAGGGAGAGAGAGAGAGAGAGAGAGACAGAGACAGAGGAGAGAGAGAGAGAGAGAGAGAGAGAGAGAGAGAGAGAGAGAGAGAGACAGAGACAGAGGGAGAGAGAGAGAGAGAGAGAGAGAGAGAGAGAGAGAGAGAGAGACAGACAGACAGACAGACAGAGACAGAGAGTGACTTCAGCGACTATAATAATAATAATAATAGTTCGTCCATCAGGTATGATGATGACCTTAACAACACCAGAGGAATAAAGAACAGAAATTGTTGAGAATTTCAACACATGGACAATAAAAAGAACTAAAGGACACAGAGGACAGAATGGAAAGACTGTTCTTTCATGACTTATGGCTTCTTATGTGACAGATAAGTCCTATTTTTGCCCTGCAGACCCTTCCGCATAAATGACAAGAGTGCTCCGTTGGTTCAGTACCACTGGGCCTTTTCTTGCGCCGTTCTCTTTTTTTGATAGCCTGCTGGACTCTGTCAGCTTCCCATGCTTTGCTGCCTCTGGTAAGGGCCGCCCTCCAATTTGCACGATCAAGCGAGAGCTTTTCCCACTCACTCACATCAATGGCAAAGGCCTTCAGTGATTGCTTGAGAGTGTCTTTGTAACGTCTCTTTGGGGCCCCAACATTCCTCGTTCCATTGGAGAGCTCAGAGAAGAAGATTTGCTTAGGGAGTCTGGAGTCGGGCATTCTGACATGTCCTGCCCAACGTAGCTGAATTTTTTTCAGGTGGCAGAAGATGCTCAATTCCTTGGCACGATTGAGGACCTCAGTGTCTGGAATTTTATCCTGCCATTTGATCCTTAGGATCTTTCTAAGGCAGGCCAGATGAAAGTGATTTAGCTTTCTGGCATGCGATTGGTACACTGTCCAGGTTTCAGCCCCATAGAGTAGGGTGGGAAGGACTATAATAACAACTATAACCACATATTTTACTTACAAAACAGCTGAGACATTAGACATCATTTCAGAACACCTATAATGGCATAAAACAACATCAACAATTTTCCAACCAACCTTGGTTTTGTATTTCCAAAATTTGTTGTATTCCCTCACAAAAACCCTGGTAGCTGATAAGGCCACGCCCCTCTGGATCCAGAAGGCTGATGATGCCTGTCAGTTCCTGAAATAAAAATATATCAATGTTAACAGGATATCTTTAAAACAACAACAACAACAACAGATATATATTTTTGGATAACACACACAACGACTTCCCGAATGATAAACAGGGGAGGGAGCGGGGGTATATAAAAACAAAACAAACTAAATCCTGGTCAAACCGTCTGCTCCAGACACAAAGGTATCCACGAGTGTAATGATGAATGAAAATGATCACCAGGGTTGTGCAGAATTTCAAGGTACTGGATGATACAAGGTACAAGTACTTGCTTCTTAATAAACAAATTGGCACTGAAGTTCTCACAGGTTGTAGAGATGGAGGAAGGGAGGCAGAGAAATAAATAATATTCATGTCTTCATGTTGTTGATAGACAAACTCACAGGGAGTTGAATGCTTCTCAATACCCTTTCAACAATCTCTTTTTGGTATCTAATATATTATTACAGGTTTACACAACAGGTTCACGTGCATTGTTTCACAATCTGGGGACTAGATCTATTCTGTGGCGAAAATGGCATATTTTGAAAAAAAAAAAAAAACTTCGACCAGACAGGAATTTTGACTGCAAAAATTACACTGCATCTGTTTCTGCAGGTGTTCAAGATGTGCCCATTATATTGAATATATATACGATAGTACCCGCCTACAATAAGCATAATCCTTCTGTATAAAATATACCATACTGTCACTGACAATTTTCAAACACACTTATAGGTCAAAATAATAATAGAAATCCGCTTCCGTTCCTATTATCGCAAATGCATGCACATGAATAATATATAAAAAAGCCATTTACGCCGATCGGTTTTTTCATTCCCCTCAGCATGTACAGTCTGAAAATAGACTTTAATGTTGCAGAACGAGTTACGCCACTTGATAAACCACACTTATAGCTATCCAACAAAATCGGAGTAGTAGTTTTAATAACTATTTGGCTGGCTAAAACTTCAGCACACATTAGGCCAATTGCGAAAAAAGTTCGGGCTTTTTTTTTTTTTTTTTTCAAGATATGCACGCTGTGCAACTAAGAAATTTTGACCTTTCGCATAACCTTCAATTTATATACACCTGAACGCAACAAATACAGACATATAACACACCAGTGCTGTCTGTGTTATCTTAAGTCTCCTAGTCGTAAACAGTGCCTTCCAAATGTCTCAAGACGTAAACACTGCCTTCCAAATGTCTCAAAGACGTAAACACTGCCTTCCAAATGTCTCAAAGACGTAAACTCTGCCTTCCAAATGTCTCAAGACGTAAACACTGCCTTCCAAATGTCTCAAAGACGTAAACAAAGCCTTCCAAATGTCTCAAAGACGTAAACGATGCCTTCCAAGTGTCTCAAAGATATGAATAAAACCTTTCAAATGTTTCCAAGAGTTAGCAATGCCTTCCAAATGTCTCCAAGACGTAAACAATACCGTTCAAATGTCTCAAAGACGTAAATAATTCCGTCCAAATGTTTCAAAGACGTAAACAATACCTTTCAAATTTCTCAAAGACGTGAAGAATACCGTCCAACTGTCTCAAAGACGTAAACAACACAGTCCAAATGTCTCAAAGACGTAAACAGTACCGACCAAATGTCTCAAAGACGTAAACAATACCGACCAATGTCTCAAAGAGGTAAACGGGACCGCCCAAATGTCCCAAAGATGTAAACAATACCTCCCGGAACTTCGCAGCGCGTTAGATCGAATCAGGGCAGAAAAAAATCTTAGATTTCACTCTCTGGTCGCCTCTTTCGATGTGTTCACGATCTCCAAGAACTTTCACACAGCAGAAAATGTGTTGGGGAAAAAACTAGCAAGCACAGAAATAGAAATGTATTGGCAGAGCTAACAAATCGTGATGTTCTTCATAGGAGCGCCGTCATTCAGTAAGACCTTAGCAACTCGGGTATGGCCGATGAAATTTACGACCTTACACTTGATGTGATAAGTCCGTTTGCTCAGAAAGACGCCTGTCTTTAATGTCACTCTTCCCACCGTCTGGTTTGCAGTTGCGTATACTTAACCACACACCAACCAGGACAAGATAAGGCCGGACATACTGCAGTGGAACATAATACATGTATAATACCACAAACAAAGATCACAGTCCATAGGTCAGCAACATAAATCAGAGATTCAAGAAGACAGACAAAGGTAGGAAAATTGACAAGTTCCTTTACCGTTCATGAAATTCTTCATCTTTAATTGACACAGTGGGCGGGTGTCACGGGGAAAAAACAACAACAAACAAACTAACAACAAAAACAAGCAATTACCATCGCTAAGTCGGAGGAAAATGAGCTCCCTTTCCCCCACCATTACTGTTAATATTTCATGCAACAAACACTGCCGGGCAAATGATGCAGGGACTCATTAGTATAATGTGTTGGAGAAGAATGAAAATGTTTAATATTGCATTCAAATTTCTGCCACATCATCCGAATCCTTTCCATATTATGATCCACCAAGAGCCAACTAAAAAAAACAAAACTCTTACTAATGTTTAAATTAATTTTTTTTTGTCAGCAAGAATCCAGAGTTCTTGCTTTGTTTGCGCAGTAATACAAAACAGAAACAAGACAGGAAAAGACAACTGGGGACAGACAAGTAGCAAAGACGACAAACAAGACCATTATAACGCCTAGCCAGTTGAAAAGAAGAAGAAAAAAAAAAAGACATTAAAAAAAAGAAACAACAACCCACACTTCGGAATTGGCTGTTTCTTTGTTCAATTACTTAACATCATTTTGCTTTTTTGTACTCTTTGCTCCAGCAATCTTGTTAATGGCTGCGTTTAAAGCAGCGCCGAGCAAACAACAAAGTACTGAGCTAAATCGCAGAGCATCAACCATCGAGGTCTGTTCTCTGGCAACCGAGTGACGACGACTACAAACTCTAATTTTGTACACATCTTATCTCTTTTACGGTCGATTTCCATTTGCACAAACACATCAGAATAATTTATGTGCTCACTCAATTCTCTCCCCCTTGAGTAAATACTAACCTCTCGTGCACCTGTCAGATTAGGATGTTAATACGTTTGACAGACATTTATACTTTCTGGTTGCGGGTTTACGCGTGAGGGAGGTTTTCGTACTACCGTCTATCCAATATCAATAACCATGGGAATAAAGTGGGCATGAAAAACATATATGGAACACCGATGTACAGACTGATGCACAAGAAAGACACCTTTTATCACAAATTTTCGTACCAAACATTTAAAATCTCGGGAGGAGTGGCCTTTTACCTCCTCATTAGCCAGTAATTTACTGGTTTGGGCCAACAACCACCTGCCATTTTGCATCATCAATCAACAAATTTTAACCCCTGCTTAACTAGGGATTTTGATTATACGTCTGCCCACGGCAATTATGGAATTGCGCATCTCGCTGCACTTGTTGTTTTGCAAAAGCCATTTTTGTATGGCACCCTTGTCAGGCTGCTAATTTGCTTTTACTGATTTTTAATGGGGGTGTTTGATGACGTAACAATACATGAGGAAATGCCTGGTTTCCACCGGTATGTGGTGCATTCCGAGTTGACTGTCTGTAAGGTCTCTCGAATAAGTGCAAATACCACAGGTGGGTATCTTTATTCCTGGCGTTTTGCGCGTGTGTATGTTGTGTGTGTGCGTAGGGGGGGGGGTCGTTGCAAAGCTTGTATCGCGGTGATGTGTTGCGATCTTAAGTGCCGAGGGGGGCAGGGGGGTATTATTCGATCAGGTCAAATGACGGTCATTTATATAAATTCTTTGTCTCTCACCCGTTTTTCGGCTGACGGTGTAAAAACTGGTGGACGGAAATGCAACTTCTGGTGACAAGTAATGTTTCATGGCTGGCAGTTAACGTAATGAGTTTTGAGTTTTTAAGTGATGACAGAATATCTGACTTGTACAAGTGATAAAAATCTTAGCTCGGCCAAATACTGATACACAGCTTTACCTACAGAACACAATATACAGATGGTAAATTCTTCTTTGCAACCTCCGGTGTACGCCACCATGCCAAATGGCAATCGACAGGTCTAGTTCATGACTCCCTAGCTGTGAATTACCAGACAAGCATTGATTTCACAGGTTTGCTACCTGCAATTAACCTCATTTCAGTGTTAGAGAGAAAGAATTATTTACACAGTGTAATTTTTATCTTGTATGTGTCCGGTTCAAAACCTACCGAACGAGCAGTTTTAATTCCACAGGTTGCCAGCTGCAATATTCCCAACGTTACCTTTGTGTTTGCTCAAAGACGCCGTTGATCTCCCACTGAGGCGACCATTCTGCACTGAGCCCACGCTCGATAAATATCGTAACATGCACTTATTGGTGTCCGACTGTTTGTTGGCCACTGAGTGTACACTGGTCGTGATTTGTGTGTTTGTGGTCCACGACCTTTGTGGCCTTGTTCGCCTAAACAAAACTTTCAGGCGGCGGAAAAGGTCTCAACAACCCTTCAGCAATGGTACTGTCTTTAAAGTCTCCTGTCGTATGAGCTGGTTAATTTTTAGTTTGGTTAAAGAAAACTCCCGAATACCCACAACATCCCCCCCCCCACCCCACAAAAACAGTAGAATAACAACCACGACTGTGGCCCTCTTTTTACTCTAAAAATGGTCACAAATAAAACGAAAGTGTCTGTTTAACACAATGTTTTCGCTTTTTACCCATTACAATTTGCTAAGAGTTCCTTCAGCCTTCAACTCATTTCCCAGATATTTTGTTCTTTCCCACGATTTGTTCACAGGTGTAACAGCCTATTTTCTAGAAACACTGTTAGTGTTTACTGACGTCTGCGTAGTCCTGTTTGATCTTCCACAAGAATCAGTGGATGTAATAAAAGATGGAAAAAGTGTGTGGAGGCTGGTACAGCAATAACACAGGTATGAAAATGAGGAAGACAGGTAAGTGGGGTTGTAAAACAGAACAATGAGATAATGGGAAAAGGCCCCACAGAACTGACAAACGTGTTAAAGTCAATAAACAAAATGAGTCAATTCAAAGAGCGACAGCCTCAAACCAAAAGCATAATATTACGTTTCTTGTCGATCTATCTCTGAAACAACATAACTGGAAAACATGACAGCAAATAATGCATTCGTCTCATCTCCTTAGGTTAAAATCAAACTGAATTTTAAAAGACCAACACAAATAATCTGCACAGCTATCATAATTATGTGCATCTAAGAGAAATTGGAGAAATACATGTTTTCCTTCGCTCCTATAAAAAAATGAAAGATACCAATACACAGAGAGACAGGGGAACTACGAAAGGTATGATTGGTAATTAGGTGAAAAGAACGCAGGTAAATCAGCATTTAGAAAGAAGGAAAGCTTGCCAACGGGAAGAAAGATGAACTCCCCCCCCCCCCCCCCCCCGCCTACGCACACACACATAAAAGAACGAAAGAAGAAAAAATGAAAGAAAAGAAACAACAACAACAAAAACAACAAAAAAGCCAAAGAGTCACACTCAAAAAAAAACCCCACAAAAAAACAACAACATTAATTTCAAAATAAACATCAATTACGTGGCTTACAGTACAGAGGGCGTCTAACCACAGTAAAGAAGTGTTTCGCAACTCACCTGAATGCTGTGTGAAACCACACACACATCTTGTATTATAAAAATTACTGCACAAGTTTTTTTTTTTACCACAAACTCATCACACCGATGAATGAATGCATTTATAACCATTCATAATCAAGTGCACGGAAAATTCCATTTCTTGAATCAATCTTATCTCTCCGCACCAGGGTTCACGTTCTACATCTTGTTGTTAACAAAGCAATATTGAACAAACAAAATTAGTTCACAGCCAATACTGCAGGCTAATCCTATATATGCGATCATTACCCCAAAGCCAGATGTTACTGTTATATGCAACAAAAACAAAAAAAAAAAGTAAACCCTGAATAAATAACATTTTAATCCTCATCACAAATACCGCCGATCTCTACCCTTTTCGTATTCTTAATATGATAGGCCCAGTCTTGGGAGCTTGACAGTTCTTGGTGTGGGTTTTCATGTAATGAGACAGTTCGGGAATACGTCCACTATAATCTCTCCACTATTACTGAACGATGAACAGGACTTTGTGGTGATCAAACTGTAAATGACGAGCCTGGTACATGAAAGTGATACCAGAACCAACGACGACTAGCATGCATCTTTTATGAGTATAATCTTTGGGCGGAGAAGAAAAGCCAATCTGATGACAACGACAAAGACTACACATTGACAAGATGGTCGAGCTCATACAGATGAAACTCTTTGCTGTTTTCACATGGCTTTTTCAGCACCATTAGCTGCACCAGAAACATGACCACCATCAGGCTGCCGATGCAAAAACATCAAGGGGAAATACAGTTAGCCTGGACCCCATCCACCCCGAGCGGGGTTTGAACTTGCGACATTTCTTAGTGTTCTAAGCTCTAGTTCACTGTCCCAGAGTATATCTAATAAGGTACAGGTAACGGGTGGCGGCATTTGGTCAATGTCAACAGTAGGTTTGCAGCACATTGTAATTCTGAATGTCTCTCTTTGTACTATGGTTACGTTTTACATGTTCAGTCTCAACAAAAATACACTTTTTTTTCTAAAGCTATGCTTTTTTGCTTCTACAACTGCCTGTATTGTTCCTATAAATTTTTATCACCGTATTTATTTTGTTCGTCTAGTTACAGCTCAAAACCAGCGGCCAATCACATAGTCAGAGACGACCACAATAAAGATGACAATGAGGATTAGAAACAAACGCACAACTTACCACATGCGATGACCACTACAACCGGCCAGCCACTGGGTGGTAGACTCGACAAGTGAAAAATCAATAACAGAACAGTCGTTGGTACTGAAAATGAGCTCTCTGCCAAATCAAGAAACTGCATATTCCTAATGCCGCCTCTAAAATCCTCAGTATCTTAAAACAACACAGCACAGAAAACCAGTAACTTAAAAAGGAAAAAAGGGCCTAAGTGGTGCTGGCAGAAAAACAAACAAAACATTATGCACAGTCTAAATCATTCAAAAAAAATATTTTCACAAAGGCCAAATACTAGGACGGCAAAACAAGCGAAAAACGGAAGATAAGATAAGACAGAAATATACTTAAGGTGTTTTTTTTTTCTTCCTCGTTCTGATAAAAAAACAACACCACCAAACCTGATCTTGCACAAAACACTGTCAATGTACTAAACGGAACAGCTGAGACCGGGCCAATGATCCCTCTCCCTGACTTTAGTTACCGTACCTTCATAACCTAATGAAACATCAGTCAGCATTTCGCGTGAAGCCGATGAATGTGTGTATTTGTATCGGTGGTACTTGTAAACGCTCGAATTAATTTGATGGTATCGATTGACGTGTTTTCAGGCAATATGGAAATGTTTGGGCGTGGCCTTAGGTGTCTAAATGACTCTGCGTGTGTCATGTGCTAGGTTTGCATTTGTTTGCTTGTTTACGTCACACCGGAGTATAAAAAAAAGAGATAAAAAAAACTTGACCCATTAAAAAAGTTTACTCACTTTTTAGTTCCAGGAAAAGAAGACTGTAACCAGCACATGTGGGAGACTGACAGAATAGAGTGAAAGGAAAGAGATCCGAACGTCTCGACCACTTTGAACTCATGCAGTTCTTTACAGACTGTCTCATTTTTTTGGGTGTGTTTTTTGTTTGGAAACGGTTAAGTCTCAGGGTGAGGGCTAAGATCAGGTTTAGGATTAGTTACTGACTAGGTGGTCGGGATGTATGGAAGTCTTTCCGAATCTCATTTGTACTCAGTGACCCACACTAAACAAACAAATATGTGAAACCGATACTTTCAGTTTACACATTTCTACGTCACAGCTTGACTTGGTAATCAAGCCAAATGACAAGGCTATCCAACAATGAAGAGAGATTGCGATTTCGAAATGCTGTCAATTAATATACTAAACCAACTTGTGGACGTCATCATCACTACTACAACAAGTAATCTGATACCCCTCATTAACCTTCCGCAGACAACTCATTAACTTTAAAATTTTATAATTGTAACAAACACACCACACAATGAAATATTACGAAATCAACACTCTCCTTCCCGCCCACGTGTCTAACGTCATTTGCAGAACAACAACCTCTATGCAAATTGGCACTTCTACATGCGTATTATCTGGCAACATGTTTCTCTACAAAACTATCCGTGACGCACTACTTTTTTTTCTAGTTTTCTTCTTTCCCTTCAGCGGCCCACTACAACAGTGTGACTGAATGAAAAATCAATACATTCCAGTCGGGCTGCTGATGGAGTTGATGGTTGTTTATTTTCTCGGTCAAATGAATTACTTTCGTCCGTTTGTTGTTTTTTCTGCCACTTTCCTTTTATGGACATGTTTACTACAATCGGTCACGTAATCTACATGCATTTTTCTCTTGACACTGTCAGTGAGATTTCTTTTAATTTTAAGTCAAATTTTTGCCGAAATCCAATCAAAACATAAATGAAAGAAAAATACCCTGAAACGAAATCTTTAGGCAGGTTTGAACTGACTGGTGTATGAAGCCTCTGTGCTTGCTTGCATTTTGGAAATTGGTGTGAAAATTTCTACTCCTCCAACAGAGAAGACCTCTAGCCTTACACGCTGTGCAAACTACGGCAACAACAATGTGATCATGATTACTGAAATCACACATAGTTCCAAACGCTCGTCCACTCAAACATATTGGCTTTGTCTTGATTCCCTAGCTGCAAGCATTCTCTCTCCTCCCACCTCCCCCTCTCTCTCTCTGGCGTCCTAAAACAAAATTTTCAAACATTTCTGTACCCCTCTATAATGTAGGCCCTAAAGACTACGAGGACTATGGCCCACTTGCCATGATTCCCATGAAGATTATCTTCAAATCACCATGGTAGCCGGGATGTTGACTTCAAATCACCATTACAAACAAACATCTTGACGCCACACTTTAGTTGCAATCAGTTCCCGACATGCTCATCGCCTTGTAAATTACTGAATTTCCATGTTTGGCATGAATCTTATTTATTGCAAGTATTTAACCCTGATATAATCCTATAATGCGACTCTAAACTGTAGTTAGTTAAACGTTTTATTTGAGCTTTTAAAGCCGGCGACAGACCACGATTTGCCGGGTGTGATATGGACCATCCATAGATATACACTACTGAACGGGACCATCAATTCGTAATTCGCCAGGACCAGCTTCATCTTCTCCTTTGGCCCCAACAAGATGTTTTCGTGTGTTCCACCCTGCCATTATTTGAAAAATCGGTAGCGTGTCTCGTCTTGTTTTTTTTTCCATTGGCAAACAAAGCTTGAAATGTTTCACCATACACCGACACAAACAGCAATAATGTGGTTTTGCTTTTCTGTCACGCTCGGTTTGTTAATCGTGATCTTGTCAACCGCTACTCTGTTTGAAGTGCAAATAATAATTGTTCTTTGCCTTGTTTCATTGTTACTGTTTTCATTGTTGTTGCTAGTGAACACTGTCAAAAATTCAACAGAAAACCTATGGTAATCGTTTCATGTCTTACCTGTAGCAACAGTTTCACAGACTCACACATTGTCATGTTAATTGATGTTTACGCGAAATAACACAAAAAGCGTAATAGAAAAAAGAGAGGAAAATGCGCAAATCTATGCAATATGTCAGTGAATAAGGAAAGGGGGACAGACTGAAGAAAGAAGAATAAAACCTTTGAATTTTGAATTTGACACAGCTTCATCTCGATTATACGGTAAAACCGCGCCCTGTACTGTTCACTGGTGAGAAATTTTATAAATGTTGAGATGCCATAATAGAAAGGCTATGTCATTAAAAAAAAAAAAAAAAGACGCATATCCACAGAATTGGCAATGGGGTGGGGTGAAGAGAGCTTGTTGACACACTGTGGTCGTTCCATGCCTTGATCTGGTTTTCAGACCGAAAGGCCAACATACGAATTGTTCGACAAACGGTACTTTTTCAGCTTTCACGAAACATACATAACTGTACGTACAGCTACCAGCACACAGGCCAGCAAGATAATGCAAAATGCAGTAAGACATTACGTCACTATACGACGATCTGTAGGAGAGAGAAACCTAACCATTACAGCAATGAAGTATAGTTGCTTTTTTTTTTTCTTTTTGTAGCTTTAGCTATACAGGGGCAGCTGTTTTCATTGGCGATCAGTCCAGCGATCTTGTGTTACTCTGATACCCCGAGGCTGGTTTTGTGGTCATCAAGCTGGACAACTGACCAGGTATCTGAAATTTGGCATGATATTCTTATATTTGCTCCACATTTTCCGCTACTGAGTAAGTCCTTATGCTAGAGATTTCTTAAGTTCCAGCGCGAAAAAATAATTCTGTTTTCTAAAATGAGAATAAATTACTGGGCTTCTTTATATTCCGTTGTCGCATTGACCCATAAATACATGTTCTACATCTATTGTAATACTGGCTGTATGATCTCATTCTAAACCAGGTACATTATTGTGGAAAATGAATTAAACATTTCGATTATTATTAGATTTCATGAACCATAATTTTCATATCCCTGTATTGGTCAAACGTACTGATTTTTGGGCGTGTACAGTATTTCAGAGAACCATTAAGGCCATAAACCAAACTTCAAATGCAAAGATGCACGCCCCACCCCCCCCCCTCCTCCCAATTCCCGGAAACAGTCCGCGAAACCATTTATGAAAAACAATTTATTTTGATCTTATCTACTTCGTCAGCCTAACAGTGTCAATACAAGACGACAATAACCTATGACGCTGACAGAACAGCACACTACTGAAAAGAAGACGCTATGAAAATGATTTTTATATTATATAACAGCAGGCACACAGTCTCCCACCCTACATTTCTCATTCTAAAGGGGGCATTGACTCGTACATTGAGTGTGGCACAAAGCAGACCATAAACGCTTTTCATAAAATGGGGCTTTGAATAGCAGTTATTCAATGTTTCTGTGTGCAGGACAGCAAGGTCTACGCGAATCTGCATTGACGCAGCGAAGACCGTCCGTCGATTAAGCAGTTTCCCAAGCACATCGAGTGACTGTGAATTTTAAGCATGTTCCCTTTACAAACAAAGGCTTTAATTCAAACACCAGTGCAAGCTTTCAACACTCCTCGCCCTTGTCATTAACTGATGGTTACACGCCATTTCTCATGTGCATAGCACAGTGTGCTCTGGGACAGAAATGCAATAAAAGATAGGGCTTTAAATTATTCCATGTAAACTGGGGGCGGCAAAATTAGGTTCAAGTGACATTCCACGCCGTGTTCCACCGATAAAAAGTGCGACACGGAGACAGCAAAACAAAGAGATGAAAACGCCAGGTCTTGCAGCATGATGTAGATTGAGGCAGAGGTGCAATGAAAGGTATGGCTTTAAATATTTCATCAGAGAGAGCACAAAAATTTGTTCCAAGTGACATTTCAGCCAGGTACATGTTCATTGGGAAAAAAGTGAGTCACGAAAACAACCAATGCAAGGTGAAGGAGAGACAAATCAAATGAAATTGTGCTCCTGCAGGTTTGCTATCACTTTTTAAAACTGCAACCAACTGGCTTTCAGGAGTATATAAAGTCAAACTAATAATTATATCATGTTCGATGCAGGCTGATTAGCTTGTAGACTTTACCTTAAAACTTGGTGACCAAGTGGTCAAGCCCACGTCCTGTTTTTGAATGAATAAGTAAATAGACAAATAAATAAGTAAGTAAATAAGATCAATCAATCAATCAATCAACTGACAAATGCTCCTCCCGGCTGCCTCTCAAAATTTCCCATAAAATCCACTGAAAACTATGCTGCCAATCCTCGCAAAGTGTTCTTATTTGAAGAATTGATTGAACATCTAACCCAGGACATGTATGCCACTATGAATCCACAATGATTACCTTTCATTGTGTAGGCTTACGTCAACGCCTAGACTCAATTGATTTTCTCTAAGCTTTTGTGTCTGACATTTAAGTTGAAAACACTGCAGTTTCAAAACCGCTCTGTTGCAGCGTGTACACACTGAATAGCGTCTCTAGGCTTGCACGTCAAGAACAGAAAAAAAACAACAACCCAGAATTCATCGCAGCTCGGAAATGACCATCTGAAAACTTACGTTGGGAACCGACTTTTACTGAAGTCATACCGAATTAAAACGAATGTGCAGACACTAATAATAATAATAATAATAATGATAGTTTTAAATGGTCGTAACTGAGAATATTTTTAAGATTAGCGTACCTGATTGATATGACGCATACAGATTACTTTCTTCCACTGTGTTAATTCCTTCCCCGACGTTGTAAAACAACTGATACTCTCTGGTTACACACGAAATCGGTAAATGTATGGATGCCCCGTAAGCAATATCGATTTTTTCATCGATAAAAAAGTCTGGCACGCTCAAACTGTAGTCAAAATCCATGTAAACTGGCGTTTATTTCAATCTGTGGGGAGTAGCCATTGTAACAGCTTCTTCAATCTGTGGGGAGTAGCCATTGTAACAGCTTCACAGTTGTTTTATTTTATTTTATTTTCATTTGGAACAACAACGTCAACGAAATAGGAAACTGTAATAGGATATGCCCGATGAAAAGCTAGGAACTCTGGAATCTGACATGTGACAGGTCATCGATGTCTTCCCGAGCAAACAGCGGAACCTGAGAACTCGGCACTGATGAAGGGAGGTGTGGGCCTTTCACTCGGACGGGCAATTTCACATCAAATAAGAAAAGCAAAAATGGGAAAGGATAGGTGGAGGAGGAGGAGAAGAGAATTAAATGAACTGGCGATCGATCTGAAATGATCAAAGGAAGCTCTCGGATTTTAAAGGCAAAACAACGGAAAACTAGCGGCTTCATCACTGTCCATTTTATTTAAGAAATCTTAACCGTCCCGGCAGGTGGGCTGTTTTTGCCCGCAACAGGCTATAAATAACATTTTTTATCGTTCCAACCGAGCTGATCTTGGAAAATAAGGGCTGAATTGGAAAATCACGACAAAATTTAGAGAGAGAGAGAGAGAGAGAGAGAGAGAGAGAGAGAGAGAGAGAGAGAGAGAGAGAGAGAGAGAGAGAGAGGAGAGAAAATGATTACTATTCTTTTTAGATCTGTGCGAAAGTGACAACAAAATATTTTTTTTCCACTGAACCAATGACAAGGTTGATTTTAAGAAATTGACAACCGCTGAAGATTCAACCAGTGAAAGACATGGTGGAGACGGGACAAAAAAGGCGCAAGATGGAGGTGTTAGTTACAGAGAGATGAAACAGGTGCGATGTGATGAACGGCGTTATTTGTTTTTGCCGAATTGCCACAGGCTGTGACAAGAGGCAATCCCGTTGTTCTGGTGTTGGAAATGCAGTGTACATAAAATTTAACTGTCACTTTATGGGGTTGACTGAGGGAGCGTGTCACGAAGGAACGCAGCACGAAATATCTGCCACACAATCATGCTGGCAAATGCAATCATAAAAAAACAAATAAAAAATAAAAAATATTTAAATGGCATTCATCTCCTCCCAGGAAACTGTATTTGAAATAATAAAGTATGGTTAAGAAACACAACAATAACAAACAACAGGACGCCATTGGGGTGTCAATGTGCGGCGAAAAATGAACATAGAATACACGCCTAGCGATAGCAACTGGGCTCGGATATGTTCTACCTTGGGCACAAGATTGGAAATGAAAAGGGGATGTGTGGATGAGAATGTGATAGAGAGAGAGAGAGAGAGAGAGAGAGAGAGAGAGAGAGAGAGAGAGAGAGAGGGGGGGGGAGAGAGAGACAGAGAGAGAGAGAGAGGGAGGGAGGGAGAGAGAGAGAAAGTCAGAAAAAAAAAAAGAGAGAAGGTTAGAGAGAGAGAATGTGTGTAAGAGAAAGAAAAATAAGTGTGTGTGGGTGTGTGAGAGACGGGGTGGAGAAGAGAAGGGGGAGGGGGATGAAAGTAGGAAAGACAGAAAGCAATATGAAAGGCAGAGATGAGGCAAATGAAATTGTATGACCAAACATCAAAATCATGGATGAGACCCGCTTCAAGACTTTATACCTATACAAAACGTTCAGTCCTGCCATAGACATCACTAGAACAAAACCAACAACCAAAACTTCTTACGTTTTCTTTGTTTCCCGTTCGAAGTGTTAATTTCGACATTACAGTGTTCACACACCTTCAGACTGTTGAAAGCTTCCTACCATAGTTAGGCAGCTATGAATTTTTGTCAAAACAACGAACAGAACTCTTCCAATAATGCCAACTGCAGTGATGCTAAATCGATCAACAATAAATGAACCACCAGTCGTTTGAAACATGGTTGTCATCGCAGACGCCGCCCGCAAATCAGCGGGCCCAGATGTGCTTTGTATTATTTCTTGGAAGGAAACATCTGGTTCCCAAATCTATGCAAAAACGTTTCAGCAAATGAACAAAGCGTTGAGCATACTTACCTACTCTAAAGCTCATATAATTATCCTTGGCACAAGAAAAAAACAAACAACAATACCATACTCAGCCAGCCTGGGAACCAACATGCCCCCCCCCCCCCTCCGTGGCATAATCACCTTTTGCGAGATAATGGCGACCTTAGCTTAGTTCTTGTTTGTTCCGACTCCACTTTTTGCACAACTGAGAAATTCTACGCTAAACGTAAACGCCTTTAGTATTTATGATAAGGGGTTTGAATTAATCGTATCTGTGAAACAGCTTGATAAGTGCCACAACGCATTTTAAACACGTGTAAACGTATGCCAAGACAGTTGATATACCTCTTAAACGTACTGAAGGGTCGCCAGATATTCAGAAAATGGTGTTATACCTCTTAAACGTACTGAGGGGTCGCCAGATAATCAGAAAATGGAGATGGTGTTATACCTCTTAAACGTACTGAAGGGTCGCCAGATATTCAGAAAATGGAGATGGAACAAACAAGAACTAATGTCACGATGTGACACTGTACTGTTTAACCTGAATCTGGCGTATCGACCACTGATTTATCTAGGGACAGCACCGGTAGCATGATGGAAAGGGATGCTGATTGAGTGCGAAACTACAGTAATGACATCTATTGTCAAGCTGACCTCAGACCAATCCAACAAATAACCTGGTTGTTGACAGCCCCTGGAGTTTTCAGAAAGACGGTGAGGCTATCTGGGGGTGCAAGAATGGATTGTGAGTCTTGAGTTGGATTGGCAGACTCGCGAGCAGTTCGGGTACTGAAAATCATATCTTCTGGGTACATTAGAATTTCAATATCAAAATTGGGCAAAAAGAAAAAGTTGTATGTAGCGAAGCCCCGAGTGAGAAACAATACCCAAACGATTCAAAGCAAACTAAAGAGAAGACAGAAAATGTTCAAATTTTCGGCTATCGCAACTTTTTCTTTTGACAAATTTTGACATTGCTTATAGCCCTGCTGCGACCCCACAGTTTTTCTGTGGTTTTTATAATATTTCGTTAGAAATTACAGCCAACGCACAAGATAAATGTCAAGGGTGTGCAGTGGCGGATCAACTATGAAACTAATGAAGTGTAAGCTTCAGCCCTAATCCCGGAGGGGCCACGAGGAAACATTTTTTTAATGAGTGAATTTTGGATGTTGCCCTATTGTTGCTGGTTGCAAAGGGGTCCCAAAACAGTTCAAGCTTCAGGGTCCCCAAAACGTAGGTCCGCCAGTGACGATGTGTGGAATGAATGAATACGATGGGTTTTGGATGTTGGTCCTGATTACCTGGTAGATGTAGACTATAGACCCTTTTCACTTCCGCGTTACGGTTGCTTGCGGGGAGCCACACGGCTTCGAAAAGCACCGTGTAGGGCAAAAACCTCAACTTGCCTTAGTGATGGCATCTGAATATGTGCACAGTCTAAGCAAAGATGCATTTTTATGCCAGAACCAGCACGTAACGGGTTTGTACAGTTGGGTGCCCAACAAGAGGATGGCATCATTCGACTGTTGTCCACCGCTTCCGCCTTACAAGTGGGGCACGCCGCCATTTCGTTTGCAAATCACGTGATATGGAGGACGGTAAATGAAAAGGGTCTATATTAGAGAGTGAACAAAGGGAACTGGGTTAGAGGCGTCTATCGTCTTTCTTTGCATGTAACTGGCTCTCACCGCCTTTGAAGATTTTTGTTTCCACCTGACTGCGTTGTTATCGGTTCAACGATCAAGCAGATCGTGGCCAGTACTTATCTACAGGTAAATCATGACTCATTATCGCAGTCTGTGCTAACAAACTGAGCCATTAGAAACTTGTTATCACAATTAGCCCATTATTTGGTGATCAGGTAAGTAATAACCATCGCGCAACTTGTAATTTGTTACCTGGAATGACAGGCGTGTGACCAACAAGCAGCTCACAAGAATAACACAATGTATCTCCGTTAATGTTAGAAAGATTGGTTTCGACGTTATTTCTCATTATACCTACAATAACATCACAGAATGATTAATATACACAAAATAATAAGGTGGCCAGCGCTGGCTTGTCTGTGCGCCAACTCGCTCTTATTATACATGTATTTGAGCACGAAACACCGAGTGGGACAAAAAAGGAGATGGAGAGAGAGAGAGAGAGAGAGAGAGAGAGAGAGAGAGAGAGAGAGAGAGAGAGAGAGAGAGAGAGAGAGAGAGAGAGAGAGGAGAATAAAAGCGGGGTTTCGTTCGTGTCCGCAAGACGAGGATAAAGAAAAAAACCGGATGTTGGAAAAGAAACAAAATCTGGCATGCCACGAGCGTTCTGTGGTCAGAGGTTTAATGTGAAGACTCAGCCGAATGAAAAAAAAAAAAAAAAGAGGAAAAGATAACAGAAGAGCTCTTGTCATGCTTTCTTAATGGAAACACCTTCAGCAGTTCTCTACGTTCACGAACAGATCAAAAAAGGATGCGCATTGTCCCACGCTTACGCGCAACAGCCTCCGCCCGCAACGGAAACTGTACTGGTACTGCATTGAAATTCATTCCCACTACTGTAGTGTAAGCAATACTGTCCGCACCTGTTGCAGCTGGTACTCATCACTCATCAGACCAAAAATAATGACCTGTGGAAAAACCATGCCTATTTTTAAGGACTAAAAATGCTAACAATGTAGAACGTTTGCCAAAAATGAATTTCGCAAGTATTAAAATATAAACAGTACCGAGAAAGAAGAAGTCACTAAATATTGGTGAAGATGAATTTCGCGAGATCTATGATTATATATAGACAGTAGCGAGAAAGAAGAAGTCACTAAATATTAAAGATGCTACCTTTGAACTATGCACATGAGAATGGAGGACATCTTAGTGGAAATCTATATAAGAATAGAGATGTGTCTGTGTGGGGGTGGGGGGGGGAGAGAGAGAAAGTATGTGGTGTGTGTTGAGAGAGAAGGAGAAAGAGGGGGGAGGGAGAGAGAGAGAGAAAGAGAGAGAAAGCTAGAGAGAGAAAGACAGAGAGAGAAGGGGTGAGAGAGAAGCTACAAGAGAGAAACAGAGAGAGACAGAGAGAGAAGAACGAGTGTGAGAGAGAGAAAGCTACAACACTGGAGAATGTCATGCCCTAGAGAACAACTATTTTACAGCATGATGTACCTTCTATCAAGCCAATATCTTATCCTAGATACTTCAAAGGTGTCAAACTTTGTTCCTGGTCGATTAATGTGCTGTCATTCTCGGGCTATCGAATCCCATTGATTTGATGCCGGGGGAAGTTTTGGCTATGGCAGTAACGGGGTAATACAGATTGACATGAAATAATAACCGGCTCTGTCACTGACAGGGAAAACTGGCAAGTGATCGACCTTGTCCGGGAGGGGGAATGGCGGGGAAGTCGGGGGAGTTGGAGGAAAAATGGTTATTATCTGGGAACTATCGAACCATGCAGTGGAAGGACAGAACAAGGCAGCTTACACCTCCATTCTCGGTCTTCTTCCGCATCGTAGGCAAAAGGTGGCGAGATTGTATACTAATGAAGGAAAAGGTGGGGTTCAAAGAGCATACT
>OZ007568.1:25731926-25831926 GCA_963931925.1 Onchidella celtica
AAGCAGATTGAAAAAGAAGTATAATAACATCAAGTACAGAGACCAATACAGTTACCGATGAATACATGCACTACTGATAACAAAAAGACAATGTACATGTTAAATTTCTGATTCAGATTCAGCATTTTCATGACTGGTATTCCTTACATTGACTGCTAGAGCAATACACCTGCAGAATGTGGATTGACAACAACAAAAATATAGTTGAGTTGGATTTGATAATCATACTCTCCACTTGCCTCTCCTTTTAGTTGGCCAGTAAGAAAAAAGCTGTAAACTCAGGTACATCCAACATACATTAATACTGATTATGCAGAAATCTTGAACCAGTGAATGGGTCCAATTAGATTGAAAAATAATTTCTCTTAATTTCGGTTATTGTAAGATGTATTCAAATTGGTAAACAATTTCATCAAGGAAAGAATCAAATGTGATGGTATATCATAAACAATACATGTATCTGCATTGCCCGTTCTGCCTGACTATTGGACATTCTCAGATGGACGTTAGCATCTGTTAATTGAATGCATCTTAAAATATTCATACTGGTAAAACATAAAATCTGATAAATTCTGTGAGTGGGAAAGCACCAAAACCTGACAAACAGCAGTTTAACATGACAGGCTGAAGATTTAGTAAAACACTTGAACAGCATGAAACTCTGGAAAATTTAGAATTTAACATTTTCTCCTGCTTGTCAGCGTGATACATTGTCTTATTGTCATGACATACATGTACTTCAATGCATATTTTGTTCTCACTGATCTGGTGTATCCTGAATTTTGTTTGATGTTGGGCTTACTTTCCATGCACATCAATTTCAAACATTGTGAGTGTTAATGCAATTTCTTGCGATAAGAATAAGAGTAGTAGGCTACATGTTTTCATGGAACTTTTATCCAATGCTTGTTCTAATTAGAAGACTATGTACTGAAGCTTTAAAGTGGGTCTCCCTGCCTATAAATTCATTATGACTATAATTTCTGTAATATTTCAATCACCCCACAACATCATGAAAGGAGGAATGTAGAGGTCAGTAAAATTTGATGGCTGACAAGTTTAAATCAGAGGTAGATCCAATAAAACATTTTCTGAATCCCTCAATAACTCTCTGTAAAATAAAATTTGAAAATTTGAAATAAAACAAATCTGGGCAGTGGCATGACCCTCTTGAATAAACTGGATTGATGGTAGAAATAAATGATAGAAATGGTGAGAAAAAGAACAAAACTGATAGACCAAAAAGTTATTGATGAGACGACGGGGAGGGGGGGGCTCCAATCTTCGATTCTAATCTTTCTCTCTCTGCATTTTTTTTTTCAAACCCAGACTCCAGAGCTTTTCATCCTTCATCAATCAGGCTCAAAACTTGCTCGTGAAATGACACTGATGTCGAACAGAAAGAATCGATGGGACAAAGAATGAGGCGGTGTCCTCACATCCCAACGAGACGTTGATCGATGGAGAACGATGCAAGTTAAGCCTATGGTAACAGCAGTACCAATCGCTTTCATACACAGGCAAAAAAGATCACGCAGTGCAAAAATATTATAAACACTCGTACGTACCTCAGTACCCTCAGCTCCGAAATGATCCTTCGCTAATTCTTTGAAGTGTTGAACGTCTATGTATCCGTCTTTATCGACATCACACAAGTCGAAAATTTCTTTAAATTTGTCACTGAATTCAGAATGCTCCGCTTCCATAGCCTACCCAAGGTGCAGTGTGTGGATGGAGAAACAGACACCGCATGAATCATGCCATTCAAGTATTGAATCGACCCAAGTTACACTGTGCAACACACCTTCACGCCCGTGTGTTGTCGTACTGTCCTTTCTCTGTCGCACGAGCCGGTTCACCGTCACAGGTATGATCGGCAGGACGCCAATCCGCTGTGACAGAAAATTAGGTCAAAATACGAACGGAAAGAAAGAAAACATAGTTTGGAATTATTTAGCACGCATATGGTCAAACCCTTCAGACAAAGTTATAATGTCAGTAACTTATGGTTTTGGAAAGTGTTGACAGATAATAAAATAAGTAAAACACGTTTTTCTTCAATCGACGTCAACAAAATTGTTGGTCACACACCTGGCGGATGAAGAAATACTTCTAAAAATAGGTAATAGTTCCCGTAGGTGTTTGCCAATGTTTGCAAACAAGCATACCATGACGGTGAATACAATCATGTAGGCTAATTGGTATACTGTCAGTGTGGAGATAAAAAAAAAAGTTAAATCCCACGGGCATTATTCAGTTGCCGCTTGTGGTCAATGAGTTGACCCAGTGCCCCATGATCAATGAAGCAAGGCAGTAATGAACATAAACGGGATGTACTTTTTCTTTTTTTTGGTAAAACATTAATTTTCAGTGATTAAAAGAAAAAAAAAAACGCACATAGGGCACACAGATAAATATGCGCTTGGTTTCAGAGAAGTGAAGATGAAGATACTTAGGCCCCTATATCACACAATCACACAGTGACCGAAAGGTATATTTTGTCAGTGGCCTACCTAGTCTAAACATTTTTAAAATAGGAGAAGGTAATAACATTCGAGCAACTTTTTCGCTCTTTATCAGAATTAAATGGATGTTACCCATGAGAGATATCGTTGTTAAGAACTTTAAGACCCAACATAGGCTATAGGCATGGTTTTAAAATGACTCATGAATCCTGATTTTTAAGTTTGGTCGGTAAGCGCATCTTCCTTCGTGAAACTACTAAAATGAGGGGCATTGTGTCAACAAAAATGTACTTATTAACAAGAAGGAAAGAAAAAGACGAAGGACTAAAAGAGAGACAGAAGGAAAGACAGATATTAAGAAGGAAATCATTGTTTAGCTGAATGTAATGAAAGCTAATACGTATATGGAGAGTCCAACGGAAAGTAATTTTTTTTTTTCTGTTAATTTTTTTAAAACCATAAATTAATGCAAAGTCCTCTTGGTCACAATGCAATAATTACTGCACAGGATCCTTGAAACCGGAACATACTGCATGTCAGATCACGACGGCCACATTTCACTCATGTAAAATGGTCCGTTTCTCTTGAGCCTTATGATAGTCCTGTCATTTGCTTGCTACACCTGACTTGAACCGGACATACAACCGTTCAAGTCACAGAAGAACACAAGGAAATGTGTATGTATTGTGGAGGGAGGAGGGAGGCGTGGGAAAACCCTCTTCTAATTTCGATAATATTAATGACACGCTATCTTTTTCGGTGCAGGTAAAACACTCTGAAATGGAAACAAAGGTAATTGTCCAATGAATGTAATTTTGACACGCCATTGGACTTGCCCACAAGGATGTGAAATACCGTATGCTACAGTACTTTATTGTAGTGTACGAAAAAAAAAAAAAAAAAATCAAAAAAAAAAAAATCTGGGACGCGTTTTTTCCCGATAACTTCCCTTTTGGTGAGTGGAAATTCTCAAATTTTGCACAGGCTTCCAATTATGTGTCACCAAAGTAATAAAAAAAATAATAAACTCACCTACTTTTTTCCGTTATAGAAACTCCTTGGTCTCATGTTTAATAGTAGGAATATCTCAGCTTTCTGAGATATTCGCCACGAGGCTGGCTGATATGTTAACCCCCCCCCAAAAAAAAATCGCCCCAGAAACATTCACATTCCCCTGACTTCAGATTGGTAACTGTTTTCGAACATTTTAAACTTCTTCGCAATCAAAACAGGGACCAGCAAAAATATTGATTTGCTGCGACTGCATTTAACATCCTCTAATAACCTCATGGTCTTTCTTAATTTTTTGTCAGTTTTACCAAGTTAGATGAAGACTCAAAGTGTAAGTTTAACATTTTAACTAATACGAGAAGAGACTGCAGCCCTAAATAATCAGACAGTGGATCAACCGTTACGTTTATTGTCAAAGGGTTATGAAACCACAAGTATTGCAACGAATGGGTCAGTTCTGAGTTGGCATGCAGACCAGCTGCTTTTTGTTTTGTTTTGTATTTTCATCTGTCTCAGAATCTCTGCTCCTACTCCTACAGATACTACTTACTACGACTACTACTACTACTGCTACTACTTACTACTACTACTACTACTACTACCACTACTACCACTACTATTACTACCACTACAATTATTACTACTACTACTTGTACTACTTCTTCTACTTACTACTACTACTACTACTACTACTACCGCTACTACTACTGCACTACTTACTACTACTACTACTACTACTACTGCTACTACTGCTGCTGCTGCTGCTGCTGCTGCTACTATTAATTACAATAATAAATAAATAAACAGAGAAAGAAAGAAAGAATGGCCCAAATAAAACAAATATATCTGTGTAACTTACTTGTTTTTAAGGATCTATTGGACTGATCGTGGATACCATGACCATGTTTTCATGGGACTGAGACAAAAATGGGGGCACAAAATGATTTCAGAAAGTTACCGGAGCCGTTGTAAGGGAGATAATAATGTTATTTGTATAGACAGTATTTTCTCGTTTGCCTCCCTTTATAGCTTAAGCTAGTTCACAGCCCGACTTCTACAATACTGGCCGTTTATCTGCACTGAAACTCTTATTCTGGAAGTCCAAGTTTTGCAATGTACCCGTAGTCAATAGATATCCCATAGTGTCTTAAATGAAGCCTGGAAACCGTTCCCTTCTCCCCTCTTTTCTCCTTCCTTTCCGCCTTTCTCCTTTCTCCTCCCGTTTGTTTGTTCCAGAGAGCTATGTAAGATAAAGAGATTAATATTGTTATACAAAATGTTGTTATCCCATCTCGACCGTCACACACACACACACATTTCTCAGCATTTCCAGAATCACAGATTCGGAGTATGGGGCCATTGCCCTTATCTTATTTATACAGGATTCTGCTACAGTACGTGTGGCTCTCTATAGTGTACAGTTCCGTCTTCACTGCAGTGTATTACATTTGTGTAGCCTACTTATTTTCAGATAATATCACAAGCAGCTTCATATTATTTCGGAAGAATTTCAGGAGAATGAAAAGCTGTCAGTAGGTATGAATTTGTTTTTAATCACTTAAAATATCTCACAGATCCTCAAAAAGTCACAGTCATCATCACCATCATCATCATCATTTAAAAGAAAAAGAATTTTATGATCACCGTCAATCATTATCGCACGCCAGCTATCCTATTTTCAAGGCTGTTGCCATTATTATAGTCAACATCACTATCACTACCGTGTTTCTTCACTACCTCGTCCATGTCAACTTTAAAATCACCACGATGTGTAATCTTTATTCAGTCATCCAATGCCAGTTTTTAAAATTATTTCTCCTTATATTTCTCTGTTCACGGTTATTTCTTTTTTATATCTTTCCCTCATGATTTTTACGTTTTTTTCTCTCTCTCACCTCTCTCCGACCCCCCCCCCTCTCTCTTCCCTTACTTCTTCTCCCCTTCCGGCCACACCCCTCTCTACTCTGTCAGTTACTGATATCAATCTTGTGTGTCTTTGAAGTTTTATTTTTCTAAAATAAATAAAAACTCACCCGGCTTAATCAGTACTGGTGTATAAAATAATTCTATTTTAAAATTTTAAAATGATGTAAAAATAAAAATTGCCCCCATTCTTTAATGAGTATGCAAATTTCGATATTATATTTCTCCTCTTCTCCCAGAAAATTTATCCCCCCAGGAATTCTCTAGAGTCATTTATATCGACAAGCTATAATTGATAGACGCTAATTTACATGTAAACAACAAGAATCAATCATTGTCGACCTTCAACCCACAATCTCAGCAAAAAACAATCGTAGAAACTACAACGGGGATGTCAAATGTAAATTTTCTTAATGAGCACTGTTTCCGACCACGAGAGCACTTACTAGTGCTGGCCGAATGACCAAACCACACGCAACGTGGAAGAGGGGATAGGGCGTGACGAATTGGGCGAAACGTAACACCAGACAGGACGCGAACGAGGGGGGAACCAGGGTGGGGGCGGACGAGACTAGCCCTGTTTTACTAATGAGGTCACCACCGGCACTTTTTAGCCTTCTGTTCTCGTGTGAAGGGTTTTCCTCAAGGCAACGCACGCGCGCTCGCTCGCCCGCACACAAGAATCCGATGTTTACGTGTGCTATTTTAGGAAGAAGATTTACCACTCGTGTCAAACAGTAATCAACCCTGAAACTTCTGCTATTCATCCTGTTTAAAGTCGTTCTGGGAAAATTTTGCATGGATTGAGGTTTTCGTGGAGTTAGCGGCTGGAACAGTGGAAAGACTTGTGATGTTTACATTCTGCAAACGCCGTCTGTGTTGTGATGATCATATACTTCTAGTGTTCTTAGCCACGAGAAATTTGATTTCATTGGAATTACAAGAATATGAAATTAGGTTACTGTGACTGCCGGATATCGAGCATCGTCGACGCAGAGGTCAGAGGTGAGCTCGTGCAATTCCTTGATATCCATGTTTATCCTGGTTATTGTCGCAGTGCCCTAGCTGGCATGTATAGATCGAGATGACTGGGGGGAACGCTGTGGCAGACAGTGAATGGATCTATGTGTGGGCTTCAAACGGGCGGGTTTCTCTCTCTGCTCCCGTGGCACCGTGCCCTAGTGCCCAGATCTGGGAATAATTTTATTGTACAAGCAGGTTGTTGTCTGTCGCCTTTTCAGATTGTTTTGTTTTTTATCATGTGTCTCGTTATATTGTTCGTCTGATTTGTTCATGTGATACAAACACTGCGCCCTCTACAAGAATGTAGACAAGGAAAGGTACGATTCGTGCATGTAGAATTGTTTATGAATGGGTTTTTTTCGACTCTATGCCACTCGATGCTGATCGAATGGTGTTTTTTTATTCTTCAGGAATTTCGTCAATGCTTCCTACTCACATTTTTGTTTATTTTATCCAGATATGATGAGAGATTGTGAGCACTTTCCGGAATTTTTTTGTGAGAGATTGGTCTCACATTCTGGCACCAACTGATGAAAGGACGAATGTTGTGTCTCAATTACTCAATAAAGTTAACGCAAACAGTAGTTTTTTGCTTAAATTTAATTTCTAGTTTTTACCAAGAGCTCTTATTGGGAAATATTTGAACGAGTTTTGTTCCAACATGTTTGAATCTCAAGCATAGTCGGGTGGTTGACGGATGGGGGTTTCAGCTAGGGTTTCCTTCTGTCCTGTCATTCTAGTATATTCTGTCTAGCGTCCTCCTTCGTCCCAGCACAATGTGACCGTTAGTGTGCCTATGTGTTTGCTCCAAACTCAAACTGTCATGCATAGAGTGAAACCAAGATGGGATTGAGTGCAGTGATTTAGTTTTTGATTTCTTCCGCTTCCATTAATTTCTGTTTCAGAATTAAATCTGTTGTCAGCTTTATGAGATAACAAGATAAAGGCATTCACTAAAGGTGCAGACAAAAAGTTTCGGTTTTGAGAGAATCCACTGGTTCGGGCAAAGTATTGAACTGTTTCGTGTCAAACTTCTTTGGATCAGTCCTCGAGAAATAACAATGGCATTTTGACTCTTTCAGTGTCAGGAAAATCAGACTGTACCAATTTGCTTAAAAACTGAATATATAAATTGTCAAAAGTCACAGACAGATTTATTCTGGCATTTCTTGTAATAGTTTATAACGTTTTTCTCTGCGTTGACATGTCGGAAAAAAACGTTCAAGACGCAAAGTGGGCGTTATCGTGCCGACGCATTGTTAAACCCGAACTCAAAATGAAAGAGAAATGTCGGCAAATAGTTTTTTTTTGTTTTTTTGTTTTAACAAACCCATGGACGTCCCGTACGAGAGTAGTTCATTGAAGATGTAACTTGTGAAGCAAGAAAGGGTGATTCAATGGTTTTATTGACATTATACAGGGATTCACGGAGATCGGTGAAATGAAGATTTGGATGAATTTGAGTCCGAGGACACAACCTTTTTCAGCTACGCAATAGCTTAGGATTTGGTTTCTGGCCTTGTAAGAGAGGTGTCAGGATTTTACCCGAAACATTTCTAGTGTTCTATGTCTTTCTGTCTTTATTAGCCTTTAAATGGCTTTTAAAATTCATTTCAGAGATTTTCAGATCGCTTCCCACCTATTAAGCTCAAAATTTGGGTACCGGTACACAGAAATAGCCCTACCCTCACCGATTTCGAGCGCGCGGAGACTTCTTCATGTACTCTTTATACAATGGTCTACATAATAATGTACACTTGACTTCCGAACATTATTTTTCCTGGCCATGGTGGGCAGTAAGTAATTCCTGTCCCAGCCGCAGAACTTTGGGTCGATATTAAGCTAAAGAATCTGCGACATCAGAAGAAAACTGTTTCTGCAGCAGCACATAGTTTTTACAGTGTGCAGGCTAGTAGAGATTTACGTGCGTGAAACTAGTTGTGTGAAGATTCAGGTGCATTCTGAATCCAAAATGAGGAAGAAAAAAGACCAAGTTTCTTGGGAGTTCTGGAATTCCAAACAAAAGAAAAATCCATAAATTTATATAATGACAATGATAATTCTGTCCATTGTTCGTGATCTCAGGATGGAGAAAAACTGATGTTTTATATCTTCACCTTTGGAAGTTGTCACATTGTGACAATTGTTCACCCAGTTCATATCAATCAAATATTTTTGCCTAATCACGTTTTCATAGGTGTGATAAATTATAATTTTTGAAAATATAGAGTACTGGTACATTATTTTTGCTCTTACGCTGTTGGTGTCAAATTTTTTACGAAGTTGAGGTGGAAAAGCGATTTGCAGATTATCTACAATGTCGCGAAACTTGTTATGAAATTCTTCTTTCTTCTTCTTCTTTCGTTCACCAATCTAAATCTGCAGATTTGTTCTTTTAAGAAAATCTACCGTTTTCTGCAGTTGTGGCAAAGCACCATAGAGTTTGACAATCAGTTGTTATGAAATGACTCACTAAGTAACCGCCGTTTTGCAAAACCGCTAACAATGGGGGCCGGGGGGGGGGGGGTTCCTGTTGTTCGGGGACTGTAGTGTAATTACAAAGCTGAGCATAGAAAATACTGCGTTGTGTTTACTGCTGATCTATAGCTTGCTGAGGAAAATACTACGGTCCCATAGCAACAACACCAACAAAAAAATTAAACACGCCATTTCCATGGCATAAGCCACCAGGAAGACAAACAGAAATCGGTCAGTATACCATGGATCGAAATATTACGTCCAGTCGACAGGGCATTTCTCTGAATCTCTTTCAAAATGACCATGGCTGTATTTATATGACACAAGATTATTGACATGACTTTCACTAGCCGTGAAAAGGGACGTGATTCCCATAATAATGTCAATAAATCAGTGAGCTTACAAGGTTCAATAACCCTCCTCTTTTCTGATTTTTTTCTTCATGGAATCCGCCCATCTCAATCCGTCTGCCTTTCCTAAAATCATCTTCTCCAGATCCCACCCCTTTCCCCAAACCAACGAAAAAAAAAACCAAATTATTTCACCCCTTCCACCCTTTTGGCGCTTTCACGGCCAGTATCTATCTATTATTATAAAAGTGAACTTTGGAGGCTATGTTAGCCTACTCCTCCGTTAATACTTAGCTCACACGCTTCAAATTTTACAGACGTTCACAGTATCTACATACCCAGGTTTTCGGCACATAAAACATACGAAAACTCCTGTCCCCGAAGTTATCAAAATAGATTTTTTCGGTCATTCTATTTTAATTCACCATTTTGAGTGAACCGGAAGAATGATACCATTTTGACGCCCCGACTGAACGCGGAAGTTTGGTTCCGCACCAAGAAACGAAACTGTTGGTAGAACGGGTAATTAAATAAAATAATTCTGTGTGAAATTATGGTGCAACTAAGTTCTATTAGTCATAGCATGGAATCCAAACCTAGATCTAGATACGGTTTCGTTTAGTACATGGAAAATTTGCAAGATATATCTTGCGCGGGTCGGCCAGTTTAGAATAAGGAGCAACCAACTTTTGCAGGGAGAGGTCGCAGAAGAGGAAGAAGAAGTTGCCAATGACAGCCATGATCAGCACTGAGGCAGAGAATTTCCCAGGCCAAGTCCCCTTCAGTTCTGATCGTCTAGACGTGACTGAACTGCTTGAAATGGCACAACGCGGAAAATATCGACGGGCAGTATGACACATTTAAATAAAAACCACGCATCTCTGTGTTGAGAAAAGGAAACAGGATTAAAAAGGGTGAAGCAGGGATTGAATTATTAGCGAGTGCGTTTGAGTGTTTGAAGCAATTTTCATGTTTCTGAAAAGAAAAGTGAAGTTTGTGAAAAGAAAAGAAAAATTGGAGCTGGGCTGTTCGTATTGTTCCCGGTCATTGAAATGTCAAAGCTGTTGCGAGACAGGCTTACGTAACAGCGCCTTGTGGGCAACTGAGCGCTCTGGTGTGCTCATGCATAAAACATAGAGAAGGAAAAATAGTTTTTCATGAGTATTGGACTTGTGATATTTATGTTAATTCTGTAGGGACGTATAGCATAGATGTGTCAGTGTTAGCATGGTTACGTGTGCGTGAGTATGCATGTCTATTTGTCCGTCCATGAACGAGAGATAGAAAAGTTGTGTAACCGAAGAGATTTGTTTTGTAGCTATCGATCAATAAGCGAGAAAGGAAGCTAGGCTGATGTACCAAAATATATAGGAGGACAGGGAGTTGGATAGGGATAGATGGGGCAGACAGACAGACAGACAGACAGACAGACAGACAGACAGACAGACAGACAGACAGACGGGCGGGCGGACGGACGGACGGATAGATACATGTAGATAGAAAATAGATAGATAGCTAGATAGGTAGCTAGATAGATAGATAGATAGATAGACAGATAGATAGATAGATAGATAGATAGATAGATAGATAGATAGCTAGATAGATAGCTAGATAGATAGATAGATAGATAGATAGCTAGATAGCTAGATAGATAGATAGATAGATAGATAGATAGATAGATAGATAGATAGATAGAAAGATAGACATTGACAGATAGATAGATAGATAGATAGACATTGATAGATAGATAGATAGATAGATAGATAGAAAGATAGATAGATAGATAGATAGATAGATAGATAGATAGATAGATAGATAGATAGATAGATAGATAGATAGATAGATAGAAAGATAGACATTGACAGATAGATAGATAGATAGACATTGATAGATATATAGATAGATAGATAGGTAGATAGATAGATAGATAGATAGAAAGATAGACATTGACAGATAGATAGATAGATAGATAGACATTGATAGATAGATAGATAGATAGATAGATAGAAAGATAGATAGATAGATAGATAGATAGATAGATAGATAGATAGATAGATAGATAGATAGATAGAAAGATAGACATTGACAGATAGATAGATAGATAGACATTGATAGATATATAGATAGATAGATAGATAGATAGATAGATAGATAGATAGATAGATAGATAGATAGATAGATGAACGGATTGAGGAAGGACGGCAGACGGACAGACAGACGTGCGAATACAGTGATAGATGGATGGATGGGTGGGTGGATAGGATGTGACTGTTTATGTTAGCAGCATGTCAGGTTGGTTATTGGAAGTTGTTGTCTCGAAAATAAGTAGAAAAGCTTTGAAAAAAAATGCGTAATTTAATAATAATCAGATGATGAATCTCAGCCATATTGCTATTGATCCAGTATCATGTCTCTCTTTTCCAGCTGGTAGGCAGCTTGCCAGCGGAACTGGAGTAAAACAAGTTTGATAATACTATTAATAGCGCCCACTAAGTAAATTTGTGTTTTTTTTGTATGGTTAGACGTTCCGTCATCTGGGCATTCGTTGTTCGGGATACTCTAAGGTTGGAAGAACCCCCCCCCCCTTTTCCCACCCCCAGTTGCTTACCTGACCAGTAGTTATTCCGGCCGTGACAATGTTAGTGGGTTACCTACATGCGTCTTGAATTGTCTTTCTGATTTCATTTATATAGATATATTATCATTTGTGTATTTGCCATATACCGTCTCCAATCCCGCGGCCCCCGCACACACACACACACACACACACACACACACACACACGCGCGCGCGCGCGCACACACACAGACAGACAGACCCCTGTGTCAAGCGGACCTGTATGGACAGAATTTTCAAAAGTTGACTGACTTTCACAGTGTCAAGTCTGGAAACGTGGTCAGTGACATTAGATGTCGTGTTGAAGAAGACGGGAATTGCTACGCTATGCCACATGAAGTCCAGTTCGATTTTAACAAATGTTGCTTTTATAGAGCATATTGTTTGCTTGGGCAATTAATGTGAAAGCTTTGGCGCGGATCAGTCACGACAGTGGGGCCTGGAATTAAGAGGCCCTGCATTGTGGACAGGATTTTGGGGTGTGTCCCAGCGAAAGTAATGTGGGCCCTCCTCTTTTTTGGTTTTTGGTTTTTTGGAGTAACTGTTTGAACCATAGGCCAAAGTGAGTTGAAACTTTTATTTCCCTTGTGAAATTATGGGACCGCTTTAAGGTCAGGGTTCGGATCAAATTGAGTTAGTTGGCCACATTTACCCGATTGATAATGAAATTAAATGGTCAACAGTAACATTTTCGGTAATGAGCCAATAGTTGGGCACAGAGAAAACTCTTCTGTAAAAACTTTGGCTGCATGGTCTGCTAGAACTAGACCGCTACGTCCAGTAGGTAACCACTAAGCCTTTTCTTTTGGTGTTTGGCGAGAGAGCCTACGAACCTGCAGATTTCCAGGTTCCCCAGAAAAGGAGTCGTTTTCATTGTCTTTTTCGTTTTTTCTGTTCAAAAAGGAGTCGTTTTCGTCGTCTTTTTCGTTTTTTCTGTTAAAAAAGTCGTTTTCGTCGTCTTTTTCGTTTTTTCTGTTCAAAAAGGAGTCGTTTTCGTTGTCTTTTTCGTTTTTTCTGTTAAAAAAGTCGTTTTCGTCGTCTTTTTCGTTTTTTCTGTTCAAAAAGGAGTCGTTTTCGTTGTCTTTTTCGTTTTTTCTGTTAAAAAAGGAGTCGTTTTCGTTTTTTCTGTTAAAAAAGGAGTCGTTTTCGTTGTCTTTTTCGTTTTTTCTGTTAAAAAAGGAGTCGTTTTCGTCGTCTTTTTCGTTTTTTCTGTTAAAAAAGGAGTCGTTTTCGTTGTCTTTTTCTTTTTTTTTCTGTTAAAAAAGGAGTCGTTTTCGTTGTCTTTTTCTTTTTTCTGTCCCCAGGTTCTGTTGGAATGAGGTGTCTGTAGTCTCCAACGGAACCCTCTAGCGAAGACCAGAATAATGTTGTTCTGACACTAGATTCGTCCCTGTCCCTCACGTTTACTGTGTGTCTCTCGCCCCCCCCCCTGCAATCCCCCACTGATCCCCATCCCTCGAGATTTTGAGAAATCATTAGGATCTCGGGGTAGACAAAATACCGTTGTCGGCCCAGAGTCCGTGCCGGGCTAGTGAGGTCGAACTAGAGGAAATTACATTAATTTCTCGCTCGGCCGTTATAGCAAGGCTGCCGCAGTGTTGAGTGATTTCGGGTTGTTTTTGGCCCATGATGTGAGGAAGCTCCATAGCATGGTCCTGTTGTCTCTGTACTGCAGAGGAAGCGAAATTCAGAGACGTAATGCGGGTTTTCGTCTTTTAAAATTATCAACATAACAAAACATTCATCATCTGGGGCGACAACAACCAGGTTTGTTTGACTGTCCTTGTCCATGAGCTGCATTGGCTTCTGTAGTTAATGAACAAATTAAACACTGTCTGTAAAAGGTCATAGTGTCTGAAAGTTTGCTCCTTTATAAGATTTGATTTTTAGGTTTCTTGTTGTTTGTCTAAGGCTTCGTTAATGGTCCAAACTCTGTTTCTCCCACATTGCACATTTTTAACTTTCCATACACAACGGCAGTCACCGTATCCAAAATAATCTTGATATTTCTCAGAAAAGAAAGGGAGCGATGGATGGCTGAGGTGAGGAAGAAGGGTAGATGGGAAAGAAAACACTTTGAATCATCCTCTTTAGTGCCATTACAGATATTGTAGGCACGCCAGTAAGATTTAAAGAAAAAAGAAAAGAAGTTAAACACGCCTTGACTATGCCATAAAAGTGGCCGTACATCATGTTGCTGGTTGTGTACTCTTGAAGTACCCTGGTAGCCGAGACTCAGGTGAAGACCTCCATCGATTTTCAGCAAAATACATTAACGGCCAAGGTTTAAGACTTCAGAGGAAAAGAAAAAGTTAATACAGATAAGGAGAACAAAATGTGCCAGTTCTAGAGATCGCACCTGCGACAGGTATGTCTACACATGCCAGGTGTATGAAATACCGCGTGTAACCAACAGCGAGAACTTGTCCTTGTCTGTTAGTGTTAACTCAGCTGGTGCCTGGCGGATCTAAGGCAGGCAATGTTTAATTAGATCAATACAGATTAATTTTCACTATTTTCATACTGTAATTGACGGGCGTATACAATCGGTTAACTTGACTCTATTCTTCTTTCCCTACAACTGAGCCATGAAGACGTGACATTGGAAGTGGAACATTCTCTTCCTCGACGAGACCTGTTTTTTTTTGTTTTTTGTGTGAAATGTTTTCCAGCTTCTTCGACATTAGATTTTCTCCTTCCTCTGCTTTCACCTCCTGTTCATCTTCTTAACGTGATTTTAAAAAAAAATCCTATGTTGCCCGTTGCTTTCTGTGATTCGTTCATCTTTCATCCTGTCTCCACTTTTCTCCCTTCTGTTTTCATTTTTCTATCTCAACATTCCTCACGTGAGCAAAACCACCCCTGGCTACTCTGGCGAGTTGTATCGCTGCCCGGCCATCAGCTTGAACGTGATATCAACACAGCGTTTCTTGCCTTCAGCTCTGAGTGATTCCCCCCCCCCCCTTTCATTTCTTGTTTTTTATAGCACAAATATTAAGGCAGTATGGGTTTGCTGAGTGTGTATGCCTTAGTTGTCGCAGGTTTGCTCAGTTAGAAAGACTTAATTATAATTGTGTTGATATATTTATTATAGAATCATCTATTTTCAGAACCGATGTTACCTTGCCCTTGCATGCGAAAAAACAAACAAACAAACCAACCAACAAACAAACACAGGTAAATGTTCTCTCTGGGATTAAAAAAATGTTCTGTTTTTCAGTTGTTCCAAAGATCACGCTTGTCAGAAATATAGTCAATTATTTTTAAAAAATGATGACGAAATATTTTTTAAAATTTTATCTCGTGTAAATAATTGTCTCTTCATAGAGCGTGCAAAAAAAAAATAAAAAAAAATCTTGTAGCAAGAAGGATTGAACCTGTGCAGTGTACATAAACACAAGAAATCTGCGCAAAAATTTGTTACTTTTATCTCAAAAACATTACAATGCAATAATTTACCCATGTGATGTTCTTTTTTTAAAATTTTTTTATAGAACAGAGCGCACCAGCCTAGTTCTTTACACAGACATCAATATTGTAACCCTCTCCGTCTCGAATATTTCTAAAAATTGCAAGAAATTTGCTCCAGCAAATGGCTTTAAATTGCATAGATCTGGCTAGCTGTTACGTCCATAGCTTGCAGAATGATTCTGTAAGATGGTACAGTCTGGACCCTAAGCATGTGGTCTTCGGAGAATTCTGCTGTTTAAATCCATTGCTGCAGTCGGCAGGTCTAACATTTTTACGCCTTAGGATACCCCGGGTTTCCTCTTAAAAGGTGCTGAGACAATACTCACATGATAATAACATATAAAAAATAGTATCCATTTATCATTTATCATTAAAAAAAATATCCTACCAGTCCCCCTCCCCACAAAAAGAAAAAAATTTGAATGTCGTTGGATGGCTCATGGTCTTGTCGATTAAAATGGACAGAAACAGGCTTTCCATTTCGATTTTCAATGTCACGGAGGTGCTCCCGAAACCGAGTGTGAAGCTGACGTCCCGTTTCACCAATGTACAACATATGGCACCTGGCACAGTGGATAGCGCACACCAGATTGCGACTATGGCAAGTGAAGCCTTCCTTAATGCTGAACGTCGACAAAGGGCACTTCGATGACAGAACATTTGGAGCCCAGGATGGACGATGTGCGTGAAAAGGTTGAGAACCGCTGGTCCAGGCTAAACAAGGGGAAACTATAAGGCTATGTGTGTAGTATTATTTTGTGTCTGTATGTGTGTATGCCCGGCTGTGAATGTCACACACAGGAAAATGTTCATGACTGAAACAACATCAATATTTTAGCGATGTCTGAAATTGTTCCGTTAGACATCCCCCCTTTCCCCCCTTTCCCCCCCTTCCCCCCCTCCCCCCCTTTCCCCCCTTCCCCCCCCCCTTCCCCCCTTTCCCCCCTTTCCCCTCTCCACCCCCATCCCCCAACCCCCCTCCCTTTTCTGTTTTTTTTCCTTTTTGTGTTCACTTCCCAATTTATCCATAATAACCTGTGCATTTTGTATGGGACAATGTCCGAGAAAGTTGGAAGAAACAGACTAATGTGATGGACAGAGGCAGGAGGCTTGTGCTAAATGATGAATACACCTCGTCGCCCCCCCCCCTCTCTCTCTCTCTCTCTCTCTCTCTCTCTCTCTGTATGTGCATGTGTATGTGTGTTTGTGCGTCTCTCTATCTCTCTTTGTCGATTCCGTCGGAAAGAAACAGACTAATGCGATGGATGGAGTTTTATATATATGGTAATGATGTATACACCTTGTCGCCTCGATCTCTCTCTCTCTCTATCTCTCCCCCTGTCTCTCTCTCTCTCTCTCTCTCTCTGTATGTCCGCGTGTATGTGTGCCTCTCTCTCCCTTTGTCTGCCCATCCCGTTGGAAAGAAACAGACTTATGCGATGGATGGGACCAGGACTTTTATGGTAAATGACGTATACACCTTGTCGCCTTTCTCGCTTTCTCTCTCTCTCTCTGTATGTGTGTGTGTGTATCTCTCTGTCTGTCTTTTTATACCATTGGAAAGAAACCGACAAATGCGACGGATAGGAACAGGAGTAGTATATATAGTAAATGACGTATACACCTCGATCTCTCTCTCTCTCTCTGTCTCTCTCCCTGGAAGAAACAAGCTCATGCGATGGATAGAGACAGAAGTTTGGAGAAGACGGATTAATTGTGCTGTTACTTCTCTGTCAATCGTGACTCCAGGGTGGTGGGGTACGTGAGAAGGTGAGAGAGGTATTATATACCGCTGCATTAGCTCTTCGAATGTTACTTCTTATGGCAAAAACGTTTGTTCTTTTTTCTATTTCGTAAAGCTTTGAATCTGTCGTTAAGCTGCTATCGTTTTTGCCTTGCAGTTTAAGACCAAGCAAAGACAAGGCTCAGGTTTGATAAAAACTAAAACTAAATAAAAGCTTATGGGCGTAACAACTACACAACTAAGCAATTTTTAGAAATACTTATTTGCATTACTCACAACCGACAACAACAACAACAACACCACAACAACAACAATAACAACAAAACAACAACAACAACACAACATCAACAACACCACAACAACAACAACAACAACATCATCATCAACAACAGCAACAACACAACAACAGCAACAACAACAACAACATCAACAACACAACAACAACACAACTACAAGAACAACAACAACAACAACAACAACAACACAACAATAACAACAACAACAACAAAATACAACAAAAACTACAACAACACAACAACAACAACTAGAACAACACAACAACAACACCCATAAGAACTTGCTCAGCCTGATTCAAAAACTAAAGTCCGTCCCACTTATCCGGGGTGAATCGTTTCCTTAATTCAATAATAGGAAGGCTTAGCGTTAAATGAATGATGACTGGGGGGATGTGACAAATCGTTTATCGTCTAGCGGACTGAGATAACATCAAGGAATCATTTAATTGAGGGAATTTAGAAGATGAGTTTGATGTCTGTAATTCCTAAAAATATGCACCCATGGGTGTGCGTTTATTTGGGAAGGATGCTTTACAGAGAAAGGGCAGAATGTTGCGTGTGTGCGTGTGTATTTGTGTGTGTGTGTGAGAGAGAGATAGAGGGGGGAGTGAGAAAGAAAGAGAGGGGGGAAGAGAGAGAGAGAGAGAGAGAGAGAGCGGGAGCAAAAAAGAGGGAGAGGGACACACACATACAGAGAGAGAGAGAGAGAGCGGGAACAAGAGAGAAGAAGAGAGAGACACACATACAGAGAGAGAGAGAGAGAGAGAGAGAGAGAGAGAGAGAGAGGAAGGAAGAAATTACGTAAGTGTGATAGGAAGGTAGATAGATAGATAGATAGATAGATAGATAGATAGATAGATAGATAGATAGATAGATAAAAGAGAGAGAGAGAGACGAAGATATTACGTTAGTGTGTACGTGTGTACTTCTATATGTATGAGTGTGTGTGTGAGAGAGGAAGCTATTGATAGCGAGGGGGAAGAAGAGAGACAGAGACACACACATACATAGATAGATAGATAGATAGATAGATAGAGAGAGAGAGAGAGAGAGAGAGAGAGAGAGAGAGAGAGAGAGAGAGAGAGAGAGAGAGAGAGAGAGAGAGAGAGTCTACGTTCCCCAACACTAACCAGGAATAAAACCGTGTCTTCTTGGTTTGTGTGACTGTTTGTGTATTTGTCTGTCAGTGTCGATAAAATGGCAGCGACAACCAGAAACAAATAATAATTAAAAAAAGAACGGAAAAGACGAAAAAGAGTTCAAGCAACATAACATGATGGTGACGCATCCTCTAGCGGTGAACCAGAGGAAGTACAGGAATGAATAGTAATAGAGGAAGAATGGAGAAATCTTTGAGTCCATGAGTTGATTGTCTGCCTCATGATGGTGCCAGAGACCTACGCTTTGAACAGGAGAAGTTCGGACAAAGTTACCGAAATAGCCAATAGTTTCTCGTTCATCTTCTTTTCTCCCTGACTACCAAGCGCACACCTCTCTCTCCCACGGGAGCTTCGGAAATGAAAAGTGTCTCGGCCAGACTGGGTGAGACAGAAAGAGAGAGAGGGGGAGGAAGAAAACACAGAAGAAAAAAGAGATAGTGTGTGTGTGTGTGAGAGAGAGAGAGAGAGAGAGAGAGAAAGTGAGTGAGTGAGAGAAAGAGAGAGAGAGAGAAGGAGAGAGAGTGGAAGAAAGAGTCAGAAGAAGGACACACACACATACACAGAAGAAAAAAGAGATAATGTGAGAGGGAGAAAGAAAGAAAGTGAGAGAGAGAGAGAGAGAAAGAAAGAGAGCGAGAGTAGGGGAAAGTGAAAAGAGGAGACAGAGAAGGACACACACACGTACAAAAGAAAAAAAGTGCATGAGAGAGAAAGAGAAGGTGAGTGTGTGAGAGAGAGAAAGAGAGAGAGAGAGAGAGAGAGGGAGAGAGAGAGAGAGAGAGAGGGAATTGTTAGACCTAACTTGGAGTTTAGCAGGGGAGGAACAGTTCAGAAGGAAAGGAGGAAACTGTTCGTTTTTCGTTCAGTCTTTACGATATCTGTATTCCATGTGAAAGATAGAAGATCTTGAAGCTATAGATCTAAGTGAGTGGACGGGAAATGAAAAAAAAGGATAACAAATCCTAGACTGAAAAATTTGCAAGCACATCGAATGCTGAAACACATGGACGAATGAATGAAAAAACATGAATTGATAAGACGTAGACATAAATGTGTCTATAGATGGAGGAAAGATGAGAGGGGCAAAAAGAGAAGGGAGAAAAAAGGGAAAAAGACAGGGAGAGCGAGAAAGAAGAGGAGGAAATAAGAGGGAGAGAGAGAGAGGGGGGGGGAGAGGGAAAGGAGAGAGAAATTTCGCGAGAGAGAGAAAGAGAGGGAGAGGGAAGGAGAGAGAGACAAAGAAAGAGAGAGCGAGGGAGGGAGGGAGAGACATAAAGAGAGAGAGAGAGAGCTTATAATAGACTTTTCATGAAATGCCGTTAAATAACGTGAAGTTGTATGAATTAGAATAAAGACATGCTACTGTGACATTCCATTGTCTGGTTAACATTGCAGTTTTCTTGGTTCTTTCTCTCCTGTAGAAGTTTTATGAGGAACGAGTATCTGATAGAATGGGACATTAGCCCTGGGCTGCATCTATCATACTGTAATACGTTTTATTTTTTGTTCGACCTGTGAGATAGTTAATATAATGATGACGCTGTTATCTATAAGTGAGATATGTCCTTAAGTGAGGACACGGTTTTATTCAGAAACTACAAGAGGTGGACGACTAAGACCAATAATAATATTCTAATTCAGGATCACCCAGGGAAGACAAGAATCATGTATTTGGACCGATGGCAAGTTGCTGAAATGGCGAAGTTGCAAAAGAGACACAGAGCTAAATACTGTGAAGACTGCCAAGCTATTCGCCTGTGGTGTCTTGCTGTTCCCTGCAAGTGCCCCATACATACAATAAAGCACACAACAAGAGAGTGAAAATCAGAATTGGTGCGAGATCATAATAATGGCCCCTGCAACAGGATATTGAAGATAAAACAAAGAGGAGGGAGGGGAGGCGATGGGAAGGGGAGAGGAGAGGAGCGGGGAGGGGAAAGACAGGTGGGAAGGGTACGAGACTAATGGGAATAGAGGAGAAAGGTAGGAGAGGAGGTAAGGCTTTATCTCGACCATCTCTGGTTACCTCTGCTAGTATCTCATAAAGCCTGCGGAGTTATATCACCATTGCATTATATTATGCTGCCCCGCGCAGAGTAGTCATGGTATTTAGATAAACAGGCGGAACTCGTAATCTATGTGGAACGTAGAATACATGGAACTAACACAGAATGGAAACTGGCGAACATAGTGCCAGACTGGTGCTTAGCTCCATTTCGGTGACATATTACTACGCCACACTCATACACAAACACTTTTATGTGAAATGTGTCTTGCCATCCAATACATGAGAGACTACAAAGATGTAGTTCAGACGTACACACAAACACGCTTAAATCTGAAGTATGACTTGTTAAGGATACAAGACTTGAGTGTGAGACATGTTCTCATTTAACGAAGACATGAGATACTGCAGGAAAATACCTTCAACACGCGAGCAAATACTGGCTGCCATTGTGACATTGAACCGTTGTGACAACATCTACAACAACAGCAGCAACAACAGCACGCGTATTTGAGCAGGTCTATTTTGAAATCGATTCCAGTAGGTTCAGAATCAGGATGTTCGCACTCAGCTCACGTAGAGCAACCGCATAACTCTTTCTGCGTCAATGTCACACTGAAGTATCTTTGATATAGTGTATGAATACGACAGAGTTAAAAAAACGACAACAACAACAACAAAAGTACTCAATACATAGGCTTTATTCGGAATATACCTCACGTTGCAACACCTTTTTCTTTTTCAACTTCCTGTCCAAATCGTAATTTGAGAACGTGGGTAGAATTCCAGCCAGGGACAAAAAGAATAATTTGAGTCTCCCCGACGGTTGTAGCCTACCTTGTCGCCCAGTTTTACAAATGAGGATGAAAAGGAAGCCAACAGTCCTCGACTGGAAGGCGCTTCAGGAAATCTAATATGGCAGGATCTGATGCGTCATGCTAAATGATATGTTAACGGGGGGATTCAATGGGACAAAAAATATTATAGCAATTATCGTGGAAGTATTAACTCATACATCTCATCAGCAGTGAACAGCCATGGGAAATGCTGTGTTTAGGATCAGTCACTTTCATTACTTTGCCCCCTGCAGTTTTGATAGGAATTCAGATGAGGGGATTTTTTTTTTTGTGTGTGTGGAGAGGACTGAAAAATCCCTGCCCACCAGCACACTACTTGGATCTCTATGAAACGCAGTGTCGTGACGTCACCACTAGTTGGTTGGAGACGTCATATCTATTGGCCGACTAGTTGGATGGTGACGTCACATCCTTGAGTTTCAATGACGAGACTTGCCGCACCAGCCAACTACTTTTGGATCTCACCAAAAGAAAAGATACTAGATCTAGAAACGATAAGACGAGACACTGTCTTCTTCCCACCACTAAAAAAAACACCGTGCACACAATTTGCGCGCTGATCGGGGGTGGGGTCCCATGGCGCACAGTATGAAAGGAATGCCTTGATGTAGTGGTCAATTTATGATGCAAGTTTGTGACAGTGTTACTGCAACTAAAAAAGCAAAAAGAATAGCCAGAGTTTTCCCACAGCGATTGAGGTTATAATACCATAATAAGTGACGTCAACACTGAACAATGAACAAAATTCAATATTTTCCCTATTTGCCTTTGTAAAATACGGCACTTTTCATGACTTTCTCGCGTTTGCCGCTAGGTTGCGATGCAAAATCTGTGCACGCTAAATGCCCTAGCTGTCTTATCTTATCAATTCTAGTACCTTTGCTGAAACTCAGTGTTGTGACGTCACCATTGATCGGCCGTCTAGTTGAAGGGTGACGTCACAGTTTTGAGATGCAATGAGACCTGGCGCACAAGCCAACTAGTTGGATGTCACTGAAACTTTGTGTCGTGACGTCACCATCGAACTAGTGGAGCAGATCAAAGTCGGCCAGTGCACGCCTAAGCTTAATTTTGTTGAAGCAGAATTCATTAATAGTAAGGCCTGGGGTTGGGGACTTAGTTCTCCTCTGTTCAAACTTCAATTTTTGCACAGCTGAGAAATTCGACGACAAACGTGTGCAGCTTTAGTAATTATGATGAGTAATTAGAATAAATTAGAATAAATTGGAACTATGAAATAGCTTGAAAAGTGCCATAACGCATTTTAAACAAGAGTCAAAATATGCATTTGTTGTATTTCCTCTACCTACTAGATAAAAGATTTCCAGTTTTTCAGAAAATGAAGATAGAACAAACAAGAACGGGAAGGTGGCACGGATGGTGGCCTTTTTCTGACAGGAATGGCGCGGGGGGGGGGGGGGGATGTGACATATTGTGAATCACAGCATTCCCGGTTATGAAGGGATTTAGAATTGATTGTAATCGCTATCATTTTGTTATGTGCTTGCATTCGTTTCTGGTCGTAAACTTCGCCTGTTCTTGATTGGTGTACAAACTACTAGTGACAAGAGTTTGCCACTGCGTGTTTCTCTGGTAAAAAAAAAAAAAGCAGCAGTTGTAGTAGCAGTGGAGCAATGTAACATCATGGTCATCATCATCACCATCGTCGTCATCATCATCATCTACAACAACAACTACAAAACCGTGCCAGTCAAAGTGTCGAAAATCGAAATACAAAAGCAATAAGATGAAACCATGCAATCTTTGAAGACAACTCGCTATAGCAACAGAATTTTACCAGGCTGAGTTGTAGATTAGTACGTCGAAATTAATGTGGAAGTCAAGGCAAATTTTGCCTATAAAGTACTTCTCCCAACATTTGACCTTTTCCCCCCTCATTTTCTTCCTACTCACATTTTCTTTCCTGATCAAGCCTCAGCCAGTTCTCCTCCTTTTTTTGCTTCATCCATGCCATTAGAGGAAATTCCGGGAGGGTTTCCTTCATTCCCCAACCCACTCCCCAGATTTCGTTCTATTCCCTCGGGGAATAAACCAAGGCGCGGATATAATTGAGTCATAATAGAACCCTCCCTGACACCCAGTGACACTGCCGAACCGAATCGAAATTAAGAACAACAATAAAAAAATGTTATGAGGGAAAGCTAAAGGTCAGCAATAAAGATGATGAGGATGTTCCTGGTGATGTCAGATGTGATAGGTGGCGCCAGTGCTGATGAATCGACCGCAGTAAACTTGAGTGTCATATTTCTAGAGCCTTCTCAACATTCTCCCTGACTATTGGCAGTTCAGAATCATATCTGTGTTTTCTGTATTAAAAATGATAAAGTAAGGCTGGTGTCATATTGAGTCTGTGTTTTTATAAGGATCCCTGCTGTCAACATTTACACCTGGCATTTCTGGTTTTTACTTCTTTTCTTTTGTTTCTTCTGTTTGTGCTTCTTTCTTGCTGTCTTCCGCTTCCTGTTCTTCTTCTTCTCTTGTGCATGTTCTTTTTCTTCTACTTCTTATTATTCTTTTTCTTCTTGTTAGCGCCCCCCCCCCCACCAAAGGGCTGTTTGATCTGGCGCAGTGAGTCAAGCCTGTTGTGAGTCTGTTTTGACGCAAATTCCGCCAGCTTGCCCAAGACAGTTTTGACTTGCCCGAACTGTTGTGACATTTATTTGTTTCGGTCCTGCCAATGCGCGAGGTCCTGTTGAATTCCATGATTTACACCCCACACTAAAACCGAGACACAACAGACTTGACTCAGTGTGCGAGGTCTCTCATTCCATGGGTTGGCCCAAGAGAGTATCGACACGCCTGAACTGGTGAGCCAGACTTGTTTCTGTCCCGCCAGTGTGCGAGGTCCTGTTTAGCTTCGTGGTTTACATCTGTCACTAACACCGAGACATTTATAACAGACTTGATTCTGTGGGCTACCAACCTATGGTTCGCGGGCATTCACGGGATGGGATGGGATAGGAGAGATTGAAAAAGATGGATGAGTTTGGTTGAAGATACGGAAGTAATATTGATCTTTGAAAGTTGGTCATGAATTGAGTCAGGATAAGCCTTCATGCAGCAACGATCTCCGTGTATGTCGCCGGAAACGTCCAATCCTTTTCCCATCGGACATGCAGAAGTTTTTGTTTCTTTTCAAACTAAAGTCTCTACATAGACACTTTCCTTCATGGTGGAGCACCATCGAATGCAGCTAATCATCATATTATAAAGGAAGTAAGGCCTTCAATCATAATCACGAAAGACTCTTTAACCGCTGAGCCTTAAATTCTACAAAAATACCAGATAACGCACAGGAAGACGTAAAGGTGTACCTGGGCATATTTTTAAAAAAGGTCTTGAAGTTTGCTATATTTTTAATACTTTCATTGATTTTGAGCTACAGCTGAGTTGAACAGAAGAAAGTTTTCCGGCATTTTGAACGGAAAGAAAAGACGCATTTTCTTTGAAAAGAATTAAAAAGTATGACAGGAAATTTCATTGGTGATCGAAACCCAATTTTAAAAATCGCATCTGTGTATTCCCCGAATCAGCGGGCTAATTAGTATTAATAATGATATATCAGGTCCCCCAACGTGTCCAGTACATTATAGCTGTTATAGGATAATTTGCATGAAAGGGTTCATTCAGGAGTGTTGCAGATTTTGAAGAAAATGACTACAGGAACGCCATGAAAGCAGCAGAGTGGGTGGGGGAGGGGAGATGGGTGAACGTTCCTGTTCAGCACAGTGAAACTTTATCAGTTACGAGGCTTGGACCCCGAAGGGTGGGGAAGGGGTGATGCCCGAGAGAGTATGTTCGATCAAGCTTCAAAAAGGATTCGAACTCTGCGCACTTTTCGCACCCAGATCAAGTGCTCAAACGACCAGGCCATTGCATCGGCCTTAACGACAAAACAAAGCTTTCAAAGAGCTGAAAAGAGGGTTTGTCGACTTTGCCGAGACCTGTAACCTTTTAAAGTCATTATCATGGCATCACTTGCTGGAAATGGGCATTGATCGAACGTAAATGAAGACACTGTGATTTCCCTGTTTTGTACTCAGGAACCACAGGGTGTCGTTTCCTTTGACTTCCCCTGCCTGCATTCCTCCCATCTCTTCGTGTTTGGAAAGATTCCATCGTATAATACTAGTGGTCGAAGCCTTAATGGACTTGAGAGAAGCTAATACTTTATCGGAGAAGTTTGAAACACTCATCGATCACGCAATGCGTCCGTGAGAGTGTCTGCATTGAGTCGCCCTCTCTTATCTCAGCGCATACTGACTGCTTTTAAAGTCGAAGTAATGCCACTTTCCTACCTCCTGCGCCACGACTTATATCTTCTTCACTGTGTAACTAACAAAATTAAAAAAAAAAATTCTTTGCTGATGTTGATCACACAATTAGACTTGTAACCGTGACAAAATATTTTCCACATCCACCCATCCTTCCATCCATCCATCCACCCTGCCACCCATATATCCACCCATACATCCATCCATATGTGCATCCATATATCGATCCATCCATCCATCCATCCACCCAACCATCAATCAATCCGCCTTATCACCCGTCCGCCAACCAATCATCCATCCATCCGTTTGTCCGTCCGTCCGTCCATCCATATATCCATCCATCCATCCATCCATCCAACCATCCATCAATTGACATACACTCTAATGGTTCACTTACTCTGTCTTCACCAAAGTTCCTTTGAAAACTGTCTTTTCCCCCGCAGTGAAATACGAGACGAAATGACAGAGATAGAGCGGATCCGCCTTTGACAGTCTCTTTCACCATCTGATAATCTATAAACAGATAGCATCTCATCTTGCCTATAACGTCTTCACACCCGCGGTCTCCCGAGGTCAATGTCCAGCAAAGTCTGTATCCATGGCAAGGTCAATAAGTCAATAAAACACTGTCCTGGCTTCGACGTTGGCTGGCCTGATTCGTTAGCTATCTTGATAATTCTATCACTGGATGGTTCTATTTTGAAACGTCGGATAATATCCGGTTACTCTCTTAAATGTGTGCTCTGGTGTGGTGTTTGGGTGTCTTTTGGGGATACGCTTGGTAAGGGTGGTGTCTTGATCGCTGGCCAAGAGATTGGTTTTGTTTTTCTAATCAGTGATTTCACGCAATGTCTGTCCATCTTTTCATCTATCAGTGGGTCATCCATCCGCCCGTCTATCCATGCATTAGTCTAAGTATAGATTCATCCATCCACGACCAAGCCGCCCATCTTCTACAAACCCAAGCACCTGTCTGTCCATCAGTCTATCCAATACAAACCCTTCACCCACTCACCCACCGATCCACCCACCCACCCACCCCTCCATCCATCCATCCATCCATCCATCCATCCATCCATCCATCCATCCATTCACCCATCCACTGTTCCATTCCCAGCTTTGCTGAAGAGGTAGCATCAGCTTCACCATTAGCATCGGTACCCATCGCCCCGTCATTCCCCGAAGGAAATCATGGAGGGCTGGGGCTAGACAGCTTCCACCGGCACTTCTACAGCAAGCTGCAGCCAGGGAGGAAGAGATCATCCCTCTAGAGGATATCAACATGATTGTCCTGCAATCTAGTCTGGCTGTTGACGTAAGTTCCAGGCACTCTTACTCTTTACTGCTGAATTCCTTGTCGTCGTATTTCCTGGTGTTATGTAACGCTTAGATCCAGATGATAGAAGTCCATAAATTATTACTGTCTGTTGTTTTTTTTTTCTATTTATTTTGTCCTAATGACAATCTGTGTCTCTCCGTGTGAACTAAAGGCTTTTTCTGTAAGGGGGGATCCGAAGTAAGTTTCGGGTCAGATAATATAGAAGAATCTAGTGTCACAATGACAGACATGCCCGTAAGCTAAGTGCGTACGTCATGTCCTATGAACTGCGTGAAACAGTCCGCCTGGACTCCGAAAGAAAACAGTAGAGTTGTGTCTGTAGAGCTGCCACTATATTGTCTTCTGATTCTGTGCAAAACACAAGAACTCAGAACCTTAGGACTGTTATTATGAGACGGAGACATCTTTTAAGATCTTTTGCTTTCAGAATCACATTATGCTTGAAAAACACATTTTGCTCAGCATTTCAATTTGAGTTTTTGTGACTTGGGCTCAATTTAGAACTGAGCCTGTCAGTGTCAAGTCATGGTATGACCAGGTCGCGATGTTTGTCTCTTTCTCTCTTTGTCAAGACTAGTTGGCCCTCTGATGCGGGGAATACACAGATGTGATTTTTAAAGTTGAGTTTCGATAACAAGTTCAAGTTCAAGTGTAGTTTATTGTAGGCCCTGGCGGCCAATTCAAAATACACAGAAGAATCATGTAACCAGTCTTTGAAAACATTAAAAACAAACAAACAAACAGACAAAATGCACGGTCATTCACTCTCTCCGCTCCCTGTTGCCTGCAGCGTTTACACACTTACTGTAGAATACAATAAAATACAACTTGTAATTGCCAGCAACAGTCATCATTTTTCACCCTCCAGCCCACCCCCCCCCCCCCAAAAAAAACCGACCTTTCCTCACCTTTATCTGTTGTGAATTTACTATAATTGAAGATCTCACTATGATTTATTTTTTCACACAAATATGAATTCAGTTTTCCAGACTTCCCCAGGAGAAGTCACAAAGCGACATTATTGAATTCGTTTAGAACTTTATGGCAAAACAGTCCAAACAAATGTAGTTTTCTTTCGTGCATCTATGACAAAAAATTTATGAACTTTATGATAACCAGTGTATGAACTGAGGCTCAGAACGAAATTTCCTGTCATATTTTTAACTCTACTCGAAGAAAATTGGTCTTTTTTTCCGGCTCACAATGTTGGAACATTTTATTCTTTTGAGATCACTTGTGGCTCAAAATCGATGAAAATATTAAAGGTATTGCTTACTTCAATACCTTATGAAATATGCCAGTGTACACCTTTACGTCTTTCTACGCGCAATATGATATTTTGTAGAATTTTGAGCCCGGCGGTTAAAAAGCCTTTCATGATTACATTGGAGACCTTATTTCCTTTATAATACGAGTATAAATTTCATCCCAAGCAAAGCGTCAGATCTATTGAAACCAAGGAGCTTACACTATAATATAGTGTAAGCTCCTTGATTGAAACATTCCTCCATCGTCAGGATTTCACTGTGGCTCACATCGCTTTGTCCCATGATCCTACAATACCGATTCTCATTCACACATCTTTTTGGTTATCATAAGAACCTTTTCGTATCCATTAACCGGTGATTCCGCCAACTCTCTTGGCAATAATGGGAAAGTTAATTTAGCCAAAGAAAACACCTTTTGTATTCACGGTTGTCATGGTAACGGATACAGCAGGAAAGGATTGTTTAGTGTTAATTTCTCGACTTACCTTGGAACAGTTGTGAAAATCACAGACGGCCTGGAAGAATAATATTTAGTTTGTAATAAACGGTGTTTTTGTCTTTTCTGGGGAGCAAAAAGCGTTAAGGAGGTTAGAAATCTCTGTGGGGAGGTCGAAGTGACAGGGAGTGGAGGCAGAGGCTTTAAACAAGGAAATTAACGGAAAAGAAGAGAATAAGTAAACAGAGCGGCAATGGAAAGATAGACAGACAGGCTAAAAATCATTGGTCATGAAGGCAGGCAGACAGACAGACAGACAGCAAGACACACGGAAAGACAGACAACAGACAGACAGATACATAGAAAGATAGATAGATAGACAGACAGACAAACAGATAGATAGACAGACAGATAGATCGACAGACAGACATAGAGACGGACAGACAGACAGATAGATTGATTGACAGACAGACAGACAGACAGATAAAACAGAAAGACAGACAGACAGACAAACAGAAAGACAGACAGAAGCGGACATCGTCTAACCAAAGATTTGTCCAAAAGACATTTAGAGTCCAAGAGTAGTTATTCCACTTCAGGGAATAACTGTCACAGTAGATGGGACACATAGAACAGAGTTGGCGGTCCTATACACACTGGTCCACTGCTCCGTAATGGAAATGACAAAATCATGTTCTCTTTTCCTAACGTGCCGTCGCTGGCACAAAATGTGAAACAGAATGTTGAAAGGAAGACCCCTGCGTAGTGACCAATGGATGTCAGGAAGTGGTCTATATATAGAGAGTAAATGTCTGTGGACTTTTGGTTAAAGCAAATTTAAGTGGTTGAAGAGTTACGTGCAGACAGAAAAACGACAGGCATGGAAATTGATAGCTACATTTAGGTTTCGGGGGGGGGGGGGGGGGAGGGAGAAGAAATGCTAGATACGAATAAACAAACAGACAGACAGACAGACAGACGGGCAGACAGGCAGAAGGACAGACGAACGGGTAGAAAGATAGACTGACAGATGGAAACAGATATTAGATAGATAGATAGATAGATAGATAGATAGATAGATAGATAGATAGATAGACAGATAGATAGATAGTTAGATAGATAGATAGATAGATAGATATATAGATAGTTAGATAGACAGATAGATAGATAGATAGATAGATAGATAGATAGATAGTTAGATAGATAGATAGATAGATAGATAGATAGATAGATAGATAGATAGATAGGTAGATAGACATATAGATAGTTAGATAGATAGATAGATAGGTAGATAGATAGATAGATAGATAGATAGATAGATAGATAGTTAGATAGATAGATAGATAGATAGATAGTTAGATAGATAGATAGATAGATAGATAGATAGTTAGATAGATAGATAGATAGTTAGATAGATAGATAGATAGATAGATAGATAGATAGATAGATAGATAGTTAGATAGATAGATAGATAGATAGATAGATAGATAGTTATATATATAGATAGATAGATAGTTAGATAGATAGATAGATAGATAGATAGTTAGATAGATAGATATATAGATAGATAGATAGATAGATAGATAGATAGACAGATAGATAGATATATAGTTAGATAGATAGATATATAGTTAGATAGATAGATAGATAGATAGATAGATAGATAGATAGTTAGATAGATAGATAGATAGATAGGTAGATAGATAGATAGATAGATAGATAGATAGTTAGATAGATAGACAGATAGATAGTTAGATAGATAGATAGATAGATAGTTAGATAGATAGATAGATAGTTAGATAGATAGATAGATAGATAGATAGTTAGATAGATAGATAGATAGATAGATAGATAGTTATATAGATAGATAGATAGATAGTTAGATAGATAGATCGATAGATAGATAGATAGATAGATAGATAGATAGATAGATAGATAGATAGATAGTTAGATAGATAGATAGATAGATAGATAGATAGATAGATAGATAGATAGTTAGATAGATAGAAAGATAGATAGATAGTTAGATAGATAGATAGATAGATAGTTAGATAGATAGATAGATAGATAGATAGATAGATAGATAGATAGATAGATAGATAGATAGATAGATAGATAGATAGATCGATAGATAGATAGATAGACAGATAGATAGATAGATAGATAGATAGATAGGTAGATCGATAGATAGATAGATAGACAGATAGATAGATAGATAGATAGATAGATAGATAGATAGATAGATAGATTGATAGATAGATAGATAGATAGATAGATAGATAGATAGATAGATAGATAGATAGATGGACGTAAGGGCGGACTAAGAGAGAGACAGACCTACGGACAGACAGACAGGTAGATCATGTGGCTGGGAGACATAATGGATATAACTGTGGATGAATGGATGGATGATAGATTTAAAGGTTGGATAGAAATATTCGTCCCTACTTTCACGCCAAAACCTGCGGATCTGGAAGAAAATGTTTTAATGAGGCTGGAGATAAAATGGAAGAAAGTGAAGACAATTAAAAAGACAAAGATAGAGATACCGAACAAGTACGAAGAAAAGGGGGAAAAAAGAATGAGCATTAAATTAATAGATAATGGACAATTATATTCCAGGGACAAGAGAGAGATTTAGAATCACGTTAATTTGTGTCAGTCCAACATTGCCTCGTTTAAAAACCATTACATTGTAAATTAGTAGAGAATATCTGCCTTAAATGGCCATGCAATTAGCAATTAGCGGTCTTGTACAGATGTCGTTGTTTGGAAAACAAGGCCTGTTCGAGGCTTTTCTCGTGGACTTGGTTAAATGAATTGGCGTAACTGTGCCTTGCTCCATACCTGGGCTATTTGGAATCTACAATAAGATAAGAAAATAAAAGCGGAAAAGAAAAGGGAAGACCAGTATTCTATTGAGCTAGGACACAACAAGTTTGTCGTACACTGTACTAAGGAATGTAGTTTAAAGACATTTTATACTCAGATACAATGCACAAAACAATTAGTCTCATTCACAAAGCTAACACACAAGGAATAGCGCAATTTGCAAAATCAGTGCACAGCATGCCAAATTCACACCGTTTTTCCCTCTGGGCTAAGGACGTCTCAAAGAGGTTTCTTCCTGTTTAAGTTGGCATGAAGTATTTAAGTCCTTTTCCTTGTGAATGCTGGAGGGAGTTCTATGGCCACGGATATTCTAAAACATAAAAAACAGGAAAGAAAGATAGAATGAAAGGAAAAAATCACAGAGACACAAAATTTTATTTTGGTTTTCAAATTCGGAATTATTTTTTCCTCCGAGACATCTCTAAAACCGAACTTTCAAATTCTAACCATGTAGCTAATTTTGTTCAGAAAATAGGCCGTCCCTGAGGCTTGCTATAGTTCTGAAAAGGAGGACCAAGTTGTTTGGAACGACCAGACAATGAGCAAGGTTTTGCAGGCTGCGCCTAATTCGATTTCGTTCGTGACAGTCTCTTTGTCTTCCTGGACGCTGCTGGCTGGTCTAGCTGTAAAACTGAATATTCTAAGTGCTTTTCCGGAGGAGCGGCTGGTTTTGGGAGGTCTTTATCGCATTTCTTTGCCATCCTGCCGAGTGGTTTGGTCGCCGACAGCATTGTACAAACTTTAGTTTCTATCTGGACCCCGGGAAACGTTGCCAGTCTTCTTATTTTCTGCTCATGACCCTTTCTGGCCTACGTGTGCTCTGGTGAGGCTGTTTGCAGAATCCCATCTTTAACCTCATCCTCTTGAAGACCAAAGTACAAATTAAAGACTTAATTTCGTTTTAATAGCCTAGGGAGAAGAGGTCTAACGCAACTTTAATTTGGCCTCTGGACTACTGTCCTTGGTGAATCTCTCTATGGGAAATATCAGCAGCAAAGTTGTTTTTTTGTGCCTTAGGATTAACTCTGATTTTGAAACATATGTATATCATCATTATTATATTGATGTTTAAATAGATAAATAAACATTAAAAGAAATCACCTAAAGATATATTAAAGAGGGTGCCAGCAGTGAACATAATATTTCTTTACGTTCATCATATGATTGAAGTTTGAAGAGTTTTAGAGTTTTGTTGCTGAAATTAGGATGCGCAGTCGGATAAAAGTGCAATTTGTCAGTCGAAAGAAGAGAAAAAACAAAGTCACTCGTTCAGAGGAGGAAAGGTATTAGATATCCGTTGCATGTGTTTGTGTGTGTGTGTGTGTGTGTGTGTGTGAGAGAGAGAGAGAGAGAGAGAGAGAGAGGGGGGGGAAAAAAGAGAGACACACAGACAGAAGGAAAGACAGAGACAGAAAGTGGAAGGGCGGGCAGGAGGAGATAGAGAGAAAAAGAAACACCAAGTAAAGAACTCAGAAAAGAGAAAAAATGACTACAACAATAATTATTTTTAGGAGGGAGAACTTCTCCCTCATTTCAGTCAACACAATTGGTTTTACGAGAATGTCATCTGTTCTGCCTCTCGTCTTATTCACAGTGTTCGTGAATAGCTCTTATTTTCAGTTAGCCACGTCGGAAGGGTAAAAATGGTTGATATCTCAAAGCCAATAGACACTACTGAAAGAGATGGAATTTCAAACCCTTAGCGCTGTCTTTGAATGATTTATAAGACCCATATTGGTGAGATTAATCTAATTCAAAAGCTTACACCCCCCCCCCCACCCCGCCGAGGTTCTGGTAATTGTAGAAAATAAAAGATCATTTTCAATCTATTCCCAATCCCCTGTTTGAAATAGATGACAGGCGTCCAGGGATGTAGATTTAGTACTGATGTATGGAAAAACCAACACTGGGGCACTTAAATATTAACCGTGGTTTCTTTGTAAGTTGCTGACTCCCGCATTTTCCTGTTAATTCAAGGGAATTTCCTTCAGTCAAGGAATCCCTCTTGAATAATACGGTAGTGATGGTTATTAATGACGTTGTCCGAATTACACAAGTGTTTTTGGCTGGTGCTGTGACCTTGTTGGCATGAACGTGGCTTTTCACCTCAGACGCACAATATATTACTAGATATTGTAAAAAAACAGAAAATCTGTCGGATCGCACCAAGGCTTGAAGCAAAATGAAAACACTGCAAAAAGGAAAAGTATATAGCAATTCCTCGCTTAAGAAATAATACCGAAAGCTTGATTTGTCTTCGCTATGCGCTTAATTGTCTCGTTGCTGTGTTATTTCTTACGCGAAACTTTGCTATATACACTGTTTTTTTCTTTTTGCCATATTACTAGATAGATTAGGAGGTTGTATGTTGTTTGATGTGTTTAATAATCGCAGTAACTATTGTTTTGAGTTTAATAAAAGAGTATATTGCCTAGCAATGTCAGCCTCATCTCATGTTACATTGACATGATTGTTCTAATAACGTTCCAGTCACCGGACAGTCCCACCTTCTCCAGTGAGTCTGCTTTGACTCGGTTTTAATGTGAGATGTGGACAGTGTGGTTAAAAGTGACCCCGTGCACAAGGGACACTGAAACAGATATGTTTTGCTAGTTTGGTTGCGTCAGAATTGTCTTGAGTAAGTACGCGGAAAGAGGACCTCGCACACTAAGTCAAAACAGACGCGAGGCAGATGTGATTCAGTGCGCAGTGGGCCATAGAATCTCATGTTGTCCAGATATTTAAAGTATTCTGTTAAATTGTCACTTCGTCATCCTGAATACCCGAGGCTCTTGGAATAATGTATCAGTCAATAAACTTCAGTAGACCGTTTTGCTCCTTTCTCTAATTCTACATCCCTAACATGGCAAAATGTGTTAGGAGTTTTGACTTTGGGTTTGGGTTTCAGGGCACGCCGCCACAATAACGGCCACTTTGCCCCTTTCACGTCTTTCTTGTGTACCCAGTTTGGTATTCAGAGCTCCACCAGTTTTAAGTTTCACAAGTAGAAGTAAATACTTCTGTTACAACATTATCACATTGGTAAAATTCTCCAAAGTTGTTTTGTACAGATTTGTAAAGAATTTTGTAAATGTGTTTAAAAGTTTTGAAATCAAGTTGTAGACCCTATCCTCTTTCAAAGAGGACAAGGCACTCTGTTAGACAACGGAAATTGTCCAGCGTGCCCTGGATCTGAATTTTAAGATACTTTTCTGGGACGGACTGGAAAAGGGGGGGGGGGGCAGTATTAACAAGGTTCAGCATAGCACAATCAAGCTGCCGGCCGTATGCCGTGGAGAGTGGCATTAATTAGTCAGCGAAAGCTGGGTTCCTAATCAGTGGTTGCCGTAGAAACAAAGAGTGGTCAGATGGTGTGTTAATGATGAATCCAGAATGCGAGTCAGGCCAGTTTCGTTTCATGAAATCCGGAGAGAACACCATGAACTGTAATTGTGGATTGGGGTGGGATGGGCTGGGGCCCGTATTTTTGTTTGGTCGTTTTTTCTTCGGGGTTGGGGGTGGGGATTAGAGAAATGTTCTTAATTAATGTGCTGAAAAGTGGATGAGATCACAGCAACTGAAATTGTGACGGAAAGTGAGATGACTTACATTTTATTATGTGAAATTTTAGCACACTGACAAACAATACTGGAAGAGTTTAATGGTGTTATATGAAGTCCAGTATATTCGCGATGGACGTAGGAGCAAGGGGGGTTTGCCGATTCAACAATGTACCTCTCGTTTGAAGAAACGCAATCTAAGTGGCAGGAAAAGTAGAAGTGCCCTTGAGGAAAACGCAACAAAAGCGGAAAATGCTTCGCTGCTGGATTTGGTGTAAAAGAAATGATCACTAAATTCATATAGCCTAAAATTATACCATATAACCAGTGGCAGTTTTGGCAGAATGGATTTAAAGACACCTGCACCAGAAACCATTAGTCACTGTTCAAATCCAAAGAAGGGCCTGGTGACGAAAAAAAAAAAAAAGGGTGGGTGACGAACACCGAGAGTCATGAACTCGCTGTGGCCGGGGGTTCTAGAAGATGTCATGAACTCGCTGTGGCCGGGGGTTCTAGAAGATGTCATGAACTCGCTGTGGCCGGGGGTTCTAGAAGATGTCATGAACTCGGTGTGGCCGGGGGTTCTAGAAGATGTCAGGAAGTTAAAAAAAGATCGAAACATGTAATGAAAGAAACCACTCTACCTCTGAAGATCGTCATCTGCCTCGCTTCACCTAAGTACACGTACGAGCCCTGACAGTACTCGCTGAGTTGCCCATTCGATGAGAATTATTTAAAGATGGCCTAGACCTTTATCTGCGAGGCCATCTAGGTGGGTAAAACCAAAATTAGTGGGTTAGGAGATGTAGTAGGTTCAAAGGCAAATTCTCTTTCAGGACTAGCGTTGTCTTGCCGACGGCAATTACAACCACAATCGATATTATTTCATGATAAGCTACCCCCCTACCAAGCAACGATATGCTACTAAATGGAACAGAGAGAGAGAGAGAGAGAGAGAGAGAGAGAGAGAGAGAGAGAGAGAGAGAGAGAGAGAGAGAGAGAGAGAGAAACGATAGTCCTAAAGGCTACCCCATCATCATCATCACAAAATTCGCTGCCTCTTGCCTTGGGCAGAAACAGAAAGAGTTTAAAAATATCACTCCATGTTTTATTTTTATACACACGTCATCGGAGGGAACAAGGACGCCACGTGAAATTGCATGTCCTACGGAAATGAACCCACTCTCCACAGTAAACAAAGCCACGCATGCATGACGCATGTCAACAGTTCATTCCAAAAGTTTCTCCCATAATGAATACACAACGTCTTCCCACATTGCGAGCGAGGAGAAACTGCAGCAAGGCAGCATCAGACATCATTATTCTTAAGTAAATTATTGCTTATGCCGTATCACAATAGGGAATGGCAATCCTGCGTTGTTCATAATGTCCTGGGTCAGAATCTGTATGTCTGATTTGGCGTAGTCACGCAAGGTCGAAATTACTGGTCTTTGTTTTTGCACAAACACCAAAGGTTCTCAAACGCTACAGTTTCATCCCCTCCGACAGGTACCCGGTGTGCTTCTTGAAAATAGTTTTGAGACTAAAGTTATACCATATCTTTCCAGACTAAACGTGCAAAAGAAAGTCAGTATAATGAAAGCTTGATTTGTCATTCCTTTTCCTTAGCGTATTATTGTAGTGTGTCTTCTGTGTTATTTCTTAGGCTAGGCTTTGCTATATACAACGTTTCTTTTGCCACATTTTGATTTTTCCAGAATTAAGGAGGACTTTTTATTTCTTTTTAAATTTGCTCAGGATAATATACGTTACGTTGTTTTCCCCTTAACTATTGTGAAAAACATGTTCCGTTCAGATAAGCACGGGATGCCGGTAATAAGACCGATGTTATATATGGGGCCCTGTCCTGCCTGGCATCCACACAATGGCTATTTACTGTAGGTTTGGGTTTTAAAACAAGTCAGCTTTAGGTGCCAGGCCTTTGGGTAATGGGCCTGGTTCTGAACGCAGTTATTTCGTAATAAATTGTAATATAATTATACGAAATGGGGTCAAACTATGGCAAAAAGAAAATGTTATATCATTTCTGTATTATTTCTCACGCGAGGCTTTGCAAGCTACAACTTTTTCTTTTTGCCATATTTTGAGTTTGTTTCAAGCCTTGCTATGAATCCACCCCCCCCCCCCAACCTCCCCCGATTTTCTGTGCTTTTTTTTAATATAAGAAATGGGTTTTCTTGAATACCTCGAAGAATTAAAACACCAGGGAATGAAACAAGCACTACATTTCACAATGCCACGAATATTTCATGTTTTTCGTCATGCTCAAGGCAGAACAAGTCACTATGCCCTGTCAAAGTCGTACTCGGCAGACCATGCCCATTCTCAAATCTGGGAAGACTTTTTGGAGCCATCTGGCAATGTGGACGCTGTTCAACGAGATTTTAAATGAACGGTCTTCACAATTTGCAAAAACATCTACCATGTTGCGGGTAGAAAATATTCCCAGACATTTTTTAGAGGAACAAAACCTTTCTCTCCCCATTCAAACACAGCCTGTTCTTTTCTTTCCTTGTTTCGTACCACTCGTTTGTTTTGTTTTATTAATTCAGCCTCTCACATATTATACAGAATGCTTTAGACAAAAGGTTATATTTTTTCATTGTTTTGGTATGCGTGTCAATAACATATTTCTATCACATCCAGCCAAGCCTACCACTTCAGTAGGAAGCCAATGTTTCATCATTAATGTTTAGACATGATGGACCGCTACAGCAGCTTCCCTTGTCTCTCACTAAATCCTGCTTAGCACAATGCTGTGGATAATATCTTCTGTTCTACACAAACAAATAGATGTTGCTCACGCACATGCATATATATGATTACCATTATCACGTAGGAGGAGGGGAAAAAATGACGAAGACAGGGATGAAGATTGTCTGGGTCTGGTCGACCTCTTTGGCTCATGGAGGAGATATGAGTTAGGAGAACAAAATGAAGGAGGGTGTTTTTTTTCAAATTATGGGATAGAAATTCCAAACTAATTTTGATTTTCGTCTTAGGTTAAATTTCAATGTGCAGTAAAATATTATGTTCCTGTCTGTTTACTCACTTTTTTTTCTGTGTTTTATGTTACAAGTGACATAGAAATTGGAGAGGTAGAGGAGGAAGTGTCAATGGAGAAGAACGGATGATATTGGAGAGCGCGTGTTATTATAAAACGCAGATTCATTGACTGGAACGTTTCTCGCGTGCTGTATAGGGAATAGGATGACTCAACGAGTCAACAGACGCATGGGTGTAGAATTAACTGATGAGCATAATCTCTCTTGCATTTTCACATAGTGCCTCTCTAATCCCTTGTCGTCCCCTCTTCATTTCCCTCTTCCCGTTCGTCAAAATATTTGTATTGAAAGCAGCCAGGCCTGCAATACTTGAAACCAATCCACATATTTCCTGGTAGGCCATGTTATCTGATACCCCTTGAGTCATAACGGACCCCCCTTGACCATTGCTGGATGAAATGGATTGACAGGTTAGTGGGGGTCGAGAAGCAAAAGTAATGCTTGTCAAACATGGCATTTGAGAGCAAGAGTATGTACAAAAGTGGGCCAAAAACGAAAAAAAGGATGTACAGATATTACTTTTCCATTTGTAAAGCGCTTAGAGTGTTTGTATTTGCATGTATTATTTGATATTGATCTTGTGTAATTTGTTTAATAATCGTTTGTCACTGTTTAGAAAGTTTATAATTTATCAGCGATATGTCTTGCTGTGTGAAAGTGGTTTGGTTTAGTTTTAATTTTCAGCTGTCAGCAAGATTATAGAAAGTGTCCAGAAGATGGAGAGAGGAAAAAGAAAAAGATATGTTATGACGAATAGACCACGGAGCTCAAATTCTCTGGGACGGGGGTGGTTACTATGCTTTGTAACTGGCATTCTGTAGACGAGGCCTTTCATTCAACGAGATATTACATTCATTATAGGGTGATGGTTTATCAAGAACACCGAAAAATGATCTCACTGGTCATTATCTCTCCCTGGACATGATGTTCATATTAGATGGCAACTGTTGAATGGAAAGGTCAGTGCGGGTCCCGGAAAGGTTGCATGTGCCATTTAATAACATCCGATGAACGGACATGAGCTTTTGATGCTCCTCTTGACATTTAGCTAATGTAAATCTGCCGTTAATATGCATTCATCTTCCAGATGATTCAGGGTTTTCTGTTAACAATGGGTCACGTTCCCAGAATCAACAAATAATTGCACTATGATATTTGCGTTGCTCTGTTTTCACACTGGTTGTGTATTTCTGCTTCCGACTCCTCGATTGCTATATCTAGATTGACCTAGATAATGGCGTCGTCATTATTGAGGTTTCCAGACTACCAAGAACACCATAGACATGACCGATTGACAAATGCCAAGAAAGACGTGGCCGAAGGGCGGACAAGAACGTACAGGTTGCCGGAGGAGGGAAATACGGGAAATTTAACTATTATGTATATGGCATCATGCAACCACAGTTGACCATTTAGATTTACTTTTTCTGGACCAAACAAATACCATTTGATTTGAACATACCAGGTAATGAGCAGGTTAATCATAATTATGGTCACACCATAGTAGCTGTTTTCTTATTTTAAAGTCCAGAGACAAATCTTTGCCTGTCCAGTTGGAAACCTTCATTTCTCCGCGAAAAAGCATGACGACTTGCCGCTAGAGACTTATATAGTATTACATTTTCTTACAAGCTTAATAGAATGGAACAAAGACTTCTTTTCCTAAATGATAAGGACACGACGAGTAATGGAAAACTCGTGTTTATGGTAACTATCATTTCTTTCTTTCAACTATTCCTGCCACACAGAGGCTTAACTACGCAATAGCCAGTTTGCTTCTGAATCACCTGGCATTAATGAATGTGCCACTGACATGCCTCACAAAAGCGATCAAGCAAAACCATCAAACAAGCACGTGGAACTGAGAAGATACCTGGAGCACATTGCTCCTCGTCGACAAAGAACTGATTTTGCCAGGCTTCTGCTTATAGAGGATGACGACAAGGGCGATAAAACTGATGGGTGTTTTCTATCGGTCTGAACAGCTGCCGGAAGCCAGATATCGGATTTTAATCTAAGGAAGCGTGTGTTCACATTTTACCGTGGGACCAAAGCATCTGCTGTTTTGTCTTGACCACTGGCGAGTATTGATATATCGGACCTTTCAGGAAGCGTGAGTGCCGCATGAGGTGTAGAGTGAAAACAAGCTAACAGAGCATACAGCTGGAAAATGGACTACCGATTGCTTGTTATATCCAGAACAAGGTGTCTTTTATCTCTTGGAGAATGTTTTTCTTTACAGTTTAGTTGGCAACGTCCAGAGTAGAATTCACTTTGAAACGATGCGACTATGAGAATCGCAGCAAAGTTGTTACTGGGGCAGGTTTAAAGAGATGAAACGGTGTGTGTGTGTGTGTGTGTGTGTGTGTGTGTGTGTGTGTACGTATTTTGGGGAAAGGGACGGGGGGAGGGGGGGGGGAAGAACAACTGTCGCTCTATGATTTTTTCTCGCAGTTAAAAAAAAAAAAACCGGCACCCAGTACAGCTCCTTCTTGGATACTCTCTATTGCTCATCCCTGGCCGATCGAGTTTTCACTCGTGACGGCAATGGCGAATATGGCAGTATTCTTTAATTGTTCAACGTCCCCATAAAGGCAATTGGAGACTGTCGGGGTATCTGGGAGGTAACGGGATCTCAGTTGTTTCAGTCCTTGGCACTCCACAAGTATGTGCTCGACTGTCTCCTGCGGGGACCCGCAGTGCCGGCATACTGGCTCACGGAGTGGGTTGAAACGGTTTAGATGTGCGTTCAACTGGAAATGTCCCGTCCTCGTACGCTGTATAATAGTAGCGTATTTACGCTCTAGTGTCAAAATCAGGTCTTTGATGTCTGGTTTGGTTTGGTTATGATACACCCTACGTCCTTTATCCGAGTTTGCCCATTGATATAGCCATTTCCTACGTCCGTGAGCGCGGATTCTGGCTCGGGCTGCTGGGTAAGACATGGGGTGCTTTGGCTGTTCGCCCCTGGTCCCCTGTTTCGCCAGGCTATCTGCAACCTCGTTGCCCCGGATTCCTATGTGTGCGGGGATCCACTGGAGGTGGACCTCGACACCGTATCCACTTATGATCTGGTGGCAGATATGTCTGATTTTGTCTGCGCCATGTGCCTCGAGCTTGTGGTTGAGCGATTGGACGGCCATCAATGTGGCCCTTGAGTCTGTGAACACAACAATATCTTCTGGCGATACTGTTCCGTTTTCAAAGCCATTGAAAACCGTAGTCAGTGTCCTCCAAATCGCTGTCGCCTCAGCGTCGAAGTTGGAGCCGTTCGCCCCACACGGCCCATAGATCTTTTCGGTGTCGGTGCCGTCAGGGTAGTATATTATTGCTCCGTACCCCGCATTCGTAGTCGCCTGTACTGCCGAGCCGTCAGTATAAGCCTTAATCATATGTGCTGGGTACGAATCAATAGTTTCGCCAGCAGCCGTTTTCAGAATCGTGGGATTGACCTCCTTAGTCATGTTTGTGTCTGGAAGCGTGGTTTTGACCACTGGGGGTTTCAGGGATGCTTGAGGTGGCTCTTTCATCCATAACCGAAGGGGCATTCTCTCTTGTTCTAGCCCATACTCCTCAGTTAGTCGTTTGTCTTCGCCCAGGAACGACTTCTTCTGAAGTATTCTCGGTGGCGGGTCGGTTTCGATCGCCTCCCGCGCCGGATAGTCCGGCTCGAGCCTTTTTAACCTCTCGTACTGCTGTAGTACGCTTTCTTCCCTTCTGGTTGCCAGTGGTTCCACATTGATCATGATTTCCAGAGCATTCGTAGGAGTGGTTTTGAGGCAGCCTGTTATGAGTCTCATGGCGCTGTTCTGGACTCGGTCCAGCGCCGACAGCGTTCGGTCGCTGGCCATTGGTTGCAGTGGCAGGCTATACTCTAGGCCTGCTCGGACGTAGGCTAGATATAGCTGTCTGAGAACCTTCCCAGTGGCACCCCAGTTGGTACTGGCGAGCGTTTTCAACAGTGTTAATCGCCTCCTAGCCTCAGACTCAAGCTTGCTGACGTGCGTCTGCAAGTTGAGCCTGCTGTCAAGTTCAACTCCCAGGTATCGTGGTGCGCTTTCCCTTTTGAGTATCTGGCCATTAATCTTAAGAGTGATGGTGGCTTTCTGGGCGTGTTTGCCGTTGGTGAAGAGTTGATAAACGGTCTTATCGACGTTTATCTCCATCTTCCACAATCGGCAGTAGCAGGCAAGCGTCGCGAGGTCCCGGTTAAGGTCTCGCTGTAGCCATTGGACATGCTTTCCTGTCCTCCAGATTACCATATCGTCGGCATACATCGCTTTTTCGCATCTCAGGTGTTGTGTAAGGTCGCTGGTATAAGCTGCTCTTGGATACTCAGTAATCTTTGTTTGTCCTCATGATTGTTTCTTGCTGTGCTAGCTTCGTTTTCTATAGGCCCTTTGCGGATATCGGCCATTTTAGCTGTCAGGACCGACGCCTCATCATGGCGATGGTAGCATTGATTTTGATTCGTTAGCTGATTTGCACGGCGAGTACTTGAGGCGTCGCGAACCAATCGGAGGCGAGCTAAGAAAAAGTTCACTATAGTAAACAATGACACGTGTGTTCAGGCACATGGGAGACGTTCCGTCAATTCTTTCACTTCCTCTCCCTTGTTTACACGGATGATAGGGAATCTGACCAGCTTGGATCCATCCTTCCCACCCCTGTCATAACAGTCAACTGCAATGCAACCAGCAGGCATTTTAACTGCTTAGACATATCGCGAAGTTACACTTGTCAGCTGATCCACCCGCCATCTTAGGTGTCGGAAGTATAAAACAAAAACACTCTGTGACGTCATTCGCAATGGGTCTATAGTCCGAGACGTAAACATATGGATTAATGTCCTCCCCTGACACAAATCAGCTGAAGACCAGAGCTCCCCAGTCTTCTCTCCCCTCCCCCCCCCCCCCCCAACCACCTCTCTCTCTCTCTCTCACAAACAGACACAAGGATTAGTGATAGACTACTAGATCTAGATTCATTGACAGAGCTGATGTAATATTGGCCAGGTATCTTCACCCAAACTTCTTGCGAAAGGACCCACCGACGATATGATGAAGTGAGAGGATCGATGTTGTTGGTTGAGACAACTATCTCCTTGGCGGTTGTTTGAAGAGTGAATATCTGATTTTAGTTATTTTCTTTAGGACAGCAACGTAATAATACAATGTAGAAAATCTAGATATCTGTAGCATCTGCAAGCTATCCCTTGCCCTCCCCCGTTTTCTTCGTACACTGGTGAGCATGTGTTCATTTCTTCTTTCATTTTATTGTTGACGACCGCCAGAGTGTACTGTACTCCGTGACCTGACCTTCTTTTCTAGTGAGTAGTTTTTTTCCTCGCTCGCTTGTTGTCAGTGTTTTGACTCGTTCAGTAAATATTAGTATGTTCCCGAACATTCGATAACATTGTGGAGACGGATGTTTACGCCAGATTTGGCCTTGAGTGATGTAACCTGATGACGTATTGATGCGTGATTGGTTAGTTTGTGCGAGGGCAAAGGTAACGTTTATTTCGGGAACTTTCTGTAGGAATGTTTATATATATAGACCTGTGTGAGTGGTTGGGGGGGGGGGGGTGAGTAAGTGAGTTTCCTTTTGTGTGGCGTAGATATTTAGTTTCGCTGGTGTCTTCCTAGTAATTTATTGTTCACTATACAGTTATTAAACTTTAGTATTATTTAATCTATCGTCGGATCTCGTGTTTATTTATTCTACAGCTGTAATAGTTTCGTTTTCTAAAGGGTTGTAGTTAGATCAACTAACTCCCCCCTACTATAACGTGCTAGAACAACCTCAGCTGTTACAATATCCATCAGAAAATTGTTTCATTTAAGATAACACACGGCCAAATGATACACTTGGCCTTTTGACCATTTAAATACAATCAGCAAAATTTTTGCTCGTTTTTTGCCCCCCAGTGCAGAAATTACAAGCAATATAAACCAATATCGTATCATTCGTCAAAATAGTGTCACATATACTAAAATATTTGGTACCGTGGAAATGTGGGGATAAGAAATCAAACAAAAAAACATGGAAAAGGGATATCAGAATCACAGTGTTAATTCCTTGGTGTGACTGAAATTTGTTTACTTTGTCTGGCAAAGCTTAGCAGTTAGTGTGAAGAACTAGTCAGTTACATGAAGCTCCCCAGAGGGACAATAGTCTAGGCAAGATAGGATTTGACCTAGACATAATTGCAACATAATTGTTTTTAGCACAGTTGGATTCAGAAAATGTTGCTGAATAACATATTAAAAGTCCCCCTTCATTAAAATGTCCTAACACCTTCAAAAAAATTATTGAAAATATGAAATTTTCATAATGTTCTGCTATGCCCAACTGGCTTTCCATACTTTCGTCTTCTTGTTGGATTTTGACGCCGAAGAACTGTGTGACCCCGAGGATAACCCCTAAATTAGAAAATTTACCACCTTATCTTGTCAGGATGCCGTGATCGTGCGTCAGTAACAACAAAAGCCTATTCATCGGCGGGGACCTCCGGCATCGAATTACCGCTATGTACCGCTACTTTATTGTCTCAGATTGCAACCACATTTCCCACCCACCTCCTCCCCCCATTTCTACAGGGCAGACTATATCTAGCCGAAGAAAAATATCAAAGTTTGTTCAGTCGTTTTCCTCATTTTAGAGATTGGGCAATTTGTGCTGAATATTATTAAATTGTTTCATGCTTCATATTCAAAGAGCGGATAATTCTTGCCAAAAACATTTTCCTTTTTCAAAATGGTTCAGTTTTAATAGCACTCATTGTTACTTATAGTCCTTGAAACAATAAATACATAGAGCTACCAACATTTTAAAAAATGCAGTCAAAACCCCCATACACTGTTCTGCAGTAGAACTTAACCCTAGTTGCATCCTTTTATCAAATTACACTCCAAGCAGTTTCCTCAGCAGAAAGGAAAAAGTATGGAAGACCGTGTCCTCATTGAAACGGAAGCAAAGGAGTTTTCGCTTCGTTGCTCATATACAATGGTTAGGTTCTACGGTACCGATATTTCTTTTTTTAACTCAAACCGAAATAGTTAATGGTAATGCATTCGATTTTTGCATCACGTTTGGTTCAATTATCATGGACACCTGTGCCATTTGTGGCGAGCTCGCTGTCGATGAGGATGTCTCCATTACTAATATTGGTGCAAAGGGGTTGGAGGCATCAAAAGAACTAGCCAAAAGCTCGGTGACCAAATTAGAATTAAAGCAGGCCAGAAAGTTCACATTGCTTGTGGCCGAAAATATACACATCCAAGAGCCATAGAGTTTGCTGTCAGAGGAAATGAGGCTGGCAGTGGAACACCAGTATCTCGCATGCGACCAGAGTCTTCATTTGACCTCAGAAAGGACTGTCTGCTGTGTGGCAAGCCAGCTGAAACAAAAGGATGCTGCCGCAGTTCTTTTAAAATCTTTCCTGAAAACAAGTATTTTGATGGTATACTGAAACTATGCACAGAGGGAAGTTGATGCCTGGTCGAGGTCAGTGCGTGGGCGTCTAGAGAAGAATTCACAAGAGGCCCGCAAGCTCAGGACGCATTATAGCACCAGCAGTGTAGTGTAAACTTCGGCACCGGAAAAACCATTCCTTTGGTGGTTGAGGATGAGCCATTTACGGAGAAAGCGAAAGCAGAGAGATCGCAGGACGACACAAAATCTGCTGCTTCCACACAAGGTTTATTTGGCAGAATGCATCACTGAGCCACACTCAGTGAAAACATGAAAAGAAGATTAATAGAACACTATGGTGATCAAGTCTTTAGTTCAGGGATTGACGGAAAGAGTGACGTTGTTACCCTAAGAAAGACAGCGTCGTCATTCTGTATGGATTTCATGTCCAGCAAGTAAAAACAGACTCAGACACAGAGAAACTCGGTGGAATAAAAACTGCAGCACAGCTCGTTAAAGCAGACATTAAAGTTCTGTCCTCAAACAAACCGGACTATCCGTCATCTTGTCCAATTTTTTTTGAAAAACCGCTGCATTTGTGTCAGAATCTCTATCATTGTTCCTCAGAGAATTGTTGGTGGATACTGAAAGTGAGATCAAGCTTCCAGCCATGCAATATCGCAAGCACTAATGCACGCCACGCCACCAGGAACACATCTGTACCCACTACAGTTGGGGTTGGGCATCGATGCACCATCATATCGGCTCTCGATGCCTAATTGATACCGTAAATAAATTAAGTTTTTATCATCCCATTCAGATGTCAAGCGCTCTGAGAGCTGTGCTGCTGTTGTTGCTCGAGGGACTGAGGTACCACAATCATGCCAAGAAACCTGGAATTTGTAACAGACAACGTTGACTACAATATTCTAACGACTGGTGGCTGTGGGACCTTCCATGGCATGGGCATTATTGATGCAACAACATCCGTCTTTCCATTCTGTCAGATAATTGCAAGGAAGCAGGATGTGTCTGCAAAGGAAGTTGCTGCCATTGGTAGTCTTCACATTAGATTCTGCAAGCCAGAGGAATGGAAAGACCACCCAGTGCAAAGTCCTTCCTATACAAGACGACCCAACATCTGCCATTGCGACCGTATGGAAGACTACATGGCTCTTAAGAAGTCTAGGCCATACTGGTCTGGATTCATGCAGGCCACCCACACTGAAGGGGAACAGGCAGGGGTATCTTCTATATATTAACTACGCCTCATCGGCATTGATTCCAATGATTTAACCTGCATTAATTCCACGCTCCTTTTCGGTGCCGAGCAGAGCAAAGCCAGGCCAGTCTTTCCAGTTGTAGCATTTGATCAATCACCTTCTGGAGAGCAAAACTTATCACAACATCTGAGCCCGGTATTAATGAAGCTAAATCTATTGTAACCAGGCTTGGGCGAGGGGGAGGGCGTGTCACTCGCAAGTGAGTTTTGCAAATTTGTCCAGGTTATCATGAATAGTTTTCGTACATTTACTAGCCTAGATTTGGCCGATGAAGTCGTGGTTAAATAAAACAATAGTATTCCTTGATCGCATCGTCCTTCGTGCCCAGACGGACCAAAGACTTCATCTTGCTCTCCCACCCCATCTCTCCCCGTGTTTATGTGTGTGTGTGCCCGCGTGCATGCGTGCAAGCAAGTGTACATGTTTGTGATGTATCTTACACTGTAATATGCTCGGCCAACGACGATGACTGTGGTGCTGCTATCTCATCATAAAATGTTTCGCAACTTCTCTTCGTAAACCTCGGATTCCAGCATTAATGTTTGGTTTGTGTGTTCGAGTATACATATCATTCATTTGTCACTTTAGAAAAAAGTAGTTTACATAATTATTACCAACTTAAACAAGACCTGTATGTCCATTTGCAGCTGTTTTCCCGAACCATTTTATATTTCTTACTTAATTCTTCTTTAATTATGAAATATGATACTAAAATGTATGGTTATCTGTGTGTTTGGCAGTGTGTTCTGTCATAGATATTAGTCATGCGTCACCGTAAAAAAGAATTTACTTGTTAGAAATGAGAGAACATGATCTTTTGCCGCATTTATAGCTGTTTTCCGAGTTAACTTAGTATTTTCCTATATAATCCTTAGTAATTATGGTAATTATGAAATAAGATGCTTAAAATTGGTCAAGGGACACTCGGACCTAGGGGGACTTTTGATATGTTTTATAGTGGGCCTAACCCTGCACGAATCTGCATTCAGACATTATGTTGCAATTTTGTCTAGGTTGACATTAAAATTTTTCGTAGATTTACTAGCCTACAACCGCAAGATTTAATTTCAAACCGAGTGAGATTCTCACCTTAGTTTCTGGTATTCCGGGGGTGCTAATTAGCAATGTGTAATTCCAGGCTATCAAGCGATAGTTGGCTGTCTGTTTTTTGTTTTGAGTGAAGTGAACTGTTTGCATTAGTTGTTACTATTTTCTAGGGTGAAGGTAAGATACCTGGCTCTTGCATCGACAGACTGACATACTTACAGTAACTGTCACTGCTTCTCTATGTGATCTTTCTCCTCCTAGTCGGCCGCTTTCTCTTTCTCTCTCAGGCGTTTTGTTTTTGTAATGACTCTTTGCGAGCTACCGAAATCGTACAACGCTTCTCCTTGTGATGGGGGAAGTGTAGGTGTTAGACACGACCCAGATTCCTTCCTCTGGTATTGTACTTCTTGACACGTTGATAGTTGCTGTCAGTGAAAGGTTGAACATCTCTCGCACCACTGAGGAAGTTTTGAAGCTTTCCAGATGTTACTCTGAATCGACAAGGTGGAGGCTGGTTCGTTTTGTTCCCGACTGCAGAAGAAAGACAGAATTAATGATTGAAGCGCCCTTCACTTGTCCATTATGAAGCCGTGCCAATATCAGTGAGGAAGCTTTACATATTTACTAGTGTTTTTACTCCGTCAGCGACTGATCATGAAGGAATATTGAACCACTTGCAGGGGTTTACTTAAACATGTGTTTTGAAATGTAAAATAAAAGGCCTGATACTATGTAAGGGTGTCTGCAATCGGGAACTTTTGACCTTGGTGATAAATCAACGTTAAACACATGACGTATACTGAGCGATTTGTTACCAAAACGAGGAAGCTATCCCGCTCGAAGTCTAATTTTGTACTCTCACGATTTGGTCACTCGGTACTAACGTCGGGACGAAAAGCAAGCTTTCACCTACAAACACTATTACCCCCACTTCAGCCTGAACTTCTGTAACCACAAGAAATTAAGCCGCTATCGCACTTAGCGCTGCCTAGCAACAAGCGGAGACTAATGACCAAAATAACACCACCAGTTATGGCAGTCCGAGTCGAACAGTTATACTTCCTATGTAAACTAATTAATTTTGAACTTTTCTGGGCTCCACAGGTAACGATTGATAGCTGCGTAGTCAACACATTCCCAATGTTTCAGCTTGTCGCAGCTTGAATTGAGACAAGGAAACGGAGCCACTCTCCCCTGCCTCTGTTACCTGGCCACCGATGAAAACGATCACGAGACCAACTTGGTGTATCCGAGGTTTTAAAAGAATAGTTCTGTTTACACCCATAATTGTGTAGTATGAACGTCAAACATTGTGCTCATGTTTAATTACACCTGTGTATGCTGACAAGAAACCACGAATAAATATACGTATTTGCTGTATGTCGCCGTTTACTTTTCGTCAGCAAATCTTTGTTCTTAATTTAAAACGAGAAAAGAAAAAAAAAAAGGTAAAGAAGCCTCTATGCTCAAGTGTGGCCCTGCATCATCGAGGATCTGGTTCGCAGAATGTCTGCGCATGGTCTATTGATGAAGGTCAAAATCTCTGCCTCAATCAATTGTGAAAGTTTGGACGTCCCGAAACACAAATATTTCTACATTTAATGCCATGAATTATGGAACTACAGAGCAAACAAACAGACATTTTTTCAAACGAAGAATCATTCCCAGATGAAATTAGCTGACAAATAATTTTATATTGACGTACATCATCTCAGTTCAAACAAAAGTACGCGGCACTGACATCCTTTAAAATGAATTCCCGCGCTAATTAGTTTTATGGCGAAGTAACTCGCGTTTCGTTACCGTTGAAAGTCTGTACAGACTGAAGGTCGATCGGATGAATTGATAGAATAATTGCACTATAAAGTTTCACGAGGTAAATTATTATTAAACAGAATGTCTTTGCACAGAACTGTTTTCCGATGTTTACCCTCGATCAGGGAATACATTTTGTTCAAACTGTCGGAGTTAATAATAGAGAAAGGACAGTGGTGGTGTTTACACGGGCATTAATTTATAAAGATGTGAATCCACGTTGGTAAGTAATAATCTCTTGATGGGCTGAGACAACAGCTGCCTTACGGAATGCTCTCGTCAACTGAGCCCTCTTTACTGAAGATTTTAAACGTTAATGATACCCGGGACTCTTCAGAAATTCTCAAAAGGGAAACGCGAGTTATCATATCGGTGGTAAATTCTGTCTTTCTGAGCACCGCAGTTTGCCTGTTTGGAATAGTGAGTAACACTATTAACATCATAATTTTCTTGAAGCAAGGTTTAGGTAACTCAGTTAACATTGGTTTATTTGGTTTGGCGATATCCGACCTGTGTGGACTTGTCACTCTGATGTGGGTATGTGTATGTGTGAATCCACTATTTGAAGGCAATCCGGCCATTCCTATGCGCGCGTTGGAAGTTCAGATTTTGACCGGTGGTTGGCCACACGATTGTTTTGCCCGTATCACTGGCATGATCACGGCTTATATCACCGCAGAAAGATGTCTCTGCATTGCTGTTCCCATGAAGATCAAGCGGATCATTACCCCACGTAGGACAGCATTTATCATCTGTTCCATTTATGCTTTTGTAATATTTTCTCTGATTCCAACATATTCTTCGTCGTACATTGATTGGAAATTTGACACCGAGAGAAATATGACACTTTTGGGTTTGATTCGCGTGAAAAACAAAGGAAGCCTTGGAACTGTGACATTTCTTCTGTTCGCTGTGTATGGAATGGCGACTTTTGCAGCTGTGATCATTTTCACGACTGTATTAGTTGTCAAACTTCGGAGTAAAACACAGTGGCGGAAAAAAGTTACATCTAATGCCAAACAGTCAGAAAGTATGTCTGCTAGAGACCAGAAGGCTATCAGAATGATTGTGTTGATAGCGAGTACTTTAATCATCTGTTACTTTCCCGGAGTTGTGCTCTACTCTGTGTCTTTCATTGAACCAGAGTTTCGTGCAATTGGAAAATACGCCAATCTGTTTTTTGCCGGTTGGTCCTTTGGTTTGTTATGTGATGCGATCAACTCTAGCGTAAATGTGTTTATGTATTACAAGATGAGCTCAAACTACAGGCAAACATTTGATGAAATGTTTAAGTGTCGGAAATGAAAAAAAAAAGTTGTTGTCACTTTCTCTCAGACCGTTGAATTTTGGCAGGTCACTGTGTCAAGAAAGGAACGCTCTCGTGTAGACAATAACACTCACCGAGAGCCACTTCGATATTTTCCTGTAATTTAAATGGTACGTTTTTTTCGTCTGTGGGAGCATTTGAAAAAGTTGTGATCTCCTACAATGTCTGTCACAGAACTGGTAGTTTCACTGACGGCAAGGCGCATAAGTGGATTGGGCTGGAAGAAATGCAGAGAAATACTGAGAAATGACGAAAGAGTAGGATTGCAGGTAAATGAAGACCTCATGTTCTGGTATCTTCTGCTGGCCAGTCTGATCAGATCAGCGGTCCCACACGAACACGTCGGCGAATTTCTTTGACATTCATAGTAGAGATGGTTAATCATGAGAAAGAACGGGGGAAGGAAGAGTGCAACAAAAGACAATAAAAAAGTGAAAAAAAATTACTGTTTTTCATGGAAAAAATGGAGATAATAAATTACATTGGTTAAATAACTGAGAGTGATGAAAGAAGAAGGCAGGAGCGGAGAGAAAAGACAAATGTCTGAAATATACCAGGTCGCACAAGTCTTGCAACAAAGTTTTGAACCCTTGGAGATAATTGAATGAACTAAAAAGCCTTGCCATGTTTAATTCAAGGTCTGTTGATCCCATAACTGAGCTTGACCTAAATGAGCATTCCAGGCAAGATATAAACGGTCAAACCACTTGACCCAACAGGCTGAAACCTCATATAGTTCTGGACCTCGTTGTTTGGTTGTCCAAGACAGGGCATCAAGTCATTACAAAAAGTAAATAATCATTTTCATTTCACGGGAAGAGTCTTTATTTATTTCATTTTTAAAAAAAAGTTTTGAATTAGGGTCGAGTTCGTTCAAAAGTCATTACCGTTTAAAATTTGTTGCAAGACCTGTGCGGCTTAGTATTATGTAATTTGTCATCTGATGCCAGTTTGACTGAGATAAAGACAGTTGTGCAAACATAAATTATGAGTAATCGACGTGATGAAAAAGCAATGGCAAAATGAAAAAAAAACAACAAGAAAACTAAAAACAAAAAAAAAATGAACTCTAAAGTTGACCATCATGGAAACAACCCCCCGGTGCATAATTTCACGCGCAGTGATTATAGCACAGCCACGTGCCTCCCCATGTTTGTCACGTGGACCATCAGTGACGCAGGAAGCCCACATCTTTCCATCACAGCTACCGTTGTCCTACAACATATGGCTGTAACATGACAACACACTGAGATTGTCATCTACAGATCTCCTGATATTATGGTCATCATGATTGACAAGTCACTTCCAGCATCCATACAACATCGGGTGCCCGGTGAAACTCGCCCCCCTCTTCACTTTGAGCTTGGCAGTTACCCTGGTTTTATCTGGGGCGTTTTTTGTTTTTTTTTCTTTTTTTGAACTTTTTTTTCTTTCTGTTGAGAGCTCAGACTTTGAATTCCTAATAAAACATGATTACAGTTGGGCTATCTCAACTTGATCATGTCGATTTAACTTTACCGTAAGACACTTTTTTGTTCAAAATCCTTTTTTTTTTTTTTAAGTTTGACATTAGGTCAAAGAAATATAGAGGCCGAGCTTGTACATGTTTTCTGAATTTAGAATTCTGAATTTAGAAATCTTATGACATGTTGAAATTTGTCTAAAATGAACAGACTGGAGCAAAGAAATAAAAAGGGATCGCTAAATGAGAGGCAGAGAGCCGGGTAGAATTTTTATGTGGCGTTTACATGACTCATTTGATGGCAAGAGGTTGAGCTTTTGGATGTCACAGTTTTTATGAGGCATTCTAATGGGGTTGGTGAGTTCACTGGAAATTCTGAAGAATAAAATACCTCAGAAAGGAGCAGTTACAAATTCAGGAAAAACGGACTGGAAATCCAAAGAGAAGATGACATAGAACGCAGTAAAGAAGCTAGACATGAATAGCCGAAAGAGACCAGCTTCTTGGAAAGAGCAGGTTAAAAACAGAGGTGTAGAGGTGTAAAAATGACATAACATAATACAGATAATAATACAAAACTATGATATGATCGAATAGAATAGTATAGGAATATAAAAGATGGCTGCAGAGAAGAGATTATGAAATAACATATTTATACATAATGCATGTGAAGGATTCTAAGAATAGACTAAGAACAGCTCACTCGATTCTTTGTTGACGATAATGAGTCCTCAGAATGTGACAGCTGGTCTGGAGTGTAATAACTCTAAGATTTGCCAGACCAGACCTGGGAATATATTGCTACAATTTAATTTGATTGACTGAGCTTAATGTTGTGTTTTTTAAACTTCTGCACTGTTTCTCCTTTATCTCCTCGATTTTTCTGTGTGTAAAAAAAAAATAAATAAACTTTAAAAAATGAAATGAAAAAATTCTAGAGTTGCTGCATTTCTAGTAGAAAAATTACATCTAGGTTGTGTGGCAAACACATTGGTGTTTAACACATGTAAAGTGATCAATATGATGCGTTGTATAATATGAAACTTAATTTTCTTGAAATATTATTTTTACCCCTTAGCCTTTTAATGATTCATCTTTCAATTTCTGGAAGAGAATTGAAATGTTCCAAGTCCCTACAGGACATATACTCCTGAATGTGGAACAAATTAATATGACATTATATAAAGTCAGAATATTTTCCGAATGTCATACTGACAAATTTTACCCATGATGGTTGGTTTTTTGGGTGTGCTGAGTTTGGTTAAAAACCGAAATAGAGCTAAACGTTGTTAAAGGTTGAAAATTCTTGACATGAAATTTGTGTTAGTTATAATAATACATTTTTAGACAAAACAGACAAAGATTTGACAAAATGACTGGCACAGTAAACTGTAAGTTGCAGGTAGACCCAAGTAATGAATTTATGGTTCCAACGAAATGGAAATTGTAGTATGAAGCAAAAACAACAACAACAACATTAACCATGAAAAAGGCAGTTGAACCCAAGCAAGCAGGAACGTGAGTGAGATTCAAAAATCGAATGATTTCCGACATCCATATTAGCATCACAAACCGAGGACTGTAACTGACTTGATAATGTAATGTGAGCTTGACGGCGCTTTGACATGGGGGCTTAATCTCATACTATTACGATATCAAAAGCGAGAGAGAGAGAGATGCCAGTGGACGATAGAAAGTAGGGGAGGGAGAGGAAAAAAAGCTTGTATGGAGTTCAGAAGGAGAGAGAGAGAGAGAGAGAGAGAGAGAGAGAGAGAGAGAGAGAGAGAGAGAGAGAGAGAGAGAGAGACAGAGAGAGAGATAGAGAGAGAGCTTGGAAAACGATCTTCCTGATTTAAGCAATATCGATGGTCGTGTCCACCCTGCAATCTTCTATTTAATGTCACATCTCGTCTCAAGGCGGCTGGTTTTTGTGTCTGTAGGAAAAGCTTTGTCAGGCATCAACTGTGCAAATAGTAGTAAATACTGAAATGGCTATTCGCCAACGCGATTATTTCCTATTTAACCACTAAACATCTTAATCTTAAGTTTGAAGCGATTAGAAATGGTATCTTGGACTTGTTTTATGGCATTTTTCAAGCTCCTTGTTCATTCCTTGCTGTCTGTGGGAAGCCTTCACTATTGTTCATTCCCTCACCGCACCCTACCCAGATAATTTTGTTTGTCTTGTAGCGGAGAGATGAAGGAATGTTTTCTAGAAGCGTTTCCCTAGCGTTTACGAAAACAATTGGCACCTGATTGTGTTTTGACTTCATCTTCAAGACCTAAACAGTAACAGTACCTCGTAACGTGGTCCCCAACGGTGTGTGTCAAATTGAATTTCGGGATGGCTGATGGTGGACTTTTTATGCTAATAACCTCCTCTCCTTCTTTCATTTTGTCAAAGATATTGTTTGTTCTATCTGATAGTGAAGATGTAATGTCTGGCAGTAACTATAGTGTAGAACTTTATTGCCAAGATACAGTGTCTGGCCCGCAAGAAGTCATTATTTCAGTTGGGATATAAACCATTCTTAATATTTCGTGAGATCTGCGCCTGCCTTGTATGCTGGCGCGTTCTGGAAATAATTATAAAAAAAAAACCCAACCTTTTCACACATCTATGTCAAATGACCTTTTTCAGATTATTTATTTTTATAAAATGAAATGTGCTCTAGTTTTCTGCCTGAATTTTAATTTTTGTGCGGCAAAGTTTCTTTCTGGTCATTACAAAATGGAAATTGAATACAGTATAAAGCAGAGCGCAATTGGAATTTTCTCTCTTTTTTTTTTTGTGCGTCACCCATAAAATTTCGTTTTTGGCGTATTCAGTCTTTTCCTTTAACACGGCATCATGGTCAACGAGATACGGTCAAGCACTAGTGGACAATGCTAGTCTGACGGATTCATGGTTTTCGTTTCATTCCAGATTAACGACGGACAAAGAGAAAGCTTGTCAACAATAATAAATTTAGCCGCACGATATATGGAATCATAATGAAGTTAATTTCATTCCATCATTTCTACGGCTACTGGACATTTTAGATTTCAAACCTATGATTAGCACAAGCAGAAGGTATTTCACCATAAACCTAGGCGCCGCTCACCAGCCAATTAAATTTTGATTGGACGAGGACTGTGATGCGACGTCATTTAATTTCATTAAGATCTCGCGTACCAGCCAACTCATAGGATATTTTTGAAACTAAATGTCGTGACGTCATCACCAACGTTGGTCTATCACATATCGGCTAGAACGTGTTTAGGCTAAGGCTGGCACGCACTAGTCTGTTTTGATTGGCCAACTACTTGGATAGTGACGTCACTACATTGAGTTTGAATGAGGTCTCGAGCACAAGCCGACTGGTTGGATCTCCTTGAAATCATGGCCGTGAGGTCACCAACTAGCTAGCTGGCCTGTCAAAACTTGCTAGTACGCGCCTAGCCTGGCAACCCCAGTCGTTCAGGAACTCAGCGTGAGTTAGAATGAATTGGGACTGCGAACCATCTTGTAAGTGCCACAACGCACTTTAGACAAGTGTCAGAGTATGCGTTTGTTATACCTTTTCTACAGACTAAAAGATCTCCATTTGTTTTTAGGTTAATGGAGATAGAACGGACAAGAACCAAGGTGGCGATGTACACCAAGCATGTACAATTTGCAAGACGACTTACGTGATTGATTGTGCCAGTCACATTAGTTTTAGCCCTGCTGAGAAAGCGGTTTGGCCAGACTGGTGTTTTTAATAAGACAAATGTTCTCCTAAACACCCATAGAAACGTCCTCTGCATCATTATATAATTAGTACACAAGATCTTTCAGCAAGACCGATGCTGCGTTTTTATAGACATGGCCTAGTCCTTAGCCGAATAGCAATCATTTAATAGCGTTTCAGAATTTAAACGCGTGAACGCAACCGTTTTTAAGACTGTAAAAACAAAATGGCGTTTCTCCATTAATGTTACCACTTTTCGTAAATTTCCTGCTATAAATCAGTGCACCATTTTTCGTTACAGTTACATTCAGCTGGTGTCAGAAGTAATTGGTCCATTGAGACAGGACAAGCCAAAGGGGATAAAAGACACTGTTTATCACGTCATGTGTTGGTCTGGCCCGTTCCCGCTTTACTTGAATTCAATTTCACCAGCTTGTCTACAAAATTACATTCGCTTCGTGCCAGGGGCGGATAATTATTTTGAATGCGATGAAGAAACGGCAATGTTCCCCTTGCATGGCACCTTCCCCTCTCCAAATCCTGTCCCAAAAAATTTCCACAAGGGGCCATCTGTAAATACGTTTGCTCGGGGGATGGAGGGGTCCCCCCTTCTCCCCCAGCCTACGAAAGGGGCTTCTGTGGAACGTAGGAAAGCTTTTGAGCCATGGTAATGAATGAAAAGTATCTTCCTCAACGAGTTCAGTTGTTTGATGGTGTAGACATCGTGTATCTAATTGAAACAATCAGATGTTAGTAGCAAGTGCAAACTGCCGCAAAAAATTTTCAAACGTCTAGGTCTTATTGTGGAGTTTCACCGTTCTAGTGACCGTACGTACGTACAATGAGGGGGCTGGATGGGATAGGGTGTTGTTGGAAAAGGGGGGGGGGGTGAAGCCAAGTGTTTAAAAAGCGTACATGACAAGGGGACAAGGCGTTCTAGAGGCAAGGTGCTCGCCTCTCATGCCAAGGGTTCCGGGTTCAAAACCCGGCCGGTGCAGGCATGTTGGAAGTTTGGGATTTTTCTCATATTTTCGTGTCTCTGATCCTATTAGGGGGTAGGATCGAGTACCTAGTCTTCTGAGATAAGGACGAAAAAATTCGGATGACCCGTGTGCACGTTGTGCACGTTAAAGGTACCCTGGCCGTTGGAGATCGAAAAGAGCAGGCCGGACAGGCACTGTGGCGACGACGTGCCTGCTCCAGTTGTAACTGGGCTGAAATGGCACAAATGCAAATTTCCCAAATGGGATTAAAGTAGTATACAAAATACAAAATGAGGGGGGGGGGAGAATAAAAAGTGCTAAATCCCGGCGTACGTTCTTTATGGATGGCCCCCGAGCAACCACGAAATGCGATTTGGTCCTTGCAAAAAAAAAAAAAATGGACCCAGACAATCTTTTTCCACTTTGTGTATATCGGGCGGTTCTGGCCCGTCAGGATCCCTACTTTACACAGAGCTGAGGGCTTACCCAGCGATACTTCTCATGAAAGGAAGGACGTGACAAAAAGACGGAGGAGGAGAAATAAAATCGATTGTTCGAAGATGAGATAGACCGTCTCATTGCCACCGGAGGGAGACACGAGTGACCTTTCTCTCCTCTGCTGAAGACCTTGGCTGAAAATTTCAGCCCATATGGTTTTAAATTAAAGGCGTCCTGGCAGGGGTGCTAAGTGTCATGTCTGGATAAGCTGAGTACTTGTTCGTTTCTTTCATCAGTGCACTTCCCACTTTTTGTTAATCATTTTACTTGTGCTATTGTCTGTCTAGATTAAAACATGAAAAGGACAGTGGAAAAGCCAAGCCTGATTGCTTTGCCATAGGAACAGGATATCTGGAGATCATGAAACCCCCTCTTCCTCTCTCTACCTGTCTATCTATCACCCCCCCCCCCCCACCTTTGCCTTCTCTCCCTTTTTACTTTTTCCCTACTCGTTCGTTCTATGGACTTTCAAATTAAAAGACTGAAGGTTAAACAAAAATAACTTGTCATGTAAGATAATATTTTAAAATGATGAATATACTTGAAAATTTGATATTCAACCTTATTTATAAAGTAAAAGTAAGTACAATTCTCTTCAAACTGTTGTTTAAGGACCGTGGTATTTTACATTATAAACTATAAATGAACAATGAACACGACGCATTATTTTCTGTATTTGGCATTGTAATTAGACTGCGTTCACCTAACAACTTATCCCAACAAGCCCTCCCCGTCTCACCTCCCCCCCCCCCCACCCCCGGGAAATACACCCACAGAAAAAGAAAGAAAGAAACAAAAAACACTTCATGTCATATTTTACTTGCAACAATCGCAATCTTCCTTATTGCCAGCAGTATTATTTGTGTAATATTTTGTATTAAACGCGACAGTTCACAGAGCAGCTCAGCATCATCATTCCTTCACCTCTTCCCTCAAAGACAAATCCACACTCCTACTAGACTCTGAAACTGCCTTGCTACCCAAATTAACCAAAAATCTAACCCTTAACCCTAACCCTTTATTTGAATCAAACTTTAACTCTTAAACGCATGTTCAGCTTATTGGTGATCTCCGCTTCCTCAAAGGTGGCCGTCCTTAGACTTTGTCATTTTACAATCTTACTTCTTGTTTGTTCCAATTCCATTTTTTTGCATAACTGAGAAATTCGGCGCCATACAGTTAGAATAAATCGCAACTGTAAAGGAGCTTGATAAGCGCCACAACACAATTTAATCAAGTGTCAAGGTGTGTATTTGTTATACCTCTTCTACATATTAAAAGATCTCCAGTTTTTCAGAAATTGGAGAGGGACTTTGTCTTGATGCCATACTGGGGCCTCCACGCAGATACATGCATGAAATAAGAACCATGGCTTTGCAAACAAAATGTGTGGTAGGTAATGCCAGATTTAGACTTATGGTGAGGCCGTAAACTCATAAAGTTGGGAGAACCCTTCTTAAAAAGTTGCGCCAAATAAGACCAAGAAAAACAAAGACAAGGAAAAGAGATATGCAATAATGCCAAAGGCAGTGATCCTCTAAAGACAAAGGCCTGAACACTTAAAGAGTTGCACCTTTAATTTTTCACAAAAGTGCGTACCAACATGGACCTTGTGTGGCCATGGAAAACTTGAAAACAAATACCCCACTTTTTAATGTCTATGTAATAACAATGTAATAAACGTGAAAAGTACAAATTAATAATATATTAAAACCAAGAAAAGAACTTTTAACATTTTCTTAGACCCTAATGGATTATGAGACCCTTAGCAGAAGCTGATTTACTTTATGCCTAAATCTGGCCTTTTTGGTAGGCTGACTTCACCGACTTTACCTGGTGTGACAAGAACTCTCTTGCCAGAGAAGTGTGCCACATCTGGAGATTCTGTTCAATACTGGGATTTTTCACTAGAGTGATGGGAATCGATCAAAAGAATGACACGGTAATGACATGGCAGTGTTAAAACAGGGGTGAAATTCCACTTTCTGATTACAGTTTTCTGAGCCTCATCGTGATGCTGGCGTTTCTTCTATTCTTCTCCCTCCCCCCCCCCTTCTCTCTCCTCCCCAACCCCGCCTTCCCGCCCCTCCCTCGGGCCATTTCTCCGCGACCTGAAATCGTTTCCTTCGCTCAAGTCTTAACCTACTTTATATCTCAGAATCTTTACCATTAAAGCTACTTTCAACAACCTATCTACTTTACCACTGGGTATCCCTATCATTAGAGAAGTGTATAACACCCAACAGCTAAGAGAGAGGATGTTTCCCCCGGGGATGATGCTGCCCTGTATTGAAAGCCATTACCAAAGCTGATCGAAGTTTGGCTCTAGTCAAGTTGTACTATGCGCATGTGCAAAACTATTACCAACCGCGATTTTAAAGACTAGTCTGGGGTTTGGGATTTTGTGAAATGCCCCCCCCCCCCCCCCCACAAAAAAAAAAATTTCAAAAAACGACAACGTTTCGGTCTAGAGAGATTTTTTAGGAGTTGATAGTAGAATTACATTTGTGTGAGGATGAAGAAAGTGGTGTGCCAGACTATTTGGAAATAGATTTGTCGATAGTGTTTAGACAGAATCGCTTAAGTACTCCACTCCGTCTTCCTTCTTTCCTCACTATCTTTCTGTAGCAGGGTATTTTGTCGACCTCTAGATTGGAGGAGATAGATTTATGTCATCATTTTGTTGCTGGGTTTAGGTTGGTTTTACTTGGCGTCCTGAAAAAATAACAACAACATTTATTCTATCAACTATTTGTAGATGTTTTATCTGGCGTTTCATTATAAAAGACATTTAAGATTTCCGTCTTATGGACCTGACAAGTGGTGTCCTAGTGAGTCTGGTCAGAACCCACAACGATAGATTTATTGGTGCCGTGCTTCACTGACACTTTGAAAATGGAATAATAAATCATTATAACAGCTATCAGTATAGCTTTTAATGATATTGATAATGTTGTCTTTAGTCACCAAAGTTTTCATTAATGTTTGCGAGAAAACTCTCTGTACGGCAATCAAAGTGTTCACAACATAAATGATCAAAGTGTTCACAACATAAATGATAATTACGTGAAGCTACTGTTATTTATTTATTTATTTATTATTAACCAGTGATAACTCTCAAATATCTTTCATATATTCAAGAATTATGCTTCATGCGCTGGGTAAATTATAACCATTGGTTTCAATACCAACCTTAATATGCAAATTTAAACACAATTTATAAAGAATGCGAGGTACCCCTTTGTGATTTTTAGAAAACTGAAGAAAGAAAAAAAATGTCTATGGACAACCACGGCAACCCAGTCCACGAGCAGTTGCACTCGAACGTCGGGAAATGCGAATGCAAATATATGCAAAATGGAAGGGCTAAAAGTAAGAGATGCCCATGGCCTTGGATATTTTCTCCATTTGGAGATACAAATCCACTAGGCACGCTCCCATGCGGGGGTTGGGGGAAAGGGGGCGGCACTCTCCTAATTAACTGTTACTGAATGGCAGTGGTTTGGGAGATGAAATCTATATAATTTATACGGAATCTTGCCACCATTAGACGGTAATGTCTTCTGTAAAAATGGTTTTTTTTTTTTTGGAGGAGGGTGGGGCGAGTTTCATGGTCAAAACTCTTGTTTCACGGGGGTTATCTTTCTCTGAAGAGCTTGCTGTCAGAACAGAACTTGAAAAGTGGAGAGGAATTAAACCTCAATTTTCTGGCAAACTTTGAGCCTAGCTTGGCCCATGGGTCTCTTGTTTATCAACAGCCTATTTTGTGAAAGACACACCCTTGAAAACGCTCGCCAAGTGTCGCAACAAAGAATACACTGAATTTGTAAATTGGTGCTTGAAAAATGCAGGCGAAGCTCTGGCTCACATGCGCAACAGTGGAGAGTCCTTCCTGGTTTTTCTGTGTCACTGGGAGGATCGCACACTCTTTCACGAACACACGCACACACACGCCTTCTGTATCACGCCAATACACCAACACTTTTAAGACAAAAAGCACACCATTCCTTGTCATTGAAGTTAACAATCTTCACCCTTGATTATAAACTGTCGCACATTGATGAATCGCTGCACACTGAGAGGCTGCTCAGGCTGAACCAGGGCACTGATTGCCACTGTTGGCTATCCCTGACTCATTCTGCGGATGACAGCATCAAATGAAACATGAATCTTTCAAAACGTTTTTAAAAGGATTTGGGGGGGGGGGGGGGGAATAATTTTTCACCCGCTTGCTCTTAGTGAGAATTTTTGTGTCAAACTCAAGAAATCACGTTGTTTTTGTTTGCACTCAGATGGCTCCATGCATTTTGCTGTTCGTTATCGTCACCCAGAAAAAGACTTGCACTCCTGACACCATTATTATCATCATTGTAACCATCGTCATGTTTATAATAATGATCCGCCTCGGTATAACCATAATTGTTATCAGTGGCATGATGTCGTCACAGCCATTGTTATCATTATCAGACATACAGACAGACAGACAAACAAACAGATAAGTAGAGGTAGATAGGCTGATAGACAGAAAGACAGACACATAAAAAGGCAGACAACAGGCAGATAGATAGATAGATAGATAGATAGATAGATAGATAGATAGATAGATAGATAGATAGATAGATAGATAGATAGATAGATAGATAGATAGATAGATAGATAGATAGATAGATAGGTAGGTAGATAGGCAGATGGATAGAGAGATAGATAGATAGATAGATAGATAGATAGATAGATAGATAGATAGATAGATAGATAGATAGATAGATAGATAGATAGAGAAACACACAGGTAGACAGATAGACAGACAGAGAGACAGACAAACAAATAGACAGACGGACAGATGGATGGATGGATGGATGGATGGATGGATGGATGGATGGATGGATGGATGGAAGGATTGATGGACGGATGTATATAAAAATACTGGACGTAGTAAGAAAGGAAGACAGAAAGAAAGAAAGAACGACAGGGAAAAAGAAATACAGAAAGAAAAAGAAAATAAAAGTGAGAAAGAATCGCGCCAAACACTCAGTAAATGAAGCCAACGACCCCTCAAATAGTACAATAATCACAGAGCTGGTACATTCTAATCGTCAAGAAAGCCTCCTGGGATTTGGACCTCCAAAAATTGTCTGTGGTTGGAAAAGTAAAAAGGGGGGGGGGGGAATGCACTTGAAAAGAGCCCATCATGTTTACGGCGAGGAATACCCAGGGTCCTTTTATACCCTCATTCTCCCTGGTAATGAAGTTTGAACAGAGATATGTTCGTTATCATCCCTGGTCTTTCTCTCTTTCTTTCTTTTTCCTTTTCTTTCTTTCTTTCTCCTTTTCTTTCTTTTTCCTTTTCTTTCTTTCTTTCTCTTTTTCTTTCTTTTTCCTTTTCTTTCTTTTTCCTTTTCTTTCTTTCTCCTTTTCTTTCTTTTTCCTTTTCTTTCTTTCTTTCTCTTTTTCTTTCTTTTTCCTTTTCTTTCTTTCTTTCTCCTTTTCTTTCTTTTTTGCTATTTCTTTCTTTCTTTCACTCTTTCACTTTTTCTTTCTTTCTTTCTTGCTGTTTCTTTCTTTCTTTTTTCCTTCCATTCTTTCTCCTTTCCTTTCTTTCTTTCTCTTATGTCTTTCCCAGTTTTTTTCTTTCCTGTCTGTCTTTCTTTTTTTTTCTGTCTCTACCTGGATTTCCCCTTTCTTTTGTTCTTCCTTTCTTTGTCTTTCTTGCTTTTCTGTCTTTCTTTCTTTCTTCCTTTCTTTCTCTTTTCTTGTCCTCTCTCTCTTTCTTTCTTCATACGCTTTTCTGCCCTGTCTTATTTTCTGCATTGTATAATCTGGTATATTTATTCTTCTTTGCTGTAAATGATCTTACCTCATATAATTGTCTCACCCTTGTGTCTACGCTGTCTTCCGTCTCCTTATCTTTGCTATGTTAATAACAATCTTAATTCAAAGGAAAAAAAAATAATGCAGTTCCTGTCTGGTCTTGTTACACCCCCCCCCCTTGTGCTGTTTCTTTTCCGTTTCTGTTTTTTTAATTTAAAGTTTCGTTTTTCGTGTCCTTTCCTGCGTTCATATTTTTATGACAGTTCTTCCGGATTTTCTTTCCCATCCCATCCGCTTCAGGCGTTGCCATTTGTCATACTGACATTTTCCATTTTAATTAACCCCGTTCCCTTGAACATAGAGAGCGCACACGGCACAGTGTGTGATTTTTTGGCTGTCTTGAGTTTTCGCATCTGATACTGCCAAAAAATGCCTTCTTAAGGCTTTTTCTTTTTAATGCCCTAATGGACTTGTTCAGATGGCTTTCTTTATTAAGTTGTTTGTGTCTATGAGAGAGAGAGAGAGAGAGAGAGAGAGAGAGAGAGAGAGAGAGAGAGAGAGAGAGAGAGAGAAAGAGAGAGTGAGACAGACAGACAGACAGAAAAACTGAGAGAAAGAGAGAGAGAGAGAAGGAGACAAACAAACACACATGCACACTGAGAGAGAAAGAAAGAGAGAGAGAGAGAGTGAAAGCTAGGGAGAGAGGAAGAAGAGAGAAAGAGGGATTAAGAGAGAGACGGGCAGACAGACAGACAAAGACACACATATATATACACCCACACAGAGCTGGAGAGAGAGAGAGAGAGAGAGAGAGAGAGAGAGAGAGAGAGAGAGAGAGAGAGAGAGAGAGAGAGAGACCCAGAAAACGGATATTTAGAAATGTATACTTTACATAAGACTTGATGAGAAAAGCTAAGACTGCGGTCTTGAGATTTCCCTGCTCCTAAAACCACATCTATTGATTTTTGTAGCCCGAACAGTAAGCTAATGCTGTGTGATATAACACACTTTTTATCTGTCCAGCGTTGTTACTTAAGAGACAAACTCAGCTTACTTACAGCTAAACTCTGTAACCCAGCTTTGTAGTTAAATTCCGGTTCATCAGATGCCTTTCCTTTATCTAGCCCGAATTTAGGTTTTGAATTATGCAAGAGTGGAATTAAAGAGTCTCTGGCCTGTCGATTTAATGTCGGATTATTAATGAAATTTCCTTCTAAATTATGTTATAGTTTTGCAAATTTCTTGAAGAATTTTGGGATTATTATTCGTATCTGATCCAGACAAAACAATATTTTAAATTTTGTTCGTGATAAAAGTCACTGAATGTAAATGCGGACTGAAGTCTCTAGGGGGATCTGAATGTTTTATTTTCCAGTACACGGTGACCTGCATTCATTTTGCACGAAACGATTTGGCTCCAGCACGAAAAATAGTGACCTCATCCAAGTGAGTAGATATTGTTATGAAATGGAACAAAATGCAGCAAAATACGGATACCCAAGAACAGTGACAGAGTCCGATAACTTTGGGTGGAAGAAGGAAAGGGTTTACAGTAACCAATTGACTTTAATTTGAGCTGTTTGAAATTCCCCTTAGGCTACTTTGTTCTGTGTGCTATCCTAAGAGACTATAGAATGTAACTGTTGTATCCTGTTGCGTTTCAGGTCATTTTTCTCATTATTATTCTTCATTTGAGTGCGATTTTATTTCAGTGAGATATTGATTCAGATTTTTTTAGTGCTTTCATTCAATGAGGGTATAGTTACTCGGTAATCTTTTGGTAAAATTGGTTTGGGTTTCAGTAAAGTCTTCTTTGCTGAAGTCCAAACTGAGGCCATAGTGAGATCACCTCTTTGCACTTATTGAAGAAATGATGTCATTAATTGAATGCCTGGAGCTGACCTGACTGTGTTTCCTGGGTTTTCAGATAACTATTACCTGCAACAGTAGAATGGGAAATAGAAGTTTCGGGAGAAATGCAATAGAACATTTGTTGAAAAGAAATTTTTTAAACAATTGTTTGAAAGAAAGATTTATAAAAATAACTTTCTACAACGAGAACTGTTTCAGAAAGTTCTGAAATTAGTTTTCCTTGACGAAACAACCATATTAGGACGTAATCATATAGTCTTTCGTTGGGCTTGAACTTTTGTAGCTAATGATGTGGGACCAACGTTATTGATCTCAAAAAGCGGAGAACGACTTTGTAAAAAGAAAAGGTAAAAATCGTCGAAAATGCTGTGTAATTTTATCAGCAATTCTGGTGCCCATAAACTTCATGTACTGGAAGTCAATAGAAGTGATTTATTTCCACGATCAAAAGAGATATTGACCTTAAACTAGCCTGTCAAAATTCAAATTTCGACCACAGCCAAACCCATCAACCAAGTAACTTTTCTTCATTGAGCGCATACGCTTAATTACGTACTTGATGTACCGGGTCGGACCACTCATTTTTTGGTGCAAAGCGCGTCCTGTTATGGCATTTTCCACTATGGATTCTCTTACTGCCTCTTTACTGCCTTTTAGAGGGGGCCATCCAAATATAATGCTCTTGGCAGGTATTCGGGGGAGGGTTATTTATGCGTCTGGGTCGAGCTGCTCGGGGAGGAACGCAGACTGAGTCTTCAATGATCAATGCTGGTTTTTTATTGCTCTGTCTTCATGTTCTTGTGCTATCTTTAGTGTTATTGCGCTCAAAGGAATTCTGCTTTGTAGTGGAGTGTCTGCGTTTCTGGCCGCATTATGGACATCTTAAGCTGTAAGGCGAAAGTGGTCTGTCAAATATCGCCGTGATGCGGTCTCAGTTCTGTCTCTCTGGTTTGATCCTTTTTTTTTTCTCCCTTATGATTGGTATTATCTATCTATCTATCTATCTATCTATCTATCTATCTATCTATCTATCTATCTATCTATCTGTCTGTCTGTCTGTCTGTCTGTCTGTCTGTCTGTCTGTCTGTCTGTCTGTCTGTCTATCTATCTATCTATCTATCTATCTATCTATCTATCTATCTATTTATCTATCAAACTGTCTGTCTTATCTATCTATCTATCTATCTATCTATCTATCTATCTATCTATCTATCTATCTATCTATCTATCTATCTATCTATCTATCTTATCTATCTATCTATCTATCTATCTATCTATCTATCTATCTATCTATCTATCTATCTATCTATCTATCTATCTATCTATCTATCTATTTGTCTACCTATCTGTCTATGTATCTATCTGTGTGTGTGTGTGTGTGTCTGTCCGTCTGTCTGCTCTCTGCCTGCTGTCTGTCTGTCAGCCTGTCTCTTATTACACGTGCCTGTTTATCTGTCTATCCGCCAGTTTCCTCGTCTGGCCACCAATGAACAGAAATTAATTATTTTTTCTGTTCCTCTGACCATTCAACTTTAAAAAAAAGTGGGACACTGGGGAGTTGTGCAAGAGGGCATTTGGAACCTACAGAAAATGCCATTCTTCTTTTACGAAATAAACTCACATTTCTCGGAAGAATAGAGATTGTTTCCTGCCAGTTAAAGAAAATACTGAGTTGTGTTGGTAGTTAAACAATGGCTTATAATGTAGAATGCTACGCCCCCGTAACAACAACCTTCCTTTTATTTGTGTCTTCTGAGCTGCAGGTTTTTATTTTTCTTGTCGTTGCCGCCTTCATGAAAACTGCTGTCTGAGTGGTCCAAACATATCGGCGAACTGTCTATTCCACAGTCTCACGTGAAGGCATTTCCAAATGTTACACAGTCAGCGTTTGTGGCATTGGGATAGAAAAATAACTCACACAAAATAACCCCCCTTTAGCAGAGCCGGAAATAGCTCGAGACGAGGTTATCTAATCTGGTAACTTCGTTGGAGGTAAACACTGATCGCGTCAAGCTGAATGTATCAATATTCTATTTATCTGTCGATGTGAGAAAAGAGGAATCCTCCAGTGCTGTTTACTCGTGTCTGTGGGAAGCTGGAACGGCACTGCTGCCCCAGATCTTCATCCAGAAACATGGGCCAATTTTTCCGTCTGTCTTTTGTTTTCCATTAGTTATGTGTTTGTGTCAAGCAACATGTTTCCCTTGTGTTCAGACACGGATCCCCTGTCTCAACGTTTATATAACTGTCAAGATATCTTCTCATACGTGCCTCTTTTTCAATGTCTCTCTCAGTTTTTGTACTCTTGAAGATCCTTTTGATCCTGGTCTATAATTCTTTATGTGTTCTAATCAGAATTGCTGATTCTCTTTCTTCCTCTCATTCATTTTTCACGATCTTAGCACTTGCTCTTTGGTCTTCCTTTTGTCTGTCTGTGCTTATTCCCATGGCGGTATCGCCGGCTTTACTCTTTTTTGCCTGGAGGCAATGAACTCTTACATTTTCTTCATTTCCCAACAGCTTCTGTAATTTTTCTTGTGTTCTCTCTTTTTCCCCCCTCTCCCATGTTCTCTCTCTCTCTCTTTCTCCCTCGCTATTGAACCAGTGCTCATGTTTTTGTTTTGTTTTTTCTGTAAGACTAACTCTTCAGCTGGTAACTTGTGCCCTTCACACAGTCATGAGTAAGAGAAGTCCCGCTAAATATCTTGGTAGCATTTGATCAGTATCCTAGCGGTGGATTGAATTTCCATCAGTCTCGTCTCCCCCCCCCCCCACCTCCTCTCCCCCCGGCTTGCAAATTAACAACATCAAAGTCTCCCAAGCCCGGTCAAATAAGGCTGACCATTGTTGTGTAGCCAATCAGCAACCCCCCCCCCCCTCATTCCAAACTCCCCTCTCACGTACCGTTCCAGCACTGGGTAGGTAGGCTGGAGTCTTCTTGTAGCAAACCCACAGTCAAGAGCATTTGCGTGTCATAATATACTGATGGTATCTTACCAAATCTCATAAGCTCCGACAAGAATTACAGTGCTCGTTCTGGTGTAAAAAATTGGGAGGAGTAATATCTCGAGAGCTAGTGAACTGATAGTGGCCACATGTGTATCACATCTCAAATTATGACAGGCTAAGACGACGTCGATTTATACCATGGCGGGCATTATTGTTACATTACGATGGAATCTTTCGATTTTTACACATTCGATACATCGTCATCCTTTGATGTGGCTCCTATGCATTTTCTGGTTACACAATTTATCCCCAAACAATCGTTTAGTAATATATAATACGAGAACGCCAGGCAGAACCATTTGTTACAAAGGTAACAATAATATCGTGAATAGAATTTACATAATTGCCTTCTGAGCAAAAAAACGTTTCCAACACCCACACGTTCAAAACTTAACAATGATCAATTTATACTTTAATAGCCCCGGGATTGTATGTACGGATATCTCCTAAATGCACAGGAATAGCATTGTATCATTAAAGCAAATATGTTCATATAAGCCTGGCTTCTTCGATATGACATTTACTCCTCAGCGAATCCACTTAATACAACAGACATTTGGAGATAACAAAATCACTATATAGATTTACAAAAAGACAATGTCTCTTAAAGCGGGCATGGTTGTGTGAAGTAGTTCTAAAATGTGTGAAGTACTTCTAAATCAGTAAACAACAGTGTCAAACAAGAACGTATTTCGTTTCCTTTCTGGCAAGACCATATTTTGGAAAATGAAACAAGAGCTCCAAAGAGAACTGACATTTGAAATACTCGTTCTTTTAAATACCATCAAATCACTTGTAAAACTTCACGAGCTCATCATAAAGCATTTTCGTGTTGTCTGTTTTTTCCTTCTTCAGATTATTGAAGGTTTTCTGGTGAACTACTTTCATGTCCACTTACTTCTCATTTCCTCACCGTTCCCTGAAACTATGGTAACTGGTTTTGACTACTTTTCAGGAGAAGCAACAACAAAGATAAAACAAAAAACAAACCAAAAATCCTGTCTTATTTTAGCACAACAGGTCTAGGGACGATGACTTTTTGAAAGTTTGCCATTCAATTACTTATTAGCCTAGGAGTCTAGAACCAAGATCACTCGATGCGACTTTGAATGTTGTTGAACATCTATAAAAATCAATTTTTCGAATTTTTGAGTTACTACAGTCTTACGAAACGGTGAGGATTTAATGCCGTAGGAAATGTGTGATAAATACAGTGAAATCTACTCTCTATGATTGTTTGTTGTGTTATGGTCGTTGCTTCAGCAAGCGGCAGGTGATTACCCGAGCGCTAATGATGTACAAACGCTCTGTTTAGCACCCAAAATGCCATCCTCTGGCTAGCGTCGTTTAGTGGCTTGTCAGTGTCCAATCCCTTTAAGCTATGTCCTCCCTCTCTAACGACTCACACGGTCCAGTACCATTAGGGATATTTGAGATCGGCAGGGGAGAAGAAAGAATGATGAAAAGCTTGGGAGATGTTTCTTTTAAAATATAGTATTAGTGCTGATTAGTATAAGGCATAGGAAAGATTGGAGAGATTGAGGACACCCTAACTGTGCGGATGCAGAATTTTGTCCGATGTGAAGGGATTTTTTATTTTGTAATTTTGTCACCTTTGCGTTCCTTTTTCAGCAGAATTAGTTTTTATCTTGGGGCGCTGTCAGACCACCGACGAGTGAGTGATTTCGAGACACTGTGAGGAATTTAATTTACCGGTACCGGATATTAATAATATAGCACACTCCGTTGTTCGTAAAAGCATCTAACGGAGAAGGCTAAGAGTGAAGTAGATTGGTAGGCCTCCCCTAACCGAAAAATACGTCATAGCTACGTTTTCTAGATTGGGAGTTCTGTGTTTGGTCGTTCAGAGAACGTTACCGACCAGTAGCTGACAGTGTCTCCTTTATGGAAAGCAAAGAGTGACGTCCAACCAAAAATATCATGAATGGCCAATTAAGTTCTGATCACGTGAAACCTTTTTTTTTTTTTAATCACATGTTTCTTTATCGTGTTTTTATTTTTTTTTAATCACGTGTTTTTGATTATTTTTGATCACGTGAAAACTTTCTTTTAAAAATCAAACACATAAACACACTCAGTATCACATGACTGTCACCGCTCAACATCTTTACCGCTAGCTTCCCACCCCGGATACTTTTGATTGATGTCGGGCGGATGATCAGTGCCGCAGGGAATTCATTTGTCTCTTCCTGAATGTCCCTGGTCACTGCAGTGTCCACCTTCCACCCCTCCACCCTGTCTACCCACCTCTTTCCTCTCCTCTGTTCTTTCTCATCATTCTTTCTCCTGGTGCAGCATTGAATTTTCCCCCAAACTGTACAGAGGCAGTTGTCTTTTATCCTCAGCAGTGACTCAGGGTTTTGAGAGTAGCTGGTACACGATCCACCCTTCCGCCACGAGATGGCCTTTCTTTGACAGGCAGACAATCGCTATGATTGATGTGCGCTTTGTACAGATTATAGCTATTTTCAGTAGCCAGACACTTCCTTAAATAAGGCCCAGTGAAACATATGAGGATATTAAGGTTAGCAAATCTGACAAAATAGACCATCATGTTTCGGTAGCTGTGCTTCAGCTGAGATGCCCACTTCTAGCCATTTACTTAAATTAGGGGACAAATTTGATCTAACTGTCGATCACAAGAATAGATATTTCTCACCCCCCTGTATCTTGATCTATGTACAATATAATGTATCAGATGTTTTTTCTCTAAAACCTTCCTCGCTTTTCTATGGATATCGTTCAGCACTTAGGGCGCCATAACTTGCTGAGGTGGAGAAGATGGTTTGGACTGCCTGCCAGCTGAATGAGTGGTGCGACATTACAAAGTTGGGTTAGTCCACAGTTCAAGCCGAATGAGATTGGACATCCTGTCTTCCAGCTTTTTTCTTTTCATCAAATTATGGACATTTGTACTATGACACGCTTCTCCTCGAAAGTTATTACCCGCGTACATATCGTGCCGCATTTCCTTAGATACTCACTCCCAGTAAGCAGAACTCTTGACTGCTCACTCGCGATTTGATCCTCCAACAATTGACCTGGCGATCTGTTCAGCCCTCAGTAAGAGTGAATTGATGGACATGGAGCCATAGCATGAACTGTGTAAGGATTTTGTGTGCATGGTGGCACACGGATGCCTCCAAAACCAACCAGCACTTCGGGCATACAACACCAGATACTCTGGCTGGAGAACCACAGGAAGACCAAGGCGACGCTGGAGCGACTGCGTGGCTGACACCCTCAGACATGTCCTTCTTCCAGGCCACTCGCCTTGCTGCGGACAGACGACTGTGTCTCCTCGCGCCGCCCACCGGTACAAGCGGAAGGAAAAAGTAAAAGTAAAGTAAGGTAGCAAGAGGAAAAAAATCTGTTGAGACCATAAAGATTAGGCAAGCATTTCTGTGGCAGCCGTACACATTATGCACCAGTATAATGTACAGCAAGACTGGCTAAAGCTTGGCAGAGTGCACCACTTTAATCTTCAGATAATAGTTTAAGGGACCGATTAAACTTACATTTATGGTTTTGCCCGACTTGACCATTATTTTGTGTTGAATGAGCAGGTAATTAATGATTATCTGGATCATAAAATTCACTGCATTTACGATATTCTCCTCCTACCACTGCTATTGCTTCGGATAAAAAATAGGCGTATAAAGTGATCTGGTCATTTTTCTCTTTCTCAATAAGTTATTTTGGCCAATCAGTTGAAGACACGACTTTAAAACAATGCTTAGAAGAGTACATGAACCCTAAATATGTTCCGTTCGCTAAAATTGCTTAATTCTGAACAATATGATTTGTTCTTTCCTCTGCCTTTTTTCCAGACTTAACCCCAAGTTTCTTAGTTTGTGCTGCAAAGTATTAGCCATCACTCAAGTATGTTCTCAGTGGACCTGCACAACCGACTTTTATTATGCCATGCAGCCTTATCACTCACTTCTCTTGTTAAAACAAAACAACAGAATCCTAAACTTTGCCTTGGGTGCTAGCGTGTACCCTGAATATCAGAATAACCACAGAAAACACTTGGCTACCAATAAAAAAAGTACCATGTCCGGCATTGTACCATGTATACCAGCATGAGCAGTTGTATCTTCTCCACTTACCCATACCACCTATTTTAATATTACCACTCTACCAACTACGTGGAGGGCCAGACTTAATCAAAGACCTTCATTTTGTTCGATCTTACAGGCACCAAACGTCTTATAGGCAGAGCGGACGTCAACTAACTACAGTATGAAACCGTTTTGGACAATGAGATTTGGTTCCTTGGCTGAATCACCTTCAGGATTATTTTCAGACCAACCTTTTCAATTTGTACCCCAGACTTTATACTGGTCGTGGGACCTGCTCTTTTGGTCTTATCAACAGTATGGAACCACGAAATTGAATTTGATCGTGCCGGGGTCCATGATGGTCTGTTTGATCGTATTTGTAATAAAGTAGGCGTGGAACCTGGCACGTGATGACTGAGATCCCGAGGGATTAGCCTGGATATGGAGCTGTTAGGCTTTTAGCATAAGGTATTAGGCCGAAGCAATTATTCGAGCGATGGTATGGAGGCCCGAAAAAGCCGTGTGACAAGAATGAGTTGTCTTTACATTGATTCTAGTAATACCATTAAGATTGTTATTCTGCTACGTTAGAGAGAATTTGATTTGTATGTTAATGTCCCTTGGAAACTTGGTGTGTGGGAACAAAGGCTGGAAAGCGACCGTCAAATAGCAAAGCAAACATATTTAAGTTGCCCTTTCAGAGGCCATTCGGCCTTTTGGAGTCGGTCAGGTTCGAATTGACATTGACCTTCACATGCAAATGTGTATCGGCGAATTCGAGAGGAACTACATTTCATGAGCAGTCAGTGGATATATTTAAAAGAATTGCACATGTATTAAACGTGCAAAAAATATGCATTTTGTGAAGTTGCACTTTTTGGATGTGATATACCAGCAGATTGGTACTGAACAATTTCTATGACGTTCTTGACATGGGTCTTCTTATATCGTTTGTTCAGATTCTATTCTGTCACAATGCGGTTTATAACGGTTGCCAATATTCATCTTCATTTTGAGGCTGCGTGTTTTTCTCCTCCCTTCCCCCCTGTCCAGTAACCGCCCATCGATGCCTACATTTAAATTACCAACAATATTCTTTTCCCTTTTCGCTTTTGCATATTCTCTGGGAGATTATTTTCTTCTTTCTTTGTCTCTCTCTCTGTCTCTGTCTCTCTCTCTTTCTTTCTTAGGCCTATCCTATCTATCTGTCTATCTTTCCGCTTACATGCCCGTCTAGTTGTCTGTCAATTGATTGCTTTTTTGTCCCTGTAACCCGAACCCTATTTGTCTGTCTGCAAGGCTATTTGACCGATTGTTCCATCAGTGCATCCAGCCATGTATTCATCCAGTCAGCCAATCGTTCTTCATTTCATCCGACTCTCGGTTTGTCTATATGACCCAGTTTGCTGTCCATCTGCATATGTGGTCGCCTCTCTCTCCAACTTTTCCTGCCTCTGAAAGGATTATTACCCGACAGTCTCTATAGTTTTTTGTGTATTTTGTTTATTTCTTTAATCCCATTTGGGAAATTTGCCTCAGTGAGTGTCGCTGCAGCCCAGTTACAACTGTAGCAGACACGTCGTCGCCACAGTTTATATCCATAAACTCGTGTAAAACAGTTATGTGTGACTATCAATTTTCTGAATTAAATGCCATGTATACTATGAAAATTTCACAGACAGCAGTCCCTGAGCTGGGAATGTCCCTATGCACGTTATCACACCACGCTATCTTGAGCGCTAATAAAACTGTTGTTGACGTCCATGACACAATACTAGACACCTTGTCAGAAAACCAATTTTGTGTCGGGTCATTCCAAGCGTAAGGTGTTAAGTCGTGCAGCAAAGTCTGACATGAACATTTGGAATAGTCCCATCTCCTGTCACTGCATCTTCATATCTCATATTTTCATTCATTCCCAAGCTCTTTCTTTTTTTGTCTCCCTGTTCAAACGGCGGCGGTTCTTTCTTCCAATCGCTACCAGCTCTAAGCCGTGCTTTGACTACCCTTGACGTTGCTGGAGATTCCTGGAAGTCTAATGATCTAATGCAAATGTAATTTACTTCCGCGTGTACCGACGTTTTTTTTTTTTTTTTCGTTTTCGATTCTGTCTTGTCCAGACTGGTCTTTCTGCTTTCTCTCGCTCACTTTCTTTAGTTAGACACCCCCCCCCCCCAACCCCGTTCATGCAGGTTATCTGTTGTTTACTTGTTATATCCTTATCTCAAACTATTTATCCTTGTGCCTCTGATACGTATCCAGTCACTGCTCTACGATAAGGGCGTATGCCAGACTTAATGCCAAAAGGCAAAGGACGGTTCTTTGCATTCCTGAGCATGAGGGCTATCAGTTAATATTATTATAGAAAAAGAAATGCGCCAGTGGGAAAATGTAATAATCCAATAGAATCATAATTTGCGAAGATCACCAAATGACAGGAAAAGGAGGCTTTCTCCCTAATATCTCAGAAATGTAAAAAATGCCTTAGGCCATTAGCGTAGAACAGTGACAGTATAATATATTAGATATTAATTTTAATGTTTGTATTGTCTATTTTCCCCTACGGTTAACATGTTCAGTTCTGTATGTGGGGTTTAGCTTGACTGCATTACTGTATTTTGTCAAGTTCGTCTTGTTCAGTTTATTCCTCCTGGCAAAACCAGTATCCTCAGACCCCAGGCCTTGACTTGACAAGCTCTTCCGTCCCTGTCATAAGCACACACGTGTTTCAGCCAATCAGAGGCCGTGCTCTTAGATTACGTAACCACCGCGCAGCGCACAAACTGGCAGCCAGGAGAAGATTACTCTGAAGTAATACCCAAAATCTCTGGACATTATTGGCCCTGTTGAAGACGGTGGAGAGGAGCGATTTTGGGGTAGGAACTCTAGCGGAGGTCAGCAAAGATTGTAAAATACCAAGACGCTTGAGAATGGAGAAGATAAATAAATGTAAATAAAACTTAAATACCAACATCCTTGTTTCGTCGTTCAGTGGCGATCATAAATGTGTGCTTGGAGAAATAAATCATTGGTTGGGAATGAGTTTGAGTTCTAGTTTGGAGACAGCACATCGACACAGTAACAGTCTCATTGTGCTAGGAAACAACAACACGATAGACAGAATATGATAGAATGAAAGGAGGGAAGGAGGGAAGGAGACCGTATCAGAAGCGCTCACCAACCACTCACAGTTGGGAATGAAAGAGTCCTTGGTAACTGAAGTCCCCATACAGCGCCCAAAATGTTACATTATTCGGAACAAGAGGAGTTTATATAGAATATTTGTTTTCAGATTGATGTAACGTCTTATGCCTTTTTATCCTCTTCACTGTCATTGTTAATGTTATCTTCTAGAGCAGCGATTCTCAACCCTTTCAGGCAATCACCCCCATAGGCTGTCGTCGCGCTCCCTCCACCCAAATCCCAACTCAAACCTAGTAGATACATTTCATGAAAAGACACACAAATTATGTTCAGTTTTTCAAAGCCTTACCCATGACACACACAAATAGGCGTGTTGATGATTCAATATAAATCAGAAAACATTCTTTATTAAATGCACCAAAAAAAAAGATTTTTTTCTGTTTAATAAAACCCATCAACGTGCGCTTTTGTACAAGACAGTGGCTGCACTGTATTTGCCCAAAATCGTCCTCCACTATGCCCCCCCCCGCCCCCCACCCCCATCGGCCCCCTTGTCAACCTTTTCTGCCCCCTCCCCCTGGAAATCGAAATCATCCCCGGGGGTCGATATGGGACACGTTGAAAAACACTGTTGTAAAGCATATTGTGTAGATTCCTCATCATAGAGTACTGGAAATGGGGCAGACTTCATTGTAACATACAGACTAATCTCATCTTGTTGGGTCTCAGTTCAGACCGTAAAGAACAGCACGTATTCTGCTTGCAGGCCCAGTCGGCTCGTGGGCTGAGGAAGAAATATGACTAAGGATTTTGAGTTTTGAAATAAAGGCGCTTGGGCACAATAATGGCCGCTTTTCACCTTTCACCTTTGTAGTTGGGGAGATATCGTTTTGTGCAGACTGTGGTGCGCGTTGGATATTCGTTTTGTATTTAAATAGTATAATCCTTTCCCAATCTCTATCTTTGAGAAATTATAGAGAAAGGAAGAAAGAATTAAATAAAGATAGAGGGAACGAAAGGATAGAAGAACAGAGAGAAAGACAGAGAAAGAATGAAAGAAAGATAGAAGGAAATGAAGAAGGAAAGAAAGAAACTTTGTCTTGCAAGCAAGGCGACTTTGAAATGAATTTTGTCCGTGTTTGTCCACTGCGTGGTCAAGAAATCAAATACCCACCACGTGGCTTACTAAAAAAATAGGACACAGGGATTTTGTATACAAGCTCGAGCGGGAAGGCGGGAGAAGCTGGCGGGAGAAGCTGGCGGGCGGGCGGGTGGGCGGGGGCGTTTTAAAATAATTACCCCAATGCAATTTGGATAATTTGTTCTCCATGGCATTTTAATATTTAATATTTCATGAGGCAATTATGTTATTCATTCGTTTTCAGACAGATCTGACAGACTGGTTCAGCTAACAGAGGAGAGGGCGGGGGAAAGAGACAGTTGATTTAATGAGATAAGGGGAGGTGGGGAGGAGGAAGTTGAAGGATAGAACTAAATTCTTGTCTTTTAAATGTTTAGGATCTAGGAGAAATAGAGATAAAAAAGTTGGTGTTGAAGACCTGAAAAAAATGAGAAAGTCGGGAGCAGGGACAATGACGAATATATGGAAAATGGAAAGAGGAAAGGGAGAGACAGACAGAGAGAGAGAGAGAGGGAGGGGGGCAGGGGGCGAGAAAGAGAAAGACAGAAAATGGGAGAAAGGGAGAGATGGACAAGGACAGAAACAGAAAAAACAGACAGACAGAGATAGGGGGTGGGCAGACGGTCATCAAACAGAGAGAGATGGAGTGAGAGAGAGAGAGAGAGAGAGAGAGCGCGCGAGAGAGAATAGGGGAGAGAGAGGGGGCCGAGCAAGAGAAAGGCAGAGAACGAGAGAAAGGGAGAGATGGACAGGGACAGAAACAAAAAAAACAACAACAGACAGACGGAGAGGGTGGGCAGACGGTCATCAAACAGAGAGAGGTGGAGAGAGAGAAAGACAGAGAGGGAGAGAGACAAAGAGAGAGAGAGAGAAAGAAAGAAAGAGACGAGGGAAGAGGTAGAGAGAGAGAAGGACAGACAAAGTGGGGATGGGGTGGGAATAGAGAAAGCTGGAGAGAGAGACAGAGAGTCAGAGAAACGCTCTAGCTTAGTGCTTTCGGAACCCATTCAACAGATCATAGAAACGCTTGTGACATTGTCCCCTGTTGTCATTCATCACTGCATTGGTTTCATCTTGCTGTAAAGCAGCGAATGTTTGTTACATCGCTTTACTCACAGCTTTGCAAGACTTTCTTCTGATCTTTGTTGTATCAAGTCTTAAAAAGATAATTATCTTAAAGTGCGGCTTTGTATTGACTATGTATTCAGCCGTGAGAGCACGTTTGGTGTTAAAAAACTTGTAACTAACTTCGTGAAACAAGACCGTCGTATTCAATTCTGTTTTAAATTTTGTTAGTGTACCGAAATTCTTTGTATGCCAGGGCACATAATGACTTTTAGATATATACAGGGTGGGCCAAAAGTAGGGTTACAGTTTTAGATATATATTATAGTGTTAACTGTAACCCTACTTTTGGCTCACCTTGTATATATAAGTACGTAAGTGTTTGTGTTCTTTTATATGTATGTATTCGCCCGGATGTACCAATATGTTCAAAAACTTTTTTACGCCGGTTTAGCATAACAGAACCATCATTTTTACTTTTTTTGCATATATTTTCACATTCCCATGCGCGCACCAATATGTGCATTCTGTTACATGTACAATACGTGGCGTGATTTATAACATGCATGAACAGTTGACTTATGAAGAGACTTTGGAAGAGTTTCCAATTTTGTGTTTTCAGGAATTGAGCTGTTGGCCTTTGTTTATTATTTCCAGACTAACTTTACACCAGGGCTTTGTCGGGGACAACAAACTCTTCCTCTTCCCCCCCCCCACCCACCAGACACACCTTCCTAATTTCCTCACCCTTCCCCTGTGTTTTGTTTGCTGTAGCAGTTGATTGCGCCCGCTAATAACATTATGCAATATGCTCATCTCTCTTTCCAAGGAGCCTGCCACGCCCCCTACCCCTCGCTCCCCCACTCCCCCCCCCAAAACAGGGACCCTCTCTAGCCATTTAATTCCTAATATCCCACTCATGCCCACTGTGTTTTTCTGACCGTCCATCCATCTGTCCGTCCATCCATCCGTCCATCCATCCATCCATCCTTCCATCTATTCATCTATTCATCCATCCACCCATCTATCCATTCATTATTCCAACCATCCACCCATCCAGCCACCCATCCATCCATCCATTTATCCGTCCATCCATCCATCCGTCCATCCATTTATCCGTCCAACCATCCATCAACCCGTCAATCCATCCATCCGCCCATCCACCCATCCATCCATCCATCCATCCACCCATCGATCAGCCGATCCATCCGTCCTATATCCATCCATCCATCTAACCGTCTGTCCGTCCGTCCGTCCGTCCATCCGTCGATCTAATCGTCCACCTTCCACCATCTTTCCATCTTTCCGCCCGTCCATCCATACATACATCCGTCCATCGAACCATCTATCCATCCATCCACCCATCCAAGTTATCCTATCGTTACGTTTCGTTATCCTCCGTCTACGAGTTTATCTATCCCTGTTCTCTCTCTTCCCCCAGCCACCTGTCCTCACTCTCATCCTTCATGTTTTGTTTTATTCGTGACATTTCTATACTCCTGTTTTTTTTGCTAATAACTCCTACCTTTTCCCTCTGTCTGTTATGCTTTTAAAAACCCTTCATCCCTAATAGAATATCTTCTCTCTTTCAGTTTTTAACCAATTCCCCATCCCTCTATTAGCTCACTGTGATGGTTAACAATAAGAACTTCATCCCTTTTTTGTTTGTAGCAAGGAAATTCCGGTATATTTTTGTGTCCCTGCGCTAAATGGGCTGAAATGTCAGCGAAACATTAATTTTTCTTCCTTCCCGCGCCTCACACCCACTTGCCTTTTACTGTATAGACACATCCATACTCCATCAGAATCTACCTTTTTTTCTCTCTCGTGTCTTTCCCCCTCCCCTCCCCCTCATTTTATTTCACGGCGTCTCACCCCCCTTTCTCTCGTTCACTTATGAATTGGCCATTTCGCTGCCTTTAATCATCTCTACTTAACGTAATCTCATAATTACTGTGTCTTGGAAAATCTGAGCATCCTTAAATGGCTTTTCATTTTTTCTGCTCTTTAAGTTCCTATTCAGTGCCATCTGCATTACTTCCTTTCTTTCTCTCTCTCTTTCTTTCTCTCCTTCTTTCTTTCCCTATGCCCCCTTCCTCTTTCGTTCTGGCTCTCTCTCTCAATTCTCTCACTCTCTCTCCTCTACGTCTGCCAGCTGTCTCTTTCTCTCTCCCTATGCCCTCCCTGTCTTTTGCTCCGGCGCTCCTTCTCAATTCTTTCTCTCTCCTTGTCTCTATTTCTACGTCTGTCTGTCTGTCTGTTTGACTGTCTGACTCTGTCTCTGATTCTATCTTTCTCTCTCTGTATTTGTATATATTCTATTCTATCTGCAATTGCATTCTTTGTGCCCCAAGCAATGAACAAGATACCGACAATTATATTATTTGGTACGGAAATCCTGAGAAAATTGACTGCTTTTCTTCCCTTTGATCGTTCCGTCTTTTGTTTGAAGCTGTACAGAAACTGGCATGAATGGGACACAGAGCCTTGTCCTGTAAGTCCCATGTTCACAGCGCCTCAATAAATCGTAGTTAATCATACTCACCCTTGGCCTGTTGATAGTTCCACTTGTCCTGGCTGTCCTAGTTTTCCGGACTCATTATTGCATTACACAGTCGCGGTCATCTTCCTTTCCTCTAGCACCGTCTGTCTTTACAAGACTCATAATCTGCAGCTTTTTGTGTCTTTTGCTGTCCCAGATGTCCGCCTTCTGTGCATCTTTCAGTCATTCTCTATCTCATTCCACTCTTTATTATTGGTTCTTTCATTTTTTGTGTGTGTGTGTGTGTGTTTGAACTTTTCATCACAATGTATAGTTTGTCTGTCTTGCTTTTTAAACTTGATCTATAAAGAAATATGCCTTTTTGTATGTGTGTCCTTTATGCTATTAGTCTGTCTGTTCTCCGTGGGCATCCTAGGGCCTGTACAGTCTGCAGCAGTAAGTGACGACAACGTCTTTTACAGTAATGACGACAACTGCGATAATTTACCTCAAACCACACTTTTGCGTATTTTGGAGTGAGCACAACATTTATGTTTTAACCTATAATACAATCATATTAAAAATTCCTCTTTTTTTCATACTGAGATTCGCCCAGCTAACACAGAAATATTTCTCTTCGATTTCGCAAACGCCCAGGGTAGAATTCTTGTTAATTTTTTACCAACTTTCTCCCTTGTCGTGACGAATTGACCCCGCAAGTGGAAAGGCGAGCGTGCAATTCCCGTGCAAAATCTCCCTTTCAAACGGGACAGGAGACACTTCTGAAACGACCGGGCAACAGATGCCAAACGATAGCCACAACAAAAGCGGCATTAACAACCGAATCCTATCGTCCAAATCGGAAAGACTGAAGTCGACTAATGACCCACAAATGATTCTGTTTCCATGGATCTGTGCGAGCCCAGCTGCTAAGCGCGGAAGATTCCATTTCAGGTCAGGCATTAGTAGGGACCAGGGAACGAGCTGACCTAATTATTCTGGTGATTATCTCCAGTGACAAACACGAAATCCTACTTGACTCCACTGGTATTAACTCCTCAGGATCTTCTTCTGTTTCAATTCTCTGATCTCTCTGTTTGTTGATCTCTTTGTTGATACATATCTGAAATGTCTCAGGGATACGTATCTGAAATGTCTCAGGTGTCTTTGGATTCTCTTTGCTAGCAGTGATTTTCACAGTTGTGGATCCCATTGTTTGTCTGTTCGTTGGAGCAGTCGCTACATCCTGCTCATTTTGTGAATAAAGTCCGGTTTGTTTGTTATCTCTTATTCTGTCTTGTCAATGTCTTTGAAATTGGAAAATAATTTTAAGCTGCCGCCTAGCTCTCTGTCTCTCTTATTGTGTCTCTATCTATCTGTCTCCCCCCCCCCCCCTCTCTCTCTCTTTGTCTCTCTATCTCCCTGTCTCTATCTCTTTGTCTCTCTGTCTCTCCTTCTGTCTCTCTCCCTCTTTCTCTCTCTCCGCATCCCTCTGCCTGTTTGTCTGTCTCTATTTCTAATTTCTCCGTAGTGTGTGAGTGTGTGTGTGTATGGGTGTGTGTTTGTGTATATTTGGTTAGTTAGTTTGTTTGTTTTTGTGGAAATATTCTGAGATAGCTCAAATGGACGCATTTTAACCAGCTGAATAGAGGAGACAAACCAAGAATGCACTTTGAATTTTTGACGTGGCTTCTCTTTCAATGTTCAAAACGATCCAGAAACTTAGGATCTGGAATGGAATATAAACATCTGTAGGTGAAAGTTTCCTTCCTACAGACTGATAGACTGACAAATCAGAGGCTTGATAAATTCCACTAGTACTGGAAGAAAAGCACTTTTGTGCAAAAATTGGCGGAACCATGCAAATAGATTTGAGTAATCATGTTAAAACTGATGAAATATCCAGCAACCATGAAATAGACTGTTGTTTTTTTACTTTAATATTAACCTGAAAGCTCGCAAACATTTCTTATCCATCTCATTACATTTTTTCGTACATGATAAAATTGTTCTAGAGACGTTTGGATAACGCCAATTCTGTCGTTAAAATATGTCTCAGAGTCTTCCATTCCAACTGGACGGGTCACTGCTCTGCTGCAGTGTTTCTCAATCTTTTTTGTCCCATGCCCCATTTCAATTAAAAACAATAGCAACAGCAGCAATGCGTTCCACCATGATCCAACAAAGTTAATGTACAGTATTTATTATGTCTCAACGTCCAATTCTGAAGCCTCCCCCCCCGCCCCCGCCACAACAAAATAGTTCCACATACATTTTTTTTTTGTTGGTAAGTTTTATAAACATTAAACATTCGAAAATATCTGTATGCAAAACATCCAGTGTAGGAGCATTGTAGTGGCTGTTGACAGCTTCTACATGATGTGAATGCAAACCAACAAGGACAGGCATGTTGCTGCTGGTGTTATGCCACACCAGTGCTAGACTACCCCGGGGGATGCATCAATGCCAGGAGAGGGTGGGATTAAAAAGCATGCATCGACAGCGTTTAGAGAGAGATTTATGGATGGGTGGGGTGGCTGGCAGATCTCTCTGTGTGTGTGTGTGTGTGTGTGTGTGTGTGTGTTTGGAAGGGCGGATATTAATGTGTTTGAGGGAGGTGGGCAGTGAATAATGGTTGGCTGGAGGTATTTACCCCGAATTGAAAGGCAGAATGAACGAGGAAGAGAGAAGGGGAAGGGAGGGAGGGAGGGAGAGAGAGATGATGTGAGAAAAGGAGAGGCAGAATAAAGAGGGAGAAAGCTGAAGAGATACAGAGAGAGAGAGGGAAGGGGGGGGGGAGAATGAACGAAAGACTGCGGAGGAAAGAGAGAAATAAAAAGAGAGACAACGGAAGAGAAAGAGGGAGAGAGAGAGAAAGAGAGAGAGAGAGACAACGGAAGAGAGAGAGAGATGGAGAGGGAGACAACGGAAGAGAGAGAGAGATGGAGAGAGAGACAACGGAAGAGAGAGAGAGAGATGAGAGGGAAAGAGAGAGAATATGCCGGCATGTATGTGTGTGGAAACACACAAAAAAAAGTTGAAGGAAGAAAAAAAAAAAGATTAATTTCCGTATTTTGAACTTGCCATGAGTCACATCTGCATAAAGCCGTCGCGTTTCTCCGGCCTCTGTAATATCACCGATAATGAACCAGGGATGTCGCAGAAATCAGTAGCCAGCATTAAACTAATTGTGGAATATCACAGCCTTGCTCTCTCATGTTCTCTTGCCAAGCGTGGTTTTCAAAACTGTGACTTGGAAGGGTGTAGGACGGTGCAAACACTAAATTAAGCGCGGTATTGATTGCTTGGATCCAGAGGAAGGGGACCTCCTAGGAAAAGGTGGATAGAAGATGGTAAAGAAACAACTGAAAGAATCAACCGAACCATAGCTGACGCTACTTGTCAGACCCAAGTCCCAGAGCTGTGTCTCCCCTCGACGCTTAATGGCACGTGAGGATAGAAAAAGAAAAGAAAGAAAGATTGATAAGTAAGACCGATTCCGTCCTCTACATTTAAAGAAATTAAAAAAAAAAAAATTTAGGTTCTTCCACCACGTATCACAGTAATATCTGCAAAATAATGATCATCAATCACCCAATGGGCCGTGACGATGTTTTTAACCATTAACTTTATTTCCTTACATTTTAGAATCAGAGTAGAAACCAGCGATGCAGGTAATGCACTCTTTTCGCCTTTGATGCCAAGTTAATAAAATAAAACGGAAACAAAAACAAAACTGAAAAAAAAAAGAAGAAAAGACATGGTTGTGGAGTTATTGATTTTTCACGAATGACACACACACCCGTATGGAAATAGGAAATCACTATTAATTTTGTGTCATTGAGTCGTTGGTTTTGCACAGGAAATAATGCCAGGAAAGGCCATGCGTTTCATTAACAGCGGATCGCGGAAGAAAATGGCATCTTCGAGGAGCCGTAGCTTTTATGTGTGTCTTTCTGTTCAAGTGTTATTCTCGAACTTCGGAGCTGTGTTTGTAACAGGAAATTCATTTCATTACATGTAAAGCTGTGGTTTTCACTAAAAGTTCGTGATAGTGTAGGTGTATTCACTTTTAGTTTTAGTGGCTCACGAATGTAACAACTCATGTGGATGTCAAAAGGAATATTATGTACTCGTGTCGACGTTCAAGAGGAATACAATATTCTATATTCTGAAATAACACGCAGAGGTTATTATATGAGGATGCCAGCACTAGATGGGTTTTAACTGTGACTTTGAAGATCAGTAGCACGGAGCCAGCATGGTGCTCATGAATATGGACTTATAACATTCCAGAATCATGCTTAAAAAACATGCATAACAAGAACTCTAAAGGATGTCTTTAAGGCTCCAGAACAATTTACAAAGTAAGTTTGCGTCAGAGAGAAGGAAGTTGAGCGAAAATTAAGCAAAATCTTTAAACCCTGTCAAAACTTTGGTTTTTAGATACGTTAAACAAACTACACTTTATCCGATATCAACTTGGATAGTGGGCTCTTGCCTCTCAAAGAAATCGGAGAGATGAAATTGTCCCCAGTGGACTCTGTCTGGGTCAAACCCACCTCACACCCTGTTAAATTTTACTCAGGGAGGAAGATCCCCCGCGACTGTGCGGCATGCAATTGCCAAAGATCAATAAAGCACATTTAACCGAAAGTGTAGATTTCATGCATCTCCAAAAAGGCACTCTGCACGCGGATCCATGAAAGAATTATTTTCTGACTTGGACCCACAGCGCGACATGTCCTTTCGGAAAGAGCCTAAGATCTACAACTTGACTTTAAAATATTTATACACATCTACAAAACTCTTTTCAGATCTACACAAAGCAATTTTTGAGAATTTTTCTACTGTGATAAAGTTTATAGGGAACTATTTAATTCTATTTGTGAAATTTAAATTGACGAAGCTCTGAGTACCAAACATATAATAAATAAAGTACCGAGACAGGCCCTGAAAGGCGCAAAGTGGCCATCATGGTGCTGCTCCGTAAAACTCAAACTCCACAACGATACTAGACTCTCTGGCAAAACTGTGCTCGGTGTTGCCGTCGCAACAGAAGTTTGAAAATCACTCGATGCAGGAAATCCCGCAGTAAAAAAAAAAAAAAAACGAGGGGGGGGGGGGGAGGAGGGAGAAAAGAAGAAAGAAAAAGAACGCTGGAAAAACTTCGCCCTCATTCTCGTTTTTTTTTTTTGTGTATGTTTAAGAAAATGATTAAGAGAGGATCAACACAGGTTGGCTGATAGGATCTCTCTCGAGGTGACGAGCTTGTCTTGGAAGACAAGAAAGAAAGATTTAAGAAACTACGCAAGGAAGGACAGTGGCGTAAAGTATTGGCGTCAATGAAGTCTGACATTTCAAACTTGCTGTATACAACAATAAACACACCAACAGAACATCCCCTTTAGGAAAATGGTGAAATTTGTGAGGAGGATGAAATTGATCATATAAATATTGTCAATATTTATGTTGGCTAGTCATGTGCAATCTAGTATTAATTTGGGCAGAAAATCTCAGCCTGATTCTGGCAGTGATTGGTAAGAGAAGTTGGCGAACGAATGAACCCCTCAATAGTTTCAGTTCAATTCAATATTGTCATTGGACGACATTATAGTACACTGTATTCGCCCGCAGAATCAACTTCGGGTAGCGCAGTGGCTTAGTAACTGCGAATTCGCCTCTCATGCCAGTAGGAGAGGGCTCAAATCAATCTGTTTAGCGTGCGTGCTTTTGTTTTGTTTTTTTGTTCAAAGTGATTATTACTGTGGGGCACTGGAACTTTTGAGCCCTGTGAATACCTGCGGTCACAATTCCTTTGTTAAGATGGCAGTCACACTCTGTTTTTCGAACATTTTTGTAGGTTTAGGGTCAGGATTAAGCTGACAATTGGTGGAAGGGGCGGGAATGACGTTTCAGTAACATAGCTAAGAACTAATCTGCTCAATTTCAGTCAAAATCAAGACACCGGTATTCTAGTCGTGTTAACGGCTAGGGTAATGTCATGGGATTATATTGGTAGCCTGGCCTGAATATCATTTCGTTTCCTTTTATTTTTCTTTCAATTGTCAGCTGCTCACTGCAGGGTACTTAAAAGTCGAACCCTTTTGTGGTTGTAAAACGACAATAAATTTGGGGGCCCGATACAAAACATCTACTTTAGAGTTCCGTCGATAGTTTCGAGTCAGCAAGTCGCGGCTTAAGTTCTTGCCCGTTCTATCTCAATTTTCTGAAAAACTGGAGATCTTGTAGTAGCGGCACTTATCAAGCTCTTTCACAGTTCTGATTTATCCTTACTCCTTATCATAATACCAAGACCGCAAACGTTTAACGCTGGATTTCTCCATTGCGCAAACAATGGAGTTGGAACCAACAAAAACTAAGGTCTCGAAGTGTAAAACTGTTAAGACCGACATAAAAGCAAATTCAAATAAACCCAGAGTCATACCTCAGACTGGAGAGAACTGTGTTGATGGCAGGCATAATAAAACCTGTCGCCAATCAGAAAACAAACGCAGGTGACAGTTAACAAAAGGCACCATGATTTAAGTGACTGGGGTGGGAGGCGCCAGGTAGAAAAGTCTTGCTTCAAGTCTGAGGAAGTACATCAAACCATAGAGCTGTCTAGCGGAGGGGAATAAACAGAAGGAGAAGATCCACAACGTTAGAAGAAAGTGGAGGTGGGAATGGATGGGTCATCTGTAACTAAGACTGTTGATTGAAGAACAAGAGAGACGGAGTGGCCGAACGGTTCAGCGATCTGTTTTCTTCTTGGCAAGGTGACGGGTGCCGTAGCAGAGGTCGCGGGTTCTAGTCCCATCTTGATCATTTTTCTTTCTTCCTTCTTTCAGTTTCACTCCCGCTTTGCTTTCCTGAGCACTAACTAGGCACTACAACCTTGGTCCGCCTAATACTCATTTTCTCTTAAACTGCTATCTTAGTACTCTGCCTCCCCCCGAGCTTCTGCTCACCTGTATTGACTTCTGTTGATTGAAGAAGTAGCTGTGATATTAAGATTATGTATAGATTATGATGTCAGTGATTCTAAAACAAATTTTGGCTTTTATGTGATCATCGAGAGAGAATCTGCAACGGTCTCCCTTCTTATCACCGATGATGACAGTAGCGATAACCCGAACAACGATAACTGTGTTTTCAGCGTACTTCCCCTGCAGCAATGTCGTAAATATTCGGCTTAAAAGAGTTTTTTTTTCTTTTTGAAGGTAACATTAAAGCTCGGGAAAAGCGGCTTTGGTCCTGCCTCTCGGCCACAGAAAGCAGAAAACATCCTTTTATTTTCACTCCTCCTCCCTTCCAGAGCGTCGTATTGCACGCGAGTCATATTACGTCATCGGCTCCATCCTGTCAGCACCTAATTATCATCAAATCGACGACGAACGACAGCAGTGAACATCAGCATCATCATCACCTGCTGTCAAACAACAACGACAGGAGATGGAAGCTAATGCATTAGTCAGAGCATGAAGCGCAGAATTACGTCCTTGTTAAAAAAAAGTTTCTTTTCAAAGAGGCTGGGCATCAAAAAGAAACCAGTGAGCACACTAATGTTACCGAATCCTGTTACACGCTTGCATTGTTCATCCTTTTAATTTAGCTAATTTCCGACCAGTCTTTTTTGTTTTCTTTTTTTCTTTCAATTTCAAGTTTGCCTTTCGCTCATCAGCCCATGTTCCCCCCCCCCCCCCTGCCGTGGCTTTTTGCTGTAAAAGTTGGAGGAAAATGCGAACAATGACAACTGGGTGAAGTTTTTTAACATTAGAAAATGGGGAGAAATCAGTGACCTGGCCTTTGTACTGAAATCTGAAATTTTGTCACACAGATATATATAGAGAGAGACAGACAGACAAATGCGGATCGCTGTTTATGTGAAAGACTCTATGCAGTCTTCTCATCATCCACGGCATAAACAGAGGCAGTTTGATCCATCAGTCAACATTTTCATAACCTATGTAGATATATAGGCAGACAATAGACGGACAGGCAGACAGTTAACAGAAACTGGCATGAAAGGGATACAGAGCCGTGTCCTTTAATAAATCGTAGTTAATCATACTGACCCTTGGCCTGTTGGTAGTTCCACTTGTCCCGACTGTCTGTTCCAGTGTCCTGGACTCGTTATTGCATTATACAGTCGCCGTCATCTTCCATTCCTCTGGTACCGACAGCCTATACGACTCTTAATGTGCATCTTTCTTTGTCTTTTGTTGTCTCAGATAGATAGATAGATAGATAGATAGATAGATAGATAGATAGATAGATAGATAGATAGATAGATAGATAGATAGATAGATAGATAGGCATTTGATTTTTTTTCTTTCAAGTTTGAGTATTGTACGAAAAGCCCAAAGAATAACACAAAAGATATAATTTATTGGACATAGATATTAGTACAAGTGTGACATTGTGTTTTTGTATCTTCTCCACTACTCTGGTGTCTTCCACCAAAGAACCAATCCAGCCCGTTCAGTATTTGTGAAGGATCTCCAGTCTTCGTACTGTGGTTCAAAATTTACAATGAATGTCACGATACAGCTGAAGATGGCATGGTTTGGGGGCCACTTTGGATATTCATAATGCTATAGATAAGAATCAGAAAACACTTCGCCAGCGAAGACAGAACACCGTGCGAGTGTAGACAATGACTGACAGTTTGTATAGGCCCATTGTGGATATCGGACATTTTAGTTTTAAGACCGACGCATAACCATGACGGTGATAGCATTGATTTTGATTCGTTAGCTGATTTGCACTGTGAGCACTTCAGGCGTCGCGAACCAATCGGCGGCGAGCTGAAAAAATGTTCACTACAGTTAACAAGGACACGTGTGTATACGCATATGGGAGACGTTCGATCATTTCTTTCACTTCCTTCCCCTTCTTTACACGGATGGTAAGGAATCTGACCAGCTTGGGTCCATCCTTTCCACCCCTGTCATAACTGTCAACTGCAATGTAACTAACAGGCATTTTAACCGCTTAGACATATCTTGAAGTTACACTCGTCAGCTGATCCACCCGCCATTTTAGGTGTCGGAAGTACAAAACAAAAACACTCTGTGACGTCATTCGCAATGGGCCTGTTGATACTAAGACTAGGCGCATACATGCGACCTGATGCCGTGTCTTATTAGTCCAAAACAAGATTTTGGGGGCAAACCGAGGCGTTCTCACTACAGGCCGGTCAGCCGAATGTAGGTCAGACATGTAGTGGTCCGACCACTGGCTAGCCTCACCAGGCCTCACTCAGAAACAAAGGGCAGTTACTCCCCCTGATTTTTCAGTGACAATATCGATACTCAAAATCGATACGACAAGACAAATATAAAATAGAGAGTAAAGTGAGACTCGATACCATAAATGAAATAAGTACGGCATCGACCCGGTCTGTATTTCCCGAAATTCAAAGACAGTTTACTTTACACATTCGCTACTCATGCTTCAACTTGTGAACTTGTGAATTATAAAAATTTTAAGATATCTAGACAGATCAGAATCTACATAGAAGTGACTCCTTCATTTATCCGTCTCTTGATTTCATTTCATCAAGCCAAGAAGAGAACGATGAATTCTGTAAACTGTATTTTTTTGTTTTAGTTCATCACATCAACTGGGATTCTGTAACATCGGTGCATTGTAAATTGTGGTGTTTCGTGCTGTACGGTGGCTGTGAGTGAGCTGCATTACTGATTGTAGGAAACCGCCTTGACTGTAGATCTAGTCTAGATCTAGATCTAGATTCTACTTTTTACATGAACTGGACTAGGGGTCTACAAATATTCACTCAAAATGGGACGAAAATGTTCTGTGTTTGGCTGCAAAACAGGCTATAAAACTGATGATTCCAAAGAGAAAATACCAATCTATGGATTTCCAAAGGACAAAACTAAGTGTCACGAGTGGGTTGCAAGCTTACCGAACAAACTGAATGTAGAAGACGTTACTGGAAACATGGGGATTTGCGCCCTGCAATGGCTGCATTGGCCAAAAGATGTTCCTACAACTAAGATTCCCTCTTCTCGGCATTATGTTCCAGCTGTGCCCCCATCTGTGTTTCCTAATGTTCCCTCATCATGTGTTCCCACTTCTACCTCCACTACTCCACGCCGCACAAAAATGTCTACACAAGAGGCCCGCGCAGTGGATATCGATGAAATGGGTGAGTTTCTCGAACTTGACTCACTAAAATCTGAGAACTTCCATGACCTGTTAAGTCGCAAACTAAAAGACCTGGGTTTTTGGCAACGAGTACTAAACAACCGAACAATTACATTTTCCTTAGCCATGAGAGAACCGGTCCAATACCAGAGTTTTCTGTTCATTCCATCTCTGGCCCTTTTTGAACTGATCGTTTACGCTTACAAATGTTTCACATCTTCAAAAGAACCAAGTTGTAGTAAACGACTCATGAAAATTATTCGTGACTTTCCAGCACTGTTCCATATAGATATTGAACTGAGTGATACAGTTCTTAGACGGATTGTGAACATTCTTTTGAAGCGGTTCTGCCTCCAGTTGCAAAGCGAAAACAGCAGCCAACATCCAAAGAGGAAGATTGCTAAACTGACATCAATGTCACAATAAATCCCTGGAGTAATTATTATATATGCCTGCATCCACATTACAGACTATTCGTGAGTACAAAATAACATTTAGTTCATTGTTATTGTTGTTAGTGCTATTGAGGATGTACATGTTTGTCTTTTTTCTTTCTCCCATTCATGTTCATTTTAGTTTGGTATAGGGTGAAGGTGGTGGTAAAGGCAATGACTGAATGAGGATAGGGAGTTATTTAAGTGTGTGTATGAAAGATCGCTATTAACCTCCCCTGGTATACACTGCATTATAATGACGGCTTTTATCTGGTGCCATTCTATGTATGCTATCAGAATTAAACCATGAATACTGTTCAAATGAGGTTCTGTTTCTTAAACAACACAGAAATTTTCATTCACTCAAATTCCACATCACACTAGATCTAGAATTAAAAAATGAATCTACATCAGTACATGCACAGTTGTGTTATTGAACCATGCTTCATTGCTTGGTCAATTTGTCAGTTTTCAGTTTTATTGTTTTATGAATCATATGATTTTATGTAATTTGTTTTTAACTGAACCAAGCATCATTGGTCCTGCACGTAGTATTTGTTAATGAAGGTATTTTGTGTGTTTAATTTTTTCACTTATCATAATTTTAAAACATTTTTGTGTGTTCTAAGTAATGCCGAAAGCGCGATAGTTTGTTAGAACACGTTTCTCATTATCTGAGCTAGCCCATGTGGACCTCTGTTCTAGTAATTCATGTAGTACTAAACGTATTATTTAATTAATGCTAGTCAGTCTCTCTGCGGCGAGACGGCCCACTACATGTCTGACCTACATTCGGCTGACCGGCCTGTAGTGAGAACGCCTCGGGGCAAACGCAACAGGTCGAAAGTAGGTCAACCATCAAAGAGAGTGGTGAGCGGCGAAAGTGAGGCCAGCAATAGGCCATGAGTAAAGCTCAGACTACTCATATCAAGTGACTAGTACGAAATGCAGTGTTTGTCTCACTTAAGAGCAAGATTAAGGTCACAGACTTTGGAAATTTTTGGTAAAATTGGTGAAGCCTATCCATGGCCAGTTGTTTGCCTCACCTTCTCCACTCACCACTCTATTTGATGGCTGACCTACATTCTAGTCGCTGGGTTTTCCCAAAAATCTTGTTGTCTACTATTTCAGTTTCCGTTGGCTCTGTAATGAGTCTGCGTGTCGCATGACTGTGCGCATCTCCATTCATTCGCCTAGATTTAAAGAACATGCGACGCGACAGCAAAACAACAAAGTTGCATGTGTGCACATAGGCTATACGTAGGCTACACCCCATTGTGGTTCAGGAAAACAGCTGTGTATCAAAATTTCCAAAAACTGAAACTCTGATATTGTTTTTCACTTCCCCCATCCAGCTGGCTGGCTTCCAAGACGATGGTTGCTTCCTATTTTAAGGAATCAATCTGGAATAAATAGAATTTCTGCGGGCACTGAGAGCAGGAATATACTAGCTTTTTGCTTCTCTTGAAATGTAGTGATTTTGACGAACGACAGATTTTCCGGTCTGCGATAATCTTTTTTAATGTTTTTATGGCTTGTCTGTCTCTTTCTTAGACCAGGATCAGATAGGGTTATATTTTCCTCTCTCCTGCCAAAAAGCCTTGACATTTTTTGTTGTATTCTCGCTGGATTTTGGAGCTCAGCTGAAATCAGAACAACTTCATGCCATTATACAAATATTATGATTAACTTTCCCCCTTCCCCCGCCCTGCCGGGCTGCCCCAGTATTGTCTCGCCCGCATCACTCACTGAAATGACAAGCATTTAAATGCGGGCGGCTAAATGTTGCTCACAGCCATGAACCCGGTCATGTTCAACTAACCAGAACTCCCTGTGATTATGAAGTGTTGTCTGCACGACACAGAGTGGACAGTCTCGCAGGGAAAAGTTTATCATCTGTTGTCTTTTTTCTACATGTATTTTAATCTTATGTTCTTACATGGTGGGGAAGCATTCGCGAATGTTGTTGGGGGGGGGGGGAATCGGGGAAGACTGAGCTACTGAAGAGGCAGGTAAACCCTTCATGGCACGGTGCTAATGTTCTTGTTAATCTTGGGGCAGGCCGATTTTTGTTTTCCGGGGGAAGGGGGCTCGTGGAGCAGTGGAAGAGCAGAGAATGTGTATGTATCAAACTAGCCGATGACTGTGTCCCTGAAAATCCATTCATTCTGTCTACAATGTACTTGTAACGTTGATAATTAATGATAATATTAGAATGTGGTATCAGGCATTTCAAGAGTACTGATGAACCGACTGCGACTTCTGAGACCCTTAGGTATCAAGATCTGAGATCTCATGATTGTTGTAATGAGAATGAAGACAAAAACAGAGGAAAAAACCCACCTGTCCATTGACCTGAGTTGAGCCTGACCTCCACCCCGTCCGGAAAATTGGTTTTGTTTATTATGTTGCAAGTTCCTGTATGATGCGTTTATTACTTTCAAGCTAGAATGATAAAATGCTGAAGTACATTAGCACATTACACTCGGAAAACAGCAAAGTAGAAATTAAACTCTACCACTTTCTGAATGTTATAGAAAAGCATTCAATTTTTTTTTTCCGTCTTGGACTGAAACCTTGTGAGAGTCTTTGGATGAGGAAAAGAGTCTGATAATGTTCACTGTCTCACTAATCGTCTCGTAGACTGTGTTGATACTGGTGTTACTGTGGTAGGTTTATTTGATAACGAGCATAATCGCTGCTGTAATGATTGTGGATAAACTTAACCCAACATCAAAATAACACTTCTTGAATTCAGCTGCAGCGTTGTTTTTTTGTCTGGAGATGGGGATGGGGTGGGAGGTTCTCTCCGCATGATGATTTAAGGATGTCAGACAGACATTAATCATGGTCTGTCTCCTCCAAGGAACCATCCAAGAAGAATATTACTTTATAATAATGTAAGCTCGTTACAAACCGCTGGTGCATCATTTTCCTTTTTTCTGTTTTCGTTTTTTTCTTTCCTTGGTTATGACCAGTGCAGAAAGATAAATTAGAAGTGGCCAAGGGAAAGATTTGAAGATGCAAACCCAAGTGTCAGACAGAAAAATCTATCACATTTTGACGCTTATCTGATTATGGAAGGAGAAAGCGAATGTTTAGTCTGAGTTTGATCGAATAAGATTGAAAACGTGTGAGGTTTTGCTGGGGTATGTTCTTGCTGGCGTTTCTCTGAGCTCGGCTGGCCGGTAAACTAATGCCTGGATTGGTTGGGCTGGTCTAGTAAAGGAACTGATGTTCGGTATATACGGTGACGATGTTTGGTCAGGTTTGGACAAGTTTCAGTTTGTCCCCTATATTCGTACCAAAATTAGAATGTTATATGGCCTTTCATAGACTAGTAAGGGTTATTTATATTCTAGATAATTAGTGGCTGAACGGTTAAGCGGGTTGTTTTCTTCTTAGCAAGACGGTTGGTGCCCTACCAGAGGTCGTGGGTTCGATCCCCACTTTAGTCACTCGTTTTTCTTCTTTATTTCACTCTCGCGCCGTTTTCCTGAACTCTAACTAGGCATCATGACCTTCTAATCACTGCAGCTTTTCTCTGAATTTCATTCTAAATACTATTCAGGCATATTTTAATCGTTCGAAAAATACAAAGAACATACAATTTACGCACTGTCAGTTGTGGGAATATCAGAAACATAAACTCGAAACATACGTCGATGCAAGGTGCGAAATGCGAAAATGTCATAAAATAATAATAACTTGTAAAGGATTTGGATGTGGATTTATGTATTAGTCGGTTGAAGATCTTTCTTTTCGGAGGACGCCTGTTTTTGGCATTTGCACCCCATTTGTGTACTTGCTTACGTTAGTTTGTCTTTCACAATGATCTAGGGTGCGCACGTTGAAAAGCTCTATTTGGCAGCAATGCAGTCCTTGGAGAATCTGCCTGCATGTCACTTGTCAGTTTATTTTTTGCGTCTTCGTTTTTGGAGGGATAGGATGGGGTGGGGGAGAGGATAGGGGAAAGTCCCCGGAGAGCTGATAAAGGCAGTGGCTTTTTTCTTGCCACGGCAGATCTGGAAAGAATAGCCAAAGTGTATGAAGATGATGGAGAGATAGCAGCAAAATCAGCATATAACAGAGGATGAAACTAATGTTGAAGAGAGAGAGAGAGAGAGAGAGAGAGAGAGAGAGAGAGAGAGAGAGAGAGAGAGACAGAGAGAGAGATCTGTCTAGATAAATTGCAGGACGTTGGCCATGTCGTAGAACTTGTCAACGGGGACGAACTGCGATTTTGGTCTTCGAAAAACCCTTTAATGGGACACCGCAAGACATGGAGACCCATTGTGCTATTCAGGACAGACGCCGGTGTCAAGTTTGGTCCCAGACTAGAAGTAAAATACGAAGAAAAGATTGTAGAACTGCCAAATGATGTAACACATAACCCATTCTGAAGCCATCAGTGTTGTATGTTCCTGATTAAGGCACATAGATACACGTAGAACTGCACTTTGAAATATCACAGTTATGGTTATCTTCTGAAGTAATGTCTCTTCACGACGTAATGGTGTTATAATTCCACATAGCTAAGAGCATTGATATTCCCTACACATGGCTGAAATGAAAACTAGACAGCAGCCGCTTCCCTGTCATGTCGCCATTTCAGACAAAGGCGTAGTGTTACATTTGGTAAAAAATGTATTGTTCGTTGGCAAGAGCATGTTCCGTATCGTGAAATTGGAAGGTGCGTTCAGGGACCATAAATAGAATATGTGAAATAAATACGACGTACCTTGTGAAAACTCATTGTGTCTATAATAACTGCATAATATAATCAATCACATTATTTGTCAAACAGGACCTGACATGAAAACAGGAAATTGCATCTTGTGTAAATACATCGCTGCTTAACATTCGGGGCAATAAAATTAATCATGAGAGCAATTCAAAAACAAATATTTTTTTCTCTGGGTACTTGCACGATTTCAAAGACAAAAAGAAATAATGTGTTGCTTCAGTTCATTAGTTTTTGTTACACACGCACAGTCCAATGGAGCTGGAATTCATCATGAAAGTTCCAAGAGATCAGTGAACTGAAGTGAAAAAAAAACAACAACAACAACAGCTTTTTCCGTTGTGGTTTGGATTCTCATGAAGCAAATGGGGTTGACCTTCTATTGTAGCGATACGAAGGAGGCCATGTCTTCAGAAAACTGGCACACTATGTTATATCGCTTTGTGACATCTTGACACACATGATGAGAGGGCTTACAGAATGACAGGTTTATAAACACAGGTTAGACATGTAGACCTAGACCCGATAAATGGGCAAAACCGGCAAACAGGGGGACAGTCAGACAGATGGACAGACAGACAGACAGATAAAAAGCGGGTGGACAGAGGGATAGACGGACGGATGGATGGATGGATGGGTGGATGGATGGGTGGATGGCTAGGCATGTGGTTGGGCGGACAAACGTACGGACGGGCGGAGAGATCAGAAGTGATCCCAGTGGCTGAACTGTACAAGCGAATGTCTTTTGCCAGCTGCGAGTGTTAGAGTGAGAGAGATGAAGAAGATGTGTGAGACAGAGAGAGAAAGAGAGAGTGCGTGTGTGTGTGTGTTTGATTGGGTTTTTGTGCCGATGATAGACAGATAGAGCCAGAGAGAAATTAAGACAAACTGGTGTCGAACTCCAATTTGATTTAATTGTTTGATACAGATGCTATACATTATACAGAGACACGCGAAATCTGGCCGGACAATGGTCAAGGCGACTGGGAATCAGTGACAAAGTGGACCATAAATGACCATTGACAGCGTCCCGTGACTGGTGACCAGTCCCCTCAGCCCTGCCTCCTCCAGCATGCACGTCCACTCCTAATGTTATTTTATAGTACTAGCCTGTCAACGATGACTGGGGCCACGTGTGGACACGACTCTTTGGGACTGCGTCCCGAACTTCTCTAACTGGATTTATCCTGTGGCGGATGCAGTCTGAAACATGGGTTGATCATGACCAAATCATTGGCAGATGACTCAAAGTTGGACAATTGATTTGGAGGATTGACGTTGTTCTTTTTGTTGCTGTTCTATTATACGGTGTGTAAAATGTCAATGACACTGTATGCCTTTGGTAATAGTCATTTTGGGGGATTGGTGTTTAGTGTTGTTTCTATATTGTTGTTATTGTCATTTTTTCTTAAATAACTTTTACGCCGTGTTCCTATTACTGACAGTCAATTTTTTATTTTTTTTAAATACTGAACATCTTCAGGGTCCCATCAGGGCTTGGAAGAAAGTTAAACTGTGGGAGGGAAAAAAAGTTGTATGTTTCAAAGCCTCGCGTTAGAAAAAAACAAAATACAACAGAGAAACCATACCATAAATTACAAAAGACTTAGAAATGAAAGGTGAAAACAAACAGTTTTCGGTCTCAATCGAGTCAAAGACCTTCATCGGGATACTTATACAAAAAACGTTTACAATTGAAATAATATTTGAAAGAAACAAAAAAAAGCAACCGGCCACATTGCTGTTGAGAATCCTTCCTTCTACTAAAAGGAAAAAGGTTTTTAGCTGTCGGCGCTCCTAGACAGGAAGTCAATTTGGTGGACTGCTGTTGTTGTTGGTCGTGTCGTTGTGCAAATGTCTTTCATACGATCTTCTTTAGTGACAGTCAGTTTAGGGAAATGATGTTTATTGTTGTTCTTTTGTGGTGTTGTTGTTGCTTAGATTTAATTTTTTTTAAACACGATGTCCCTGGGCCAACATTCATTTATTCTGTCGTAGGATGAAACAGTCTGTTCTTGCCATCATAACTGTACTGAGGTTAGTTGTGTGTGATTAATTATATGGAGAAATGTGAACGTTCCAAATAAAGTGTGTCTGTAAACTGCATGATATGATAAAGTGGATCTAATAATTTAGTAGAAAACCACAAAGATAATGTAAGACGAAGGGGAGGGAGAAACAGTGAAGATTGTCTTTTTCTGACGGTCTTCTGTTATTTCCATCTCCTCCGCCAATTTTTCCCACTATTATGACGATGAAAAAAAAAACAAAAAAGAAAAGGAGAGAATGTCGTTTTCCTCCAGTGATCGTCCAGGGCATCCTGAGGCCCTGAACACATTTTTTGAGAAAACAACAGCAGCAGCAACAACAGCACGTCAAAATATTCTAACACTCTTTTATAAACGCTTTGGCGTTTTGTTGTTGTTTTTTTCTGGCACGTGGCAGCCACGAAATCTATTATTAATAGGACAGTATATGTCATGTGTACGATGTTCGTGCATTTGTTGGCGCCTGTGTACAACACATATGTTGTGTGCTATGCATGATGCATTGTCAGTATTATTAGTGGCTATAGGAGTCATGGTCTATTATGGTTGGGGAAATGTGGGCTGTAACAATAGTATTATGGGGGTTTAAAGCCAAGTTTTGTGCAGAATGGACAAGCGATAAACATTTATTTCAATACTCTTTTTCTCAAGATAATCGATCCCCAAGAGCGACTTCGCCATCACTGTCTCTTCCATTATAGGTGTGCGGTGCTGGAAAGGCAAAATTTGATTAGAAACTGGCGGACGGATAGATGGATGGATGGATGAATGGATGGATAGGTGGGCGGATGGATGGAAGGAAGGAAGGATGGATGGATGGATGGATTGATGGATGGGTGGAAGGAAGGAAGGAAGGAGGGAAGGAAGGAATGAAGGGTGGATGGATGGCTGAATGGATGGATAGGTGGGTGGATGGATGGAAGGAAGGAAGAATGGATGGATGGACTGATGGATGGGTGGAAGGAAGGAAGGAGGGAAGGAAGGTAGGAATGAAGGGTGGATGGGTGGATGAATGAATGAATGAATGAATGAATGAATGAATGAATGAATGAATGAATGTAATGGTGGGTGGATTGGAGGATGGGTGGACAGTCACGAAGTTGATTGATGAGACATGTTAAATCAATAATCCTGACGGGAGTGGGGACGATACAGAGGGCTTACAGACTCCGTCTGTGTCACCCTGAGAGTTGCTAGTGCCAGAAATCCTAGAGTATCCTCGTATCGGATCGTGCCAATGCATTGGGTACAATATAAATATTTGGTCAAGAGTTACAGTCATGGGCCGGGTGGGGGTGGGGGTGGGGAGGCTGGGGGAAGGGACAAAATGAATAGAAAGAAGTCTGGCGTCGGAGAGAAAGTAAGATGGAGAAATCGGAGAACAAGTTTGGAAAGTGAGGATAGAGAGAGTGAATGAAATAGACGGGGGTCAGAGAGATGAGGATAGAGAGAACGGAAAGAATTGTGGACGGGGAAGGGGAGGGATGATGAAATGAATGAAAAGAAGTCCGAAAGGAAAGTAAGATGGAGAAATCGCAGAACAAGTTACGAAATTTGGGATAAAGAGAGGGATAGAAAAAGAGGGAGGTCTGGGAATGGGGATAGGGAGAACTAAAAGAAATGCGTACAGTTGAACAAACGGAAGGATGAAGAAGATAAATGAGGTGGCAGGTGACGGGATGAAAGGATGAAGAGAAAGATGGTCGGATGGACGAATGGGATTTGATTTCTTTACAGCGATGGTCATTTCATAGACTGAAAGGATACAGTACGCAGCGCTTTATTTCATGAAACATGGGGAATGAATACATGTAATTCCATTTGGTTCTCTCGGAAACGAGCTGGAAAGCCCCATAAACAAATACAAACCAAGCAAACAATTAAAAAGATATGTAATAATTCTGTGCATGTCAATTCAATAAATTAAGACGGATGCACAGAAAGTAATGTCACAGGCAAAATAACATGTACGTTATGGGAGATGATCAAAGCGTTATTGATTGAGATATGGTGGCATTATTGATTTGTGAGTTTTACAATTTTTTTTCAAACAGTGTCCGTGGTGACGTTGTGTTGTTTATTTATTTTTTTTAACGTCCAGTCACTTTAATAAGACGGCAATTTGTGTAATCATCATCATCATCATCATCCTCATCATCATCACCATTGTCACCAT